>JABMCL010003841.1:777500-820000 GCA_018857735.1 Alviniconcha marisindica
TCGTTTCCAGCAAACTATCCTTCGCTGAGTGGAGCCTGGTTGGCGTTGACCACTTCGCTTCCATTGGGGTATAGTTACAGATCTGACTATGGCGGTTCGGAATCTTCAGTGACAGGTTTGACTTCAGTGGTTAATGTGGTTGAAAACGCCACTCTCTTCGCTGGCGGGAAGGGTAACAACTCCTCCGGTTTTGCCGATGACTGGGAAGGAGAGAACTGCGCAGAACAAGATGCTGCTTTCGCTTTGGCTTACACCGTTGTGACGGCAGTGCAGTCTCTCGGAAGTATCGGTGTTGGGCATGCGCAACGCACCTTTGGCATGCGCACTACTAGGATCGGAAGTGGGTATGTAATTCCCCCCCCCCCCCCCCCCCCACCCCCACCCCCCACCCCACGTGTATTTGTTTTTGGATTCTCTGTCTCTCTTACGACTATTATAATTTTTTAACCTCTTCAAGCATAAAGAGACGCGTGCCATAACAGTGAATTATTATTATTGATGTTCTATTTGTCTATATCCTTCTATCATAATATTTCACCGTGGATGTCTTGGTTATTAGTAGTACTGTAGCAACGGTAGATATGTGAGTCGGCCGTTGTGCTAATATCTTCACCGTTGAGAAATAAAGTTTAATCTCTCTCTCTCTCTCTCTCTCTCTCTCTCTCTCTCTCTCTCTCTCTCTCTCTCTCTCTCTCTCTCTCTCTCTCTCTCTCTCTCTCTCTCTCTCTTACGATTATAATTATAATTTTTTTAACCTCTTCAAGCATAAAGAGACCCGTGCCATAACAGTGAATCAGACTCCATTTGTGAGGTGATGAATAGACTATAGTTTCGCGACGATGCACTTGCTTCGTGTTTGTTACAATCTGAAATTATGTTTGCAGAATCAACATACGAGGGCGTTAATTAAGGCTCTGACTCGCCAACGGTAACTCTCACTAGCATAAGTATGTATGATCTGTGTATTACTCCAGACGAGAGTTACCGTAGGCGACTCGGGTCTTTGTTTTTGTGTTCATGTGACGTTTTTCGATGGAGCGCTAATTCCCGTCCCCAATAAGCCCTACGGTTCTGTGGACGTAAAGTACCATGAAAGAAAATGAGCGCTAATTAACTCCCTTGTGTGTGATTGTGTGTGTGTGTGTGTGTGTGTGTGTGTGTGTGTGTGTGTGTGTGTGTGTGTGTGTGTGTGTGTGATTTGGCGTTCATATAATATCAATGTAACTTCATTATCATCAATGCTATTATTGACGCCTTTATTGATTTTATCATTATTATTATAAATGTTGTCGTTTCTTTCATTTCCATCATTAGTGTTGTCATTATTATGATCATTACTGTTATCACTCTCACCATTCCCATGATGACGTTATTGATTGCAGACTGACGTACATTGCGGGCTTGCTGATGGTGGGGTTCATCACACCGGGTACGTCATCATGCTTGTAGTTTGTTGGGGATGGGAGGGGGGTGGAGGGGGCGTAACGTCTGATTGTGGGGTTCGTCTCACCGGGTACGTCACCACGTGTGTTTGTGTGTGTGTGTGTGTGTGTGTGTGTGTGTGTGTGTGTGTGTGTGTGTGTGTGTGTGTGTGTGTGTGTGTGCTTAGAATTGTCTCTACGGACAAAATTTTGCGCTTTATAAATACTTTATTATTATTGTCATGTGCCTTCAGCTTCCTTTGACAACATATAATGACGCAATTCAAGGTCGGCCGGCGCTTTCAGTAACGGGCGTGGCGTCTGTGGCGTTGTGGGGCCTCCCTTTGCTATTATTGTGACTGACGTCATGCATTTATCACGTCATGGTGTGAATTCCAGGTCGCCCGACGTTGCTGATCACGGGCGTCACGGGTGTGGCGATGGCCGGGTTACAAGCCGATTTCATGTAGTTAGGACGTCACTATGTGAATTCCAGGTCGGCCAGCGTTGCTGATCACGGGCGATGGCGGGACTGGCCTTGCTACAAGCCGACGTCATGTACCTATGACGTCACGATGTGAATTCCAGGTCGCCCGGCGTTGCTGATCACGGGCGTGACGTGTGTGGTGACGGTGAAGCTTGCTTTTCTACAAGCCGACGTCATGTAGCAAGAACGTCATGATTAAAATTGCAGGTGGCCCAGCGTTGCTGATCACGGGCGTGACTTGTGGGGTGACGGTGGAGCTGGCCTTGTTACAAGCCGACGTCATGTACCTATGACGTCACGATTTGAATTCCAGGTCGCCCGGCGTTGCTGATCACGGGCATGACGTGTGTGGTGACGGTGGAGCTGGCCTTGCTACAAGCTGACGTCATGTACCTATGACGTCACGATATGAATTCCAGTCGCCCTGCGTTGCTGATCACGGGCATAACGTGTGTGGCGATGGCGGGACTGGCCTTTCTGCAAGCTGACGTCATGTACCTATGACGTCACGATGTGAATTCCAGGTCGCCCGGCGTTGCTGATCACGGGCGTGACGTGTGTGGCGATGGCGGGACTGGCCTTGCTGGTGACGAATGTTCAGCTTGGGGTGATGTTCGGACGTGGTCAGACGACATTCGTGGGCGTACTCTCCGGATGCTATGACGTCTCCGCCATCATGCAGCTACTAATTAATGTCAGTGAAGTAATGTTTGATATTAAGGTGGGTGCGGTGGGGGAGGGGGTAGTGTGGGCGGGGGTGGAGGTGGGGGAGGCGTTGGGGACTGGTTGCTGGCGTGTTGGCTTGTGTGTGTGTGTGTGTGTGTGTGTGTGTGTGTGTGTGTGTGTGTGTGTGTGTGTGTGTGTGTGTGTGTGTGTGTGTAGTGTGTGTGTTGTGTGTGTGTGTGTGTGTGTGTGTGGTGTTGTGTGTGTGTGTGTGTGTGTGTGTGTGTGTGTGTGTGTGTGTGTGCGTGTGCATGCGTACGTGCGTGCGTGCGTGCGTGTGTGTGGTGGTGTGTGTGTGTGTGTGTGTGTGTGTGTGTGTGTGTGTGTGTGTGTGTGTGTGTGCGTGTGTGTGTGTGTGTGTACGAGTGCGTGCGCGTGTGTTAGTGCGTGTCCTTCTGTTATAGGTAATATCTATTAAGCTGCTTCTGTAACTATTTTCTTCAATGCAGACTGTGATCACCTCAGGGGCAGACTACCTCTACACCTACATAGGAGTTGCCGTCCTTAGCTGTTTGACCTTGGTGAGCACGTTGCTATGGTTACCGCCAGGACCTGTGTTCGTCGCTGCCAGGGGACAATTCCGGGAGGAGATTACTCTCGGAGAGGAAAGTAAATAAGACCAGGTTTTAAGTTTTTCATTAAGTGATTCACAGTGAGAGATTGCGATGCCCTCTTTAATTCTCTTTAACTCTTTATCGCCGTACCCGCCGCGACGGGGTTTTCCCCACTCATGTGTAATGGAACATAGAGGGCAGAGTCAGTCGTTGACTTCTCTTTACGAGTTTTATTCTTGCGTTGCCCTCTTTAATCTTTATCGCCGTACCCCGCAACGCCACTCGTGCATGCTGAAGAGAGAGGGTACGACCAGCTGTTAAGTTCTTACGCGTTTGACTTGTGTCGCTCTCTTTAAGCGTTTGTCGCTTTGCATCGCCACGCTGGGGTTTTCCTCGTTCACGTATGCCGAATTGACAGGGCAGGATCAGACGTTGAGATCTGCTGACGCTTGTGTTGTTCGTCCTGGCTTCGTTTTAACTTTAGACAACAAAGAAAGTTTTGACCAATGAAAATTGACACAAGCTTATCAACGTGTTTCTGTATTCAGTCCGCCCCCCATTTTTTATCGCAGTAGCACGTAAAAGAGCACGGTCATTCTGCCAAAAATGCAGGTGGCAGCTTACAGCTTAACACACATACACCCTACATAATTATGTGGCTGCGAATAAAGTGACACTGTAAACTGGTACATGGTTGTATGATTTTCACAGAACGTGCGCCCAGATGGCAGCAATTTCATGTGGCTGATAATAAAAGCATTTGTGTTGCACTTTAATATAGCAGAGGACTATATCAGCTAGAGGTGTGTGTGTGTGTGTGTGTGTGTGTGTGTGTGTGTGTGTGTGTGTGTGTGTGTGTGTGTGTGTGTGTGTGTGTGTGTGTGTGTGTGTGTGTGTGTGTGTGTGTGTGTGTGTGTGTGTGTGTGTGTGTGTGTGTGTGTGTGTGTGTGTGAAACTGATAATTGGATATATTATCCTCCATAGTATTTGTCGCGAAAACATTTTCTTAATTTCTCTGCTTTCCTTTTTCTGTCCCGTCTTCTTGTTGTTGTCTTTTTCTTTTCTTTCTTTCTTTCTTTCTCCTTCGTCTTTTTTCTTTTCTTTTTTTTCTTTTTTTCTTTTCCTTTTTGCGAGATATTTTGTCTTTAGCTGAATATTATAATATCAGTCGACTGGAGTCCTTTTCATCCTTTCCCTCGAGTTTGGCTTCGAAGAAAAACAGTAACTAGACGGAAAAAAACATCATAACACCTGTTTCAAAAAACAAAAACAACACAAGCTAAACGTTGGTGTTGTTGTTGTTGTGGAAATCGTTCACCAAAGATTACTATCGCCGTAAAATATATTTTCTGTTTCCTACTTTTCGTCCGCAGCATGGACCCTTAGTAGTTCATTTATTATTAATTCAGTCTTCTCTTCATTTTGCAGCTGAAATGATAACTCAGTCGTTAAAGAAAGAAGACCGCAAGTCGACGTCATACGTGACGTCAGAGAAGCTGCTGTCCAGTCTGACGTCACCGCTGTACATTTTTCACGTGCTGTGGTTCGCGTTTCTCCAGCTGCGGCTATTCTTCTTCGTGGGCGTGCTGAACCGCTGGCTGTCCTCTCTGGCTGACGGAAACCTGGATGATGGTTTAGTACTGACCTTTCTCTCAGACTAAATGATGGTTTGGTGCTAACCTTTGTCTCAGACTAAATGATGGTTTAGTACTGACCTTTGTCTCAGACTAAATGATGGTTTAGTACTGACCTTTCTCTCAGACTAAATGATGGTTTAGTGCTAACCTTTGTCTCAGACTAAATGATGGTTTAGTACTGACCTTTGTCTCAGACTAAATGATGGTTTGGTGCTAACCTTTCTCTCAGACTAAATGATGGTTTAGTACTGACCTTTGTCTCAGACTAAATGATGGTTTAGTACTGACCTTTCTCTCAGACTAAATGATGGTTTAGTGATAACCTTTGTCTCAGACTAAATGATGGTTTAGTACTGACCTTTCTCTCAGACTAAATGATGGTTTAGTACTGACCTTTCTCTCAGACTAAATGATGGTTTAGTGATAACCTTTGTCTCAGACTAAATGATGGTTTAGTACTGACCTTTGTCTCAGACTAAATGATGGTTTAGTGCTAACCTTTGTCTCAGACTAAATGATGGTTTAGTACTGACCTTTCTCTCAGACTAAATGATGGTTTAGTACTGACCTTTCTCTCAGGCTAAATGATGGTTTAGTACTGACCTTTCTCTCAGACTAAATGATGGTTTAGTACTGACCTTTCTCTTAGACTAAATGATGGTTTAGTACTGACCTTTCTCTCAGACTAAATGATGGTTTAGTACTGACCTTTCTCTTAGACTAAATGATGGTTTAGTACTGACCTTTCTCTCAGACTAAATGATGGTTTAGTACTGACCTTTCTCTCAGACTAAATGATGATTTAGCGCTAACCTTTGTCTCAGACTAAAGGATGGTTTAGTACTGACCTTTTTCTCAGACTAACTGATGGTTTAGTACTGACCTTTCTCTTAGACTAAATGATTGTTTAGTGCTAATCTTTCTCTTAGACTAAATGATGGTTTAGTACTGACCTTTCTCTCAAACTAAATGATGTTTAGTACTGACCTTTCTCTAAGACTAAATGATGGTTTAGTACTGACCTTTCTCTCAGACTAAATGATATTTAGTACTGACCTTTCTCTCAGACTAAATGATGGTTTATTGCTGACTTTTCTCTCAGACTAAATGATGGTTCAGTACTGACCTTTCTCTCAGACTAAATGAATGTTTAGTACTGACCTTTCTCTCAGACTAAATGATGGTTTAGTAATGACCTTTGTCTCAGACTAAATGATGGTTTAGTACTGACCTTTCTCTCAGACTAAATGATAGTTTAGTACTGACCTTTCTCTCAGACTAAATGATGGTTTAGTGCTGACCTTTGATGGTTTAATACTGATCTTCCTGTCAGACTAAATGATGGTTTTGTACTGGTCTTTCTCTCAGACTAAATGATGGTTTAGTACCTCTGTCTGTCTGTCTGTCTGTCTGTCTGTCTGTCTGTCTGTCTGTCTGTCTGTCTGTCTGTCTGTCTGTCTGTCTGTCTGTCTCTCTCTCTCTCTCTCTCTCTCTCTCTCTCTCTCTCTCTCTCTCTCTCTCTCTCTCTCTCTCTCTCTCTCTCTCTCTCTCTCTCTCTCTCTCTCTCACAATACACTTCCCACTCGGCTGTACCTAACAGCTGATGGAGACCTTGGTGATGGATGTATACCGAACTTTCTCCCTCTTGCAATAGACTATCCTTTGTCTGTCCGTAATATTCTTCACTATCTTCGATCGCCTTGATATAACCGTACTGACTGACTGGGCGTAAAACACCAAGTTACTGACTTACTCACTATCTTCGGCTGCAACGCACACTGCCGGCTGTGCGCAATGGCTGGCCTTGCCGGCTGATGAGGCCTTAATTGAATGATATGGCTTGATGCCGATATGTCCTGGCCTTATAACACACCAACTGCTGGCTGTTCCCAGTAATCGTCTCTGTCTTATAACACACTCTCCACCTGCTGTCCTCAGTAGCTTCCCCTGGTGCGAGAGAGAGAGAGAGAGAGAGAGAGAGAGAGAGAGAGAGAGAGAGAGAGAGAGAGAGAGAGAGAGAGGTCCAACAATCCAACAATACTGAGACTGCGTATGTGCGTGCGTGCGCGCGCGTGCGTGCGTGCGTGCGTGCGTGCGTGTGTGTGTGTGTGTGTGTGTGTGTGTGTGTGTGTGTGTGTTGTCTGCTGTGTGTGTGTGTGTGTGTGTGTGTGTGTGTGTGTGTGTTGTGTTGTTGTGTGTGTGTGTGTGTGTGTGTGGTGTGTGTGTGTGTGTGTGAGAGAGAGAGAGAGAGAGAGAGAGAGAGAGAGAGAGAGAGAGAGAGAGAGAGAGAGAGAGAGAGAGAGAAATTCTCTGGGCTCAAAAATACTTCCCCTACCAGACATCCTCCAGCCAGGTGTTTTTGTCCGCAGTTAGCCACTTCACCAGCGTGCAGCTCTACACCGGATGTACATCTGTAATCTTCGCTGTGCTGGCCGGCTGTCTGTACGACTTCCAACGTCACCGATACAAAGGTGACGATTTCGTTTCGCTCTTTTCTTTCGTAACACCTTAATTTATTTATCTGTGGCAGGAGCTACCTTTCTCTTCACCTGGATAAGGCAACAGCGGCCGTAAAGCCCGTTCTTAACTGGGCGAATGTTTGTTCGCCGAACATACTTCGGACAGTTCGACGAACTATGATTCGTTTCTTAGTTGAACTTTTAGTTCGCCGAACATGGTTTGGACAGTTCGACGAACTTTACTTCGTTCTCAACTGGCTTGTAATGAGATGCAAGCTTCGGCCCGAACTTGCGGCAGACGCATGATCGAAAATGTAGGCTAAAGTCAAGTCAGGTCAAGTCAATATACTTTAATCATCCCTCACAGGGTAATTCAACTAACTACTATCTCATTCTGGGTCCCCGAGACAAGGCTGCCCCTCCCACAAGTCAACAAATAAACAAATTCCCTCCGAAGCGAGTGAAGAACCGAGCTACACCGTCATCCATTTTTATTTCTTCTTCATCCACATGAGAGCTCTGCTCTGGCCAATCAGAGGCAATGTTCGTCGAATAGGGCGAATGTTCCCAGAACATGTTGAGCGAAGCTTTTTGGACCCCGAATATAGCTTCGTCGCAGTTCGACGAATACTCCCAACTAGGTTCGCGAAGAAAAGTTCGCCCAATTAAGAACCAACTAGCTTCGCCGAATACTTCCAACTAGGTTCGCGAACAAACATTCGCCCAGTTAAGAACGGGCTTAAGGATAGCTCTGTCCAGTACCTTTACGGAAGCGATGTTTTAGTGTTTACGGGGGAACTTAAGGATTCAAGATTCGAGACAGTGCCATATTCTCCACCGATACGTTAAATGTGCGGTTAAATGAATGTGCATGCATCGAAATGAACTAATATATGAGGCAAACACTGCATTTCAAAATAAACGAAAAACAGCTGCTAGCATACGCAATATAAAAGCGCTCCTCTCTTCTTGTGCGATTTCCAACTTCCTAAAGCAAATTTTATTTTCTCAGCCACAAGCATGCTTTTCTTCTCCATCAAAGCAGAGACCATATATTCTGATATATACAGTATTTTGCCAAGTGACGAACGAATCGTGGGTGGATGGTGGTATAGTGAAAAGGGAGCCCGGACCCCAGCTGCCCAAAATTATGAGCCGCTTTGGCCCAGCGGTAGGGCATTAGGCTGGTAAGCGGACGATGTCGGTTTGATTTCACGCTTCGGCTCTCCTTTCTCTGCAAAAGTTGTGGTTTCTGGACATTGTCTTGTGACTTTGCACCTCACAAAGTGTGTGTGTGTGTGTGTGTGTGTGTGTGTGTGTGTGTGTGTGTGTGTGTGTGTGTGTGTGTGTGTGTGTGTGTGTGTGTGTGTGTTTCCATATAATACCTTATTTAATTAAATTTGTTTTGGTAGGACTAGCTGTCTTCTACGTGTGTATAGAACATTGTATTTAGGTTAATATGTATGATGTGAGCGCTCAGGGCGTTGATGAGCGCATAATGAATGTACATTATTATTATTATTATAAACTAAATGGCTCTCATCGCTGCCCGTCTAAACTGAGGAAGTGGCACGTGTAGCGTTGGGTACAGCTTCCCTCATCTCACACTTCCTGGGATCTCAGGCCCCGCCAGTACCTCTCTGAAGACAACTCTGCGTTAAAGACAATGTTGCTGTCATCAGTGGAGATGATGGCGGTGATGGTAATGACGATGATGATGATGATGATGATGGTGTTACAGACTGGGGCAGCAGAGAGTGGCGTTATCTCGGGGGTGCCCTGTTGCCGCTTCTCCTGGGGTCGGCCTTGTGCTGCGTGCTCTCCGTCTTGGTGCTCTTCTCCGAGCTGAACGTGCTCTACCTCACCTTCTGTGTGCTGGCCGCCTTCCGCTCCGTCATGTACAGTCTGGCCGTCGCCTTCCTCACTGTCACGTTAGTTCTTGTTGTTGTTGTTGTTTCGTCATGTACAGTCTGGACGTCGCCTTCCTCACCCTCACGTCAGTTCTTGATGTTGATTTTCTTGTTGCTGTTGTTGTTGGTTCGTCATGTACAGTCTGGCCGTCCTCTTCCTCGCCCGCACGTTAGTTCTTGATGTTGTTGTTTCGTCATGTACAGTCTGGCCGTTGCTGTCGCAGTAACTCCCACTTGCAGCACGCTGAATCTTTACAGTTCTTCAATCCCAAGGGCTTAGTCCCAGATGAGAGCATGGAAACTTCATTATCATTGTTTTAGAAACTTCGTTATTATTGTCATAAAAACTTCCTTAACATTGTCTTAGAAACGTCGTTATCATTGTCATAAAAACGTCGTTATTATTGTCATAAAAACTTCGTTATTATTGTCATAGAAACTTCGTTATTATTGTCTTAGAAACGTCGTTATCATTGTCATAGAAACTTCGTTATTATTGTCATAGAAACTTCGTTATTATTGTCTTAGAAACGTCGTTATCATTGTCATAGAAACTTCGTTATCATTGTCATAGAAACTTCGTTATCATTGTCATAGAAACTTCGTTATTATTGTCATAGAAACGTCGTTATTATTGTCATAGAAACTTCGTTATCATTGTCATAGAAACTTCGTTATTATTGTCATAGAAACTTCGTTATCATTGTCATAGAAACTCGTTATCATTGTCATAGAAACTTCGTTATTATTGTCTTAGAAACGTCGTTATCATTGTCATAGAAACTTCGTTATCATTGTCATAGAAACTTCGTTATTATTGTCTTAGAAACGTCGTTATCATTGTCATAGAAACTTCGTTATCATTGTCATAGAAACTTCGTTATCATTGTCATAGAAACTTCGTTATCATTGTCATAGAAACGTCGTTATCATTGTCATAGAAACTTCGTTATCATTGTCATAGAAACTTCGTTATCATTGTCATAGAAACGTCGTTATCATTGTCATAGAAACTTCGTTATCATTGTCATATAAACTTCGTTATCATTGTCCTTATTATTGTAGAATGACACGTCATCGCCATGCCAACATTATTCCAAGCATTGGCCACCCAAACAACATAACAAGACAGCTCAGTCAAAAACAGATTCGTAACCTACATCTCATTTTTCACAGTTTAACTGTTGTTTAAATGTTATTTTGTCGCTTGAAAAAGGAGATTACTCCGAAAATTCGCATATTGTGTTTTGTCATAATATATAGCTTTTTAACCTTTTATGAGTTGGGATCTTGCTTAAGAACGCTAGCAGTCATTCTTATTTCAGATTTTTTCCTTATTACTGTACTGTTTTCCTGTCCAGGTTTCCGGCAGAGCTGTTCGGCGTGCTGTACGGAACGATGTTGGTGATATCGGCAGTGGTGGGCTGTCTTCAGTACGCTCTCTTTATTTGGTCCGAACACTCTCAGGATGCTATCTTGCAGGTAAGTGATCGACTGTCTGCAATACCCCCCATCTCTCTGTCTCTACGGGTGACAATTCGGTTGCTGTGTCATGCCTTTCCAGGTCAAATATCTGTTGATGTTTCTTGTTCCTACAGGTGATCATTCTGTTGATGTTTCTTGTTCCTACATGTGAACTGTCTGTTGATGTTTTTTATTCCTACAGTTGAACATTACACTGATGTTTCTGTCTGTTCTGGTGAACGTTGCGCCGCTGATTTTCGTTCCTAATTCTCGGTCAAGATGTTCTGTTGTGCGATGTTCCCGAAAGGTTTCTTGTTTTACGGGTGAACATTACGCTGATGTTTCTTGTTCCTACATGTGAATGTTACGCTGATGTTTTTTGTTTTTACAAGTGAACATTACGCTGACGTTCTTACATATGAACATTACGCTGATGTTTCTTCTTCCCATGGGTGAACATTACACTGATGTTTCTTGTCCCCCACAGGTGAACATTACGCTGATGTTTCTTGTTTTTACAAGTGATCATTACCCTGACCTTCTTACAAATGAACATTACGCTGATGTTTCTTGTTCCCACGGGTGAATATTACGCTGATGTCTCTTATTCCTACAAGTGAACATTACGCTGACGTTTTTACGCTGACGTTTCTACAGGTGAACATTACTGATGTTTCTTGTTCCTACGGGTCCACATTACGCTGTTCTTGTTCCTACAGGTAAACATTTCGCTGATGTTTCTTGTCCCCCCCACAGGTGAACATTCTGCTCCTGTGCACATCAGCGGTGACCTTCCTGCACCCGCTGCACATCCTATGGAAATGCCGGCGTTCTGGTACCTCCCCCTCCCAGCCCGCCTAGAGGCCCGACCCGCCAACACCAAGACCCGTCCACAGCGGTCCTCCCGCTGCGACCCTTGGTGCCCACGGGGACCTCGCCCTCAACCTCTTCAGCAACAGCCAGCGACGTTCCTGATTATAGCGGCATGTAGTAGAGGTAGCACTAGTAGCAGCAGCACCATTAGTAGTAGTAGTCTAGATGTGGTACTAGTGGCAGCATCAGCAACCGTAGTTGTAGTAGTAGTAGTAGTAGTAGTAGTAGTAGTAGTAGTAGTAGTAGTAGTAGTAGTAGTAGTAGTAGTAGTAGTAGTAGTAGTAGCAGCAGCAACAGTAGTAGTAGAGGTAGTAGTAGTAGTAGTAGTAGTAGATAGTAGTAGTAGTAGTAGTAGTAGTAGTAGTAGTAGCAGCAGCAGACGGTGTAGAGGTAGTAGTAGTATCAGCAACAACAGCAGTAGTAATGGTAGTAGATGCAGTACTAGTAGCAGCAGCAACAGTAGCAACAGTAGTAGCAGCAGCAGTAGCAGTAGTAGTAGAGGTAGTAGCAGTAGTAGTAGAGGTAGTAGAAGTAATAGTAGCAGCAACAGTAGCAGCAGCAGTGGTAGTAGATATGGTAGTAGTAGCATCAACAGTAGTAGTGGTAGTATATGTAGTAGCAGCAGCAGCAACAGTAGCAGTAGCAATAGTAGTAGAGGTAGTAGTAGCAGCGACAGTAGTAGTGGTAGTAGATGTAGTAGTAGTAGCAGCAGCAATAGTAGTAAAGGTAATAGAGGTGGTAGTAGTAGCAGCAGCAGCAGCAGTAGTAGTAGTACAGGTGTTTTATTTATTTATATGAACACTTGTTGAGCGCCTCATCTCGAGATGAGCCCTAACTGTTTCACAGTGGCAGCTATAGCACTATTCTCTACGTTCGAGCAGATCCACTGCACTCTGTGTGACTGTCGCTTTACACGGCGCGTTCGGAATAGCCACCAAAGTGGTTGCAGAGCTGTTTTAATTGTTACATTGCTGGTGCCACGTGAAGCTGCTGCCGTCTCGGCGCATATTCTGTGTACACCATACAACTCTGCATCAGGTAGTAGCAGCAGTAGTAGTGAGGGTGAGCTAGCAGACGTCAGCAATAGTGGTGGCGGTAGTGGTAGCTTCAGCAGCAGTAGTAGTGGTAGTAGCAGTATCAACGGCAGCAAAACAGGAGTATCGAGAAAAGCTCAGAAGGCTACTTAGTTGTAGCAGTCGCAGCTGCAGCAGCAGCAGCAGGAATGTCAACAGTAGCAGTGGCAGTAGCAAAAAACACAGGAGTATGCGAAAAAGTAGAGAAGGACAGTAGCAGTAGTCGCAGTAGTAGCAGTAGTCGCAGTAACAATAGTAGTAGTCGTAGTGCAGATCAGCAGCAGCAGCACAGGAACATGAGAGAAAAAGCACAGAAAGGTAGTAGTAGTAGTAGTAGTAGTAGTAGTAGTAGTAGTAGTAGTAGTAGTAGTAGTAGTAGTATCAGTAGTAGGAGGAGGAGCAATGTCATTAGTGGTAGTGTTTAATAGTAGTATCAGCTGTAGCAAGGCAGAGAATGAGGAAAAAATAGAAGGCTAATAGTAGTAGTAGTGGTAGTAGTAGTCGTCATAGCAGTAGTGGTAGTAGTAGCAGTTGTTGCTATTGTGGTCGTTATTTTATGTTGTTGCTGCTGCTGCTGTTGTTTTTGTCGTTAGGTAGGTAGTGTTGCTTAATGTCCTCAGATGTCAGTTGACATATTAGGGACAAGCTGAGACCAATGCCGAAGCATGGTTCAATATAGCTTTACGTCCACGGAAACCAGAAGACTCGTTAGGACGGACAGCCCAGGACGGCCACCTCGACTCTCACACGGCTCCTGAACTATGTTTTTGTCGTTGTTGTTGTTCGTGTTGTTGTAGAAATGGCGATGTTCTGCATTCATGGTGTGGTGTGGTGTATGTGTGAATGTGCGTGCGTGCGTGCGTGCGTGCGTGCGTGCGTGCGTGCGTGCGTGCGTGTGTGTGTGTGTGTGTGTGTGTGTGTGTGTGTGTGTGTGTCCCTCTCTCTGTCTCTGTGTCTCCTATTACTTTGTTTATTTTTTATTTTTTATTTTTTATATTTATTTTTTGCAATAGACGATCTTCGGAAATCCAGGGGACTGCACTCGGTAAGTGCCTACAGGCATGGCCTGTCTATACAGGTCCATGCCTGCGGGTGTAGCGTAGAGTAGTCACGCTTTTGTTGGGGGTACAGTGAGCACGTGGGCAAGATGACGGATACCCGTAAACAAAGGCAGAAAAGGCATCAGAAATGCCGATCAAGCGCTCACTGTTCGTGGGGAACATGCAGATCGGATAGTAGGTTCCCCCAGCTGGTAGTCTAGTTTAAATTATAATAGGTCCATGCCTGAAGATCTAAAACTGTCGCAGATCGGCTCTTCTCAGCTGCCGCCTCCATTCAGGGGACTTCACTCTCCCGGAGTAAGAAAACACTGTCAAATTATCTTTGCCTGTTATTTCTGGAAATCGTCTATTGTTATTATAAGAATGTTATATTACGTCCGCGTGTATCTCCGTCCATCCGCTTGGGACCCATGTCAGTACGACTTACGTTGTTTGCTTAGTAAATGTCCATATTTTTTTATTTACATTTTTTAGGCACGAAACTGCACCGGTGGAAAAGCCATTAACCCTGTTTATTTGAGTATGCACATTTTCAGGAAACGTGTAACATAATTATGTTATTCTGTTTCGCGTTTGTTTTTGTGTTTTGTTTGCTTGTTTTTGTTGTTGTTGTTGTTGTTGTAGTTGTTGTTGTGGTGGTGGAGGTGGTGGTGGTGGTGATGGGGTGGTATTTCTTTGTTTGCTTGGTTTCGTTATTCGGTTTTTCTGTTGCTGCTGTTGCTGCGCTGTATAGATTACGTTCTCTTTTGACTGAGAATTCTGCGAGTGAATGAACTGTTTGGTTCTACTTACACTTTACAGTACCATGACACATTCAGGATGATGCTGGTGTTGTTTTGTTTGCTTGTTTGTTTTAAACTTAAGCCCAGTTAAGCGATTTTAGCAGGCTATGAGAAAAGACCACGATACCAGAACATCGTTTTGTTACTTGGCGTGGTGAACAAGACCAGTGCAAACGAATAATTACGTGTATAGCGTCGTTGCACACGAATTTCCTGAAGATGCTATTGCTAAAGTTTTCCTTCCCTTTATATTACGTCATATGACGTCCTTGGCGAAGTGTTGCCCAACAGCGGGAAAGACGTCATAATTATGACGTCCTGCTCGAATCCTGACTTTTCATTTTTGTTCGGGATAAGCCAAGTTCTAGAAGAAGAATGTTTTTGATTGGCTTAACTGACTTCAAGACTTTTGGGGGCAGCACAGGTTCTTTGGTAGGGTAAAGGTTAAGCTGTCTTACTGACTTCTCTGGTACAATGTTCAAATCTATTACTTTCGTATGCTGGAAATCGTGTCAGACTATAAAAGCTATTTCAAATCAGTCGGATCAAATAAATGTTTACTGTTCATGCATGTACATGCACATAAAGATGAAAACAAAAACAAACAAACAAACGAAAACTGACTCATCGGCTCGATCAGTTTTAAATCTGACACGATATCCAGCAACGAAAGTAATAGAGTTGGAATTTTCAAAGCACTGGACAAAAAAGAACAGCTTAACTTATGCCCTCAAACCATAAACCATGAATGCAGTGCTCCCAAAGTCATTTTTCATCGTTTTTAACCGTTTAACTGTTCTTTAAGTGTCGTTTTGTAGCTTGACAAAGGGGATTACCCTAGGAATTTGCAGATTGTATCTGTGTCATAATAAATAAGCGTTCTTTTGAACCTTTTATGCGTTTGGGTCTATCCCAGTTGAAATTTATTAAGAAAAACGTCTAGTATTACTATGAGTCGAGCTCAAAGGACTTGAAATGACAGAGATGTGTGAACTGAACTGATTTGTGGCCGAGGTAGCGGGAAGCAACTAAACTGAAACAATTTGATAGCTTCTTTGACACGTTCACGCTGATGAACTGGTCGCCTCCCTGCGGCGTCTGTATAGCGACGCGTCATCAATGTGTCCACTCACTTTCTACCTTAACTCTCCTATGTGATAAATTGCTTCTGTTTCACTCTGACGTAGCATTTGGTGGAGGGTGGAGAAATGACAATCAATAAATCACGAAACTAAGTCGTGTTACTGAGTTCGGATTTCTTTGTTTATTTGCCTGAGTCTGTCTGACTGTCTCTGCTGTCTGTCTCTATTTCCTCTTTATTTTTGTCTCTCTTACAACTGCTTGATGTGCCCATTTTGTTTACGTCTTGGTTGGTTTTATATTGCTTGTTAATTAGTTCAGGTATTTGTTTTTGGATTCTCTCTCTCTCTCTCTCTCTCTCTCTCTCTCTCTCTCTCTCTCTCTCTCTCTCTCTCTCTCTCTCTCTCTCTCTCTCTCTCTCTCTCTCTCTCTCTCTCTCTCTCTCTCACACACACACACACACGTACACACTCACACACACAAAAACAAACATGCATATGTATGCGCGCACGCACACCAACACGCACGCACGCACGCACGCACGCACGCGCACGCACGCACACACACAAACACACACACATACACACACACAAACACACACACATCACACACACACCACACACACACACACACACACACAACACACACACACACACACACACACACACAACACACACACGCACGCACGCACGCACGCACGCACGCACGCACACACACACGCACGCACACACACACACACACTGAAGCGATGTGTTTCTGTGTGTAATGTCGCACAATGTGTAATGTTGATATATTCCAACCTGCGACAGCAAAGCTATAAAGACCTGGGACGGAAGACCATGAAACGAGCCATAAAACCATAGCAACTCCAACACACAAGGAACTTTGTCATCGGTTTGCTGTGATGTGCCGTGATCAGTCTATAACAGCAGTACGAACATCTGTCATAAAATCGTGCAGTAATAATTCTACTCCGTAGTTCTTCAAACAGTGTCCTGTCTCTGATTTTGTTCTCGATTAGTAATAAAAGCAGTCGGTTTATTTTGCGTAATTCTGACTTATACGTTTGATGAAGGCATTGTTGCCGAAAGTATGCGTTTGTGCGGCATAGTCTTCGAGAAAACTTTCTCTGTTGTATTCTGTGTTCGTATTTGGAGTTTTTCTCAGACTGCTGGTAATCATGATTACCCAGTGAGTAAAATCTATAGTTGTAAGATTCTTCGCTTTTGAATGACAAAACAAGAAGAAACACGCACACGCACACGCACACTCACACTCACACACAAACACACACACACACACACACACACACACACACACACACACACACACAACACACACACACACACACACACACACACCACACACACACACACAACACACACACACACACACACACACACACACACACACACACACACACACACACACACACACACACACACACACACACACACACACACACACACACACACACACACCACCCACACACACACACACACCACACACAGCACACACACACACACACACACACACACACACACACACACACACGACACACACACACACACACACACACAAACACACACACACACAGAGTTTATCGCAGGAGACAACTCTTGGACTAGATACACCCCCCCACTCATCACCATCTTCTCACCCCCACTTCACAACGCTCTGATCTGTCCATGGACTTCACTTCAATGGAACTTAATAAAAGTCCTCAGATATCGGGCTGGCATATTAGGCACATTACGTAAGTCAAGGGATCGACCCTCATGTAAGCAAACGCTCTGAACACCTCCTGACCTAACGTGGGTAACACCGTACTCCATCAGCGGCTCCAGTTCCCAACACAAGACGATCGATGCAGCTGGAACCAAGCAAGCGTGACAGCGTGTAGGCTACAGAGGGGGAAAAAACCCAGGACCTCCGCCTGTCATCCCGAGCGTCGTATGGCCATAAAAACGGGGGGACGGAGAGCCCGGCTTCTGCAGCTTCCCGTCAGCAGGGGGTCCTTTTGTCTCTTGGGTCGCTTCTCTCGTCTCTGCCCGACGGTTAGCCTGTCGAACTAATCCTGTAGGAGAAAGAGCCATGTTTATAGTGTCTCCACCCCCCCCCCCCCCCCGCCCCTCCCGCCCCACACCCCACCTCCTCACCCCCATTTTGTTCCGGGTTATGATTGTTGATTTTTTTTGCTGCGTGAATATGCATATATGTGCGTTTGCGAGGGCACTCACGCACGCACGCACGCATACACACACACTCGCACGCACACACGCACGCGCACGCACGCACGCACGCACGCACACACACACACACACACACACACACTGACCTGTATTTTCCTGAATCTTTTGCTGCTGGGCCCGCATACACACACACGCGCGCGCGCGCGCACATACACACAGCCTCAATCACCATCACCATCACCATCACCACAACCACCACCACCACCCTGTCACTAACCCACGATCTGTAAGGCCAGTTCAACAGACCGTGGCTTCCCACGTTGCGAACACTGCAGCTTACCGCGGCACAGCCTTCCCGGCATCCTCCGTCCCGGAAAGGGGGAGACAGAGACACCGGGAGACGGAAGCTTTTGTGAGAGGGGGAGAGACAGACAGCAGGCGAGAAGAACGGGTGGTCAATTTAAGTGGACGTACCTTTCGTGCAGTTTACAGGTTTTTACCCGGAAGAATAAAAAGAAATAAAAAAAGGCGTGAACAGGTAATTTAACAAAAACTTTTTTTTATGTCTGTTACAATTGTATGCTTCATTATACTAACTAGATTTTTCAATTTTATTTACTAGATTTTTATTTTTCATTTTTTTAATGTCTCGCCATGCTCTGAAACAGAAGAGTTATCTTCTTTCTATAAGAGTTACCTTTCTTCAACCAGCAGACGACATTATTTTGGTGTCGTTGTTGAATCACGATTGTGCCGTTAACTACCGCATTGTATTGACTTTTAATTATGTTTGTCACATGAACTGTTAGTTTTGCAGAGTAATGCATCGGACTGAATGCAAACTACAATGTTCTATGTTTGTTTTTTGTTGTTGTTTTATTTTGTTAAGTGTCTTGGTTTATGTAGTCATTCATTTTTCGTTTATTCATTCATTTGTTCATCCACTTATCTAATTCTTTTATATTTGTATATTTATTTGACCATTTTAATAAGTGTTTACTTGTCTTTTTTGGCCTCATCGTCTGTCAAACTGCAGAGACAAACATTTTCTTATCAAGTGCAATTTTCAGTTCACGAAGTTTTAAAGCTGAAAAACGTCGTTCCGTGTGTGTGTGTGTGATGTGTGTGTGTGTGTGTGTGTGTGTGTGTGTGTGTGTGTGTGTGTGTGTGTGTGTGTGTGTGTGTGTGTGTGTTCTAGTTCCTGGCCCAGCTGATCTTCTTTCATCGTATTCCGGTCTGCACCTTTAGCTTGGCTTTGTGAATTAATTTCGCTTCTGTTTTCGTCTTCAAGTTTGTCAATTCCTGTGTCCTTTGTTCCTGTTCGTTTGTTTGCTTATTTTTCTTTAATGAAGTGAAGAAAAGACGAACTTTGATTAAATGCTCATGACACAGGGAAACGAACAGTGGCGTCACCGTATCTGAAATGAACCCACTTTCAGTCGGCTCGCCGACATTTTTATGATCATCGCACAGATTAAATCTAGTGCGTCGCCACTCTTCTGTCCCATGCAAATGTCAACTTGTCAAATGGTGAACCAAAATAATCGACTTCTTCAAACAAAAATAATGAAGGCAATGAAAGTTACTGTCAGCCGTCTCATCGTAAATGTCGGATCAGTCCTAAACCCCTGTTGTGTGTTTCTCTTCTGTGAAACGCCGTTCCTAGTTTTGCGCAAACCTTGTATCAACGACTGTTTTCAGTGTACGACGGCTCTCGGGGAGGGGGGAGGAGGGCGGGGGCAGGGGGGATAGGAATGTCCATGCTTGAGAACGTGCGTGCGTGTGTGTGTGTGGTGGGGGGGGGGGGGGGGGGGGGGGGGACTGCAGAAATGCTGCCCAGTGTAACAGAATGCCCAAAATAACGTGAAAACGACTATAAAAATGACACAAAAACTATTCATACCACAGGCATAGTAACCAGCGTTTCTAGTTTTATTACCAGAATGTAAAACGATTTCAATATTATAGCCTACTCTTCGGTACACAGGTGCAAACAACATTAGACAAACAAGAAAATCACACTGTGGCCTTCACCCTGATTAGGACCTTCTTCTTCTTCTTCTTCTCTCTCTCTCTCTCTCTCTCTCTCTCTCTCTCTCTCTCTCTCTCTCTCTCTCTCTCTCTCTCTCTCTCTCTCTCTCTCTCTCTCTCTCTCTCTCTCTCTCTCTTCTCTCTTCTCTCTCCCTCTTCTTCTCGTCTTGTCTGTCTCGTCGTAGCCTTCTTGTCTGTTTCTGTTGTGTTTGCTGTCTGTTGCTGTTTTGTCTGTCTCTCTCTTCTCTCTCTCTCTCTCTCTCTCTCTCTCTCTCTCTCTCTCTCTCTCTCTCTCTCTCTCTCTCTCTCTCTCTCTCTCTCTCTCTCTTCCTCGCGCCGCGCACGTTTTTTGTTTTTTTTTTTTGGTCTTTCTGTTTGTTCTTCGTTCGTAGGCCTTCTCTGTGTTAAATGTTCATGAGTTTTTCCCCTCCTATTATCTATGCACGGTTGTTGTTTTTAATGCAATTGTTGGCTGTTGCTGGTTTTATTCTTCGTGCGCGGGTTTTCTCCCGCTTCTTTATACTTCTTTTTCCAACCTCCCAAGCTCCCCCCGCCCCCCCCCCTGCCCCCCCCCCCCCCCCCCCCCCCCATTTTGACGCAGCTTGTCCCCCACCCACTTTTTTCTATATTATTTTTGTCCCTGCTTTTAGTTTTAGCTTCATGCACGCTTTCTCAGGTGCTGTTTGTTTGCAGAATGAAGTACCTGCGGCCATTGATGGTAGTGCTGCTAGTACAGTGGGCACACACAGGTAAGTTACTGAAATCTTGTTTATTTAATATACGTTCGGTAAATGTATGCAGGTCATTTGATCATTAATCAGTAGTGCCTAGTGCAGGCCAACAAGCAGCAGGATTTAAAACGTCCAGCCCTGCGGTTCTTTGATATGCATAAATGTGTCCATTAATCATCATTATTATATGTTTTCTTTTTCTTTTTCTCCCCTCCCCCTTTCTCCCACCCCCTTAAAACAAATAAGTTTTTTTTTTTTTAAAGCTCCGCATCACTAACTGAACACCTTCACTGCAGTTTTGTAATAAACTAACAAAGAAGGGCAGCTTTATTAACAACAAGTAATAAGCATGCGCTCCGGATAATAGTAACTATTACAGACATAGAATAGAAGGCATACGTATAAGATAACAACAGAACACACAAAGCAAACATATAAAATTCCATTTGTGTGTGCGGTTGTGTGTGTGTGTGTGTGTGTGTGTGTGTGTGTGTGTGTGTGTGTGTGTGTGTGTGTGTGTGTGTTGTGTGTGTGTGTGTGTGTGTGTGTGTGTGTGTGTGTGTGTGTGTGTGTGTTGTGTGTGTGGTGGTGTGTGTGTGTGTGTGTGTGTGTGTGTGTGTGTGTGTGTGTGTGTGTGTGTGTGTGTGTCTGTTGTGTGCGCACGTGTGTGTGTGTTGTGTGTGTGTGTGTGTGTGTGTGTGTGGTGTGTGTGTGTTGTGTGTGTGTGTGTGTGTGTGTGTGTGTGTGTGTGTGTGTGTGTGTGTGTGTGTGTGTAGCCAATCTACCATGTCAGATCTGCAGCCCCGATTCACCCGACCGGTCGTGTATCCCCGACGAGTCCATGCCGCCCATAGAGGGCGTCCGAGTGCAAAGCTCCATCTGCTCCGACATCGAGAATAACCACAAGGAATACCACAGTCAGTGATCAACTCTCTCTCTCTCTCTCTCTCTCTCTCTCTCTCTCTCTCTCTCTCTCTCTCTCTCTCTCTCTCTCTCTCTCTCTCTCTCTCTCTCTTTTTTTTTTCGCTATATATATATATAAAACTTTGTAATGACTGTTACAGTTGACACAAAAACCACCACAAGGATTTCCACAGTCATCGATCAAGTCTTTTTGACCTTTTAACACTTGTTGTTGACTGAATAACGGCTACAGCTGACAGTATGCGTGCGTGCGTGCGTGCGTGCGTGCGTGCGTGCGTGCGTGCGTGCGTGCGCGCGCGCGCGCGCTTAGTATTGTCTCTATGAACAAGATTTTGGGCTTTACAAATATTTTATTATTATTAAAACCAACCACAAGGAATGAACGCTTCAGCTGACAGTAAAAACAACCACAAGGATGTCCACAGTGAGTTATGGAGTCTTGTTGACCTGAGTTTACAGCACTTGCTGTTCTTTGACTGCAACAACTGACACTAAAAACCAACCACAAGGAATACCATAGTCAGTGATCAAGCCTTTGTTGACTTTTACAGCGCTTATTCGCTGATTAATTAGTAACTGCTACTAGCGACAGTGAGACAAAAAACACCACATTCAGCTGTTCAGTCTTTGTTGGCCTTTATGGCGCTTGGTAATGGACTGAGTAACTTCTACAACTGACATCGAGAACAACCACAAGGAATATCACAATCAGTGGTCGAATCTTTCTTAACATTTGTAGCGCGTGTTCGTTGATTAGCCAGCTGCTAAAACTAACAGCTAATCAACGAACGCGCGCTACAAGGGTTAACAAAGATTCGACCACTGATTGTGATATTCCTTGTGCTTGTTCTTGTGCTAAAGTTCAGTCAGACATTCTTGACCTTTATGGGACGTTTGAAGATGAATTAATTGCTACAAATGTGGTCAAGAGTAACCACAAGTTCGGTCATTGCGCTTGATCTCAGTAGTACATGTTAACAGACTAACTCCTATAACAGACACCGAGAACAATACAAGGACTACCGCAGTGTTGTGAGCCATTTTTAACTTTCTCAGTTCTGGCTTTTGTTGTCTGGTTAATGTCCTTTAACTTACACTGACCAATCAAAGTCAAGGCTCTCCTTTTTTGTTTGTCTGGTTAATATCCTTTAACTTACGCTGACCCATCAAAGTCAAGGCTCTCCTTTTTTGTTTTGTCTGTTTAATGTCCTTTAACTTACACTGACCAATCAAAGTCAAGGCTCTCCTTTTTTGTTTGTCTGGTTAATGTCCTTTAACTTACACTGACCTTTAACCTTTTTTGTTTGTTTCCTTGGCACTCGTTCGTCGACTGATTAACGGAAGTACATGTATAGCCGTCTCCAGCTGACATCGAGAAAGGTCACAAGTAATATCTGTCACTAAGCGAGTGTATACCTTTTAGTACAACAGCTTTTGGGGGAGTTGTAGGAAACGTGGAATGCCTCTCGTCCCTTCTTCCGTCCCAGCGAAAGGCAGTTCGTCACATTTTGCTAATACCGTTTTTACACCTGAAAACCTAGTTTCCTGCCCCCCCCCCCCCCCCCCCCCCCCCCCCCCCCCCTCCCCCCGCCCCCCCTCCCAACTCCCCATCCTTACACGTACCCCTATCCCAGCTTCCCACCTTTCATCTTTTCCAACGTTTGACTTCGGTCAGATTTCGCTCGTGCAGTCTTTACATGTGAATACATCTATAACCTGTTCTTTTTCTCCACGCCCTTTTCTCTTGTGTGCAGACAAGCTGTGTGAGAAGTACCCCAAGCCTAACGGGTACTACTACGAGTGCACGGTCCCCGGCACCAGCAATACCTTCTCCTGTCGCTCCTCTTGCGGTCCGCCCCTGGAGGAGGTGGGCAAGGGTTTGAACCTCGACCTGCTGAAAGGGGGCGGTCTCTTCGGCACCTTCAACAGCAGGTGAGATGGTACTTTAGTCGGCGATAGGATGGCTTTAGTAACGACAGGTGAAATTGAGGAGACGGCCTCTTTGTCACCATTAACAGACGGTGATGTGACACCTTCCGTAACAATAGGTGAAACTGGTCTCTTTTTTGCACAATTGATAGCCGGTGATGTGATACCTTCCGTAACAATAGGTGAAATTGGTCTCTTAGGCAGAAATTAATAGCCGGTGATGTGATACCTTCAGTAACAATAGGTGAAATTGGTCTCCTTGGCATAATTAATAGCCAGTGAAGTGATACCTTCCGTAACAATAGGTGAAACTGGTCTCTTTGGCACAATTAATAGCCGGTGATGTGATACCTTCCATAACAATAGGTGAAATTGGTCTCTTTGACACAATTAATAGCCGGTGATGTGATACCTTCAGTAACAATAGGTGAAATTGACGACGCAGTCTCTTTGGCACCAGTAGCAGCCGGTTATGTGACACCTTCAGTAACAATAGGTGAAATTGAGGAGGCGACCTCTTTGGCACCATTAATAGCCGGTGAGGTGACACCTTCCGTAACAACAGCTGAAATTGAGTAGGCGGTCTCTTTGGCACCTTAAACGGCCGGTGAGAGGGTATCTTCAATAACGACAAGTAAAGCAAACGAAACGATCTCTTTGGCACCTATAGCAGCCGGTGAGCTGTTACCTTCAGATAACGTCAGCTGAAATGGAGGAAATAGTCTCTACGGCATCTTCAGCAACCGGTGACAACCTTCAGTAACGAAAGGTAAAATGGAGGAGGCGATCTGTTTGTTATCTTCAGCAGCCAGTGAGATGTTACCTTCATACAGCGTGAGGTAAAATGGAGGAGGCAGTCTCTTTAGTATCTTCAACAGCAGGTGAGATGTTACCTTCATACAGCGTGAGGTGAAATGAAGGCAGTCTCTTTAGTATCTTCAACAGCAGGTGAGATGTTACCTTCATACAGCGTGAGGTGAAATGGAGGAGGCAGTCTCTTTAGTATCTTCAACAGCAGGTGAGATGTTACCTTCATACAGCGTGAGGTGAAATGGAGGAGGCAGTCTCTTTAGTATCTTCAACAGCAGGTGAGATGTTACCTTCATACAGCGTGAGGTGAAATGGAGGAGGCAGTCTCTTTAGTATCTTCAACAGCAGGTGAGATGTTACCTTCATACAGCGTGAGGTGAAATGGAGGAGGCAGTCTCTTTAGTATCTTCAACAGCAGGTGAGATGTTACCTTCATACAGCGTGAGGTAAAATGGAGGAAGCAGTCTCTTTAGTATCTTCAACAGCAGGTGAGGTGTTACCTTCATACAGCGTGAGGTGAAATGGAGGAGGCAGTCTCTTTAGTATCTTCAACAGCAGGTGAGATGCTACCGTCATATAATATCAGGTAAATGGAGGAGACGGTCTCTTTGGCACCTTCAACAGCCGGTGAGATGGTACCTTCAGCAACGACAGATGAAATGGTGAAGAGGAGTAAAGGGTTGGAGCCTCGGCGCTGACTGGAGGCTATCTCTGTGGCACCTTCAGCAGTTGAGGTTGTATCTTTCAGTAAAGTGAGGTGAGATGGAAAAGGCTAGCATCGCTGGGACGGAGAAGGAGGGGAATGGTCTAAAACTCCGCAAGGAAGCGGTTTCTGCGGCACTTTCAATAGCAGGTGAGGTGATATACCATCAGGAGCGACAAGAATCAAAGGAGGCAGTCTCTATGTCACCTACAACAACAGGTGAGATTGTACCTTCATCCGCAGCTGAGACAGTAGATTCACTGACGACAGGTGAGTTGGTGTCATCAGTGAGGACAAGTAAGATGGAGAAGACGGTTATGGTTTGAACCTCGACCTGGTGCAAGAGGGCACTTGTCTGTTGGGCGCCTTTAACTTCTGTAGGTACTAGTGTTGGAGGTAGTGGAACTGGAAAGTGGGAGGTTTTGTTCATTTCCTTCAACAGGAAAGGGTAAAAAATAAATCTGAAACAGAACGAGTCCCAGAGCGCTCGTGCAGAATCAACAAACAATCAGCGCTCGAAATACGCAACACAAGCACAACAGCAAAGACCTGAGTCGCCTACGGTAACTCTCACCTGGCATGCGAGTAAATACAAGGAAAGAGTCAAGACTCTCAGTATAGATATTCAAGGTTCCCGTGTTTTTTGTTTTGTTTGTTGTTGTTGTTGTTGGTGGTGGTGGTGGTGGTGGTGGTTGCTGCTGCTGCTGCTGCTGTTTTGTTGTTGTTGTTGTTTGTTTGTTTTTTGGTGTGTGTGTGTGTGTGTGTGTGTGTGTGTGTGTGTGTGTGTGTGTGTGTGTGTGTGTGTGTGTGTGTGTGTGTGTGTGTGTGTGTGTGTGTGTGTGTGTGTGTTTGGTTTTTGTGAGCTTTAGTCGGGTCTTCGGTTTGAAAATCACACTCTCGTTTCCGGTATTATAACACTCAAAGGAGTATTTCTTTCTTCTTCTTCTTTTTTTTCTTTTTCCACTGTTGTAATTTTTGCTTGAAAACGGGGCAGTTCTGCAGCAAATGTTTGCGTCTTTGTGTTTTGACCATAGCTTTTCTGTGATTTGAACCAGGCCACAAAACCGAGGTGGTGATTTGTTTGACTTCAACAACTTCAACAACGACAAGAGTCGTGGCAACACCAACTTTGGCAGCTTTGCCACCCTTGGCAGCTTCAACAACAACAACAACTTTAACCTGTTCAATACGCAAGGGGCCAGAACAGGAAATGGAAATTCTAGAAGCAATCTCAGGACCCAGGTGAACTGATCTGGTTTGCTTTTCGTTTTTCCTTTTCTGCAGTAAAGTCTCTTTGAATAATTATTTGAATGTGTTATCTGTTTATAGTTTCTAGATTTGTATTTGTCTGGATAAAGTATGTTACACGTATAGACTGGTGTCAGATTGATTTTTCTTTCAAGGAATGCCACAAATGATAATTCTCCGTTTGACTTCCCATTTAAAATTTAAAATCTCACTAGCGTGTAAAACTGGCGAGACCAAAAGAAAAACAAAAAACAACGTAATAACACTGTGTTGCATGACAATACATTCGGGTTTAGTTGCCTGCGTTTTGTTGTCTAAGGCTACGTCACTACCAAACAGTAGTCACGTAGTTTCGGTGGCGAGATTGTAAGATCCAATGCCTTTATTTCACAACTGAATCAGAGAAGACAAAAAGGACTACGCCGCATACTAAGTGATCTGTTTATCGTGGAGAGTAGTGTGTCACACTAACCGGTATGACGCCATCCGTCCAGCAAACCCGAATGACGTCATGCTTCTGACACCTCCTACCCACAGACAGGACTGTAGTCAGACAGTCGATGAAAACTCGAGTTCTGGTTGAGAGCAGTGTACTGCGCTACAAACAGTGAACCTTATGACGTCACCCGGCTGACAAATCTGACTGACGTTTCTGGTGCTCTCTTTCTCTCTCTTCACAGACAAGGTTCTTGTAAGTCAGTCAGTGAAAACGTTTGGTGACAACCCTGATTGAATTTGTTTCTCATGCTCTCTCTCTCTCTCTCTCTCTCTCTCTTCTCTCTCTCTCTCTCTCTCTCTTTCTCCTCCTCCCCTTAAAAACTTGTTTCCCCCCCCTTTTCTCTCTCTCTCTCTCCCACACACACACACACACACACACACATACAAGGTTCTTCTAAGTCAGTCCGTGAAAGCTCATGGTAAGCGACATTTTCCAGTGGAGAGTAGCGCGCTACGTCATAAACACTCACAATCGTCACGTCATCTAGGTGACAAACATGACTGACGTCATGTCTCTCATGTCCTCTTTCAGTTAACAAAACTTTAGTAATTAAGACAGTTGATGAAAACTTAAGGAAAGAGAAGAATTCCGATGGAGAGTAGCGTGTTCTGCTACGAACACTGGCCGTTATGACGTCATCTTGGTAACAAACATAACTGACGTTATTCCTCTGATTGTCCTCTAGTCGACAGAAATTCGACGAAAGGGAAAAATTCCGATGGAGTAGTGTGTTGTGCTATTGACACAGATTGTCATGGTGTTATCTAGATGATAAGTGACGTCATTTTTTACTGATGGGCTCTCTCCACAGATAGGAATTGCGGTGAGTACAGCGTGCTGTGCTATGGACACTGGCCGTTATGACGTCATCTGGATGATAAACCTAATGACGTCCTTCCACCTTGCCCTCTCTCCACAGATAAACTCACACCAAGACAGTCGGTGGAAATTCGGAAAAGGAAGAATTCCGATGGGGAGTAACGTGCTGTGCTACGGATAACAAACCTAACTGACGCCCTCTCTCCACAGACATGATAGTAGCAATCAAGGCAGTCGATGGGAAACTGTTGGAAATGGAAACATCTGATGGAGAGTAGCGTGCTCTGCTATGGACACTGACTGTTATGACGTCATCAGGATGAGAAACCTAACTGACGTCATGTCTCTGATGCCCTCTCTCCACAGCAAGATCTTAGACAGGCTGACAACACTCACGCTTTCCGCTGGAGAGTAGCTTGCTGCACCATAACACTGGCTTTATGACGTCATCCGCTGACAAACCCGATTGACGTCATTTTAGCTCTCCACAGACAAGACCGTACTGAGACAGTCGGTGGAAACTCTTGGAATGGGGAGGAATTCCGATGGAGAGCAGAGCGCTGCAGTGTAGAAGACGTTGACCGTTATGACGCCTTCTGGCTGACAAACCAGACTGATTCCTGTGTCCCGTCTCCCAGGGTCGGACCTCCAACTCTCTGGGCGGGGGCGCGGCCGAGGGCGCCAGCGTCACTTCCGGCGGTGGCAGGCAGCGGGGGAGCAACTCTGGTGGCACTTCCTCCTTCACCAGTTCCAGCTCTAGCTTCAGCGGTGGTGGCACCACCAACAACGCCAACTTCGCCAACGCCAACTTGGCTGGCCGGGACGGAAAGGAGGGGATCAGCACCTTCGATCTCGGAAGCAGCAGTTCCGCGACTGGGAACAGCGGTCTTGGTCTGTTTGGTAATAATGCTGCAGGCAGCAGCAGCGTCAACAACAACAACAACAACAACAACGCCTTTAGCTTGGTTGGCGGTACCGTCGGAACCAACAACAAGGCGTTCAACTTCGACTCCAACGGCTTTGGCGTCGGCAGTCCAGGATTCAGCGGGTTCGGTGCCAACGGTCGGAACTCGGGGAGCGTTGTCAACACGGGCAGGACCGCCGGCAGTCGGGGAGACGTCAACAGCAGGGACTTCAACAAGAACTTCGATCTCAGCACCCTCAAGCCTGTCGAGAGCCAGAGAGTCTTCGACAACTACTTCAACAACTTTAACAACAACTTCCAGACCGGTTTCGACAACCTGCTGAAGAGCGACAAGCAAAGCTCTGGAACCACGGCATCCCAGTCCCGGTCCGCAAGTGACACTTCCGGAAGCAGCTCCGCACTAAACGGCCAGTCCTCGGATTCGACGATAGAGTCAAGCTCTGACCTTGCTGACGCTAACTCCAACGCTGATTCCAACTACGAAAGTGACGTCCAGCAGGACCTGAAGGAAGGCACGACAGGCGACCCGCTGAGCTACATCACCCCTGTCGATTCTCTCGGCGTCTATCCTCCCAAATCCGAAGACGTTCTGCAGGCGCCTCCGGTAGGGGGACTAAGTCAAGGGCACGCCGAACACTCTCCTGGAGTTGCTCCCCCTCAGGAAGAGGAGGGCGCCGTGACACCGCCGGTGGCAGGGGAGGAAACTCCGGAAGAGAGGGCGCACCCGAGCAACCAAGAGGGCGCACCCGAGGTGCAGTAGGTCACAGAGCTAGATCTATGGCTGTCGCGTGCATGTAGATCAGTGGTTGTGACTGTCCTGTTGTGCGTCTCATTGCCCTGTGATGTGAATGCGTTGTTTTTAATGTGGCACAAACGGTGGAACTTTTGTTTTGGTGTATCTAAAGCTATTTTGCTTTATCCCCCCCCCCCCCGTGCATTAATTTAAAATCGGAAGGGGGTTTTTTTGTTTTAAATGTAGGTTTCTTGGTTTTCCTTTTGGTGGTTGCGCAACCAATTTCCAGTATTAAATATGTTTCAAATTTGGGGAAGTGCATTGTTTGGTCAAAAATACAGACAATATGATTTTTGTTACTTGGGAAATATTAATGTTTCCCAAGTTATTATATTTCGAGTGTTTCAAAATGATGAATTTCGTAGGCATTGCGTTGAAGTCCATGTGTTAATCACTGATTTTTTTAAGTTTTTATTTGAACCTTCACAGTACTTCATTCTCGACTGCACAGTCTCTGTGTGGTGGATATAGAGACCAATAGTTTTGCAGTGTCTGGCATGTACAACAATTATGTATTGGCCCCCAGAGAGCCAAGAAGTAGAATGTGTGTACTTCATTTGTTGTTGTTGTTGTTGTTGTTTGTATGTTTACTTTTTTACCAGAATAAACGATCAGTGGGGTATTTTGTCTGCCCATGTTCAGTAATATATTTGAAGTATAACTGAAACGCGTGTTTAGCCGAGACATTAAAAGTAATAGACTAAATAGTGATCCTCACCAGGATAGACTTTTTGATAACCCCTTTGTTCTGTGTTTGTCTTTTGGGGACCAAAAACCTCATTCGGTTCCGTGAGGGACTCATGCACACAGTAGGTTTTCATTAAGAGAGTAGGCTTTTGTTCTCTTTCTTTTTCTTTTTATCTGTCTGTTTTAAGGTTCTAGACCTAAGCAGAATCCCTCAAGAACCAGTTATTTGAATATTGTTGTTGTTTTTTACATGTCGATCCGATACCTAAGTTTCACGAGAAATTGCTGATGACTGTAGTTAGAAGTTTTTAACATTTCAATGTGACTCTATGCCTCATTGCACGCATGATGCTCTGAAATTATCACTACTGCTAGGCCTACTATAACTGCCTTTACTACTGCTACTACCACTACTGCGTTTTGCTCTGCTCCCGTACTACTACTCTAAAAACTACTACTTTCTACTACTACTTTCTTACTACTCTACACTACTACTACTTTCGACGACGAAAAACGACGGGCGACGACCCACGACGCCCCGGGTTTCTGCTGCTGCTGCATTCTTCGTGTATTGTTTTGCCATTAGATCGCCTAGTCCATTACAAGAAGAAGATACATTTACAGTGGTAGTCCACACAATGGGACAGCAAGGTGAAGCCTAGTGTCGCTGTTTTCAGGTCCCGATCAGCGGAGGAATCTCTGGCGGCTCGACGCTGCCTCAGGGTCCTCCGGCCCTCAACCAGGTCCCACCGGACCATGCTCAGGTACCCCCACAGCAGCCTGGCCAAGGTGCACCCGACAGCGCTGCTCAGCCGCCACCCATTGAAATCTACCCCCAGGGAGCCCCTGCAGAAACTGCCCCGCAGCTGCCTCCTGCCCCGGGGAGCGAGGTTCCGGAGAACTACGCCTACGATCAACCCGCCGCTGACTACGCCAGAGAAGAGCTTGCGCAGGACAACCCTAGCGAGGGGCCTTACTCCGCCGAGCAAGGTGATAGTGTCGAGGGCTTGTCTGGCCAGGAGGTGGGTCAGAATTACGACCCCAACGCAGAAACTCCAAAGCAGGTGTACCCAGGGGTGCCACCTCCACCGGACGCCTACCCCACCGACTTGTCGTCTGATGAGGTGTACCCGAACGGGGAAGCCCCACAGACGAATCAGTCTCCTGAAAGATATACGGATTCCCCAGATCCTGGAGCGGTCCAAGGCGGGTTCCCTCTTCCTTCTCAAACCAATCCCGAAGCAGCGTACCCACAGGGAGGTGGCCAGTCTCCACCTAATCCTGATCAACCTCAGCCTCCCCAGGATGGTTTCTACCCACAGAGTGCCGGACCATCTTCAGGGTACCCTGATCAACCTCAGCCTCCCCAGGACGATTCCTACCCGCAGAGCGCCGGACCATCTTCAGGGTACCCTGAGCAACCCCAGCCTCCTCAGGACGGTTCCTATCCGCAGAGTGCAGGACCATCTTCAGGGTACCCTGATCAACCTCAGCCTCCCCAGGACGGTTCCTACCCGCAGAGCGCCGGACCATCTTCAGGGTACCCTGATCAACCTCAGCCTCCCCAGGACGGTTCCTACCCGCAGAGTGCAGGACCATCTTCAGGGTACCCTGATCAACCTCAGCCTCCCCAGGACGGTTCCTACCCGCAGAGTGCAGGACCATCTTCAGGGTACCCTGATCAACCTCAGCCTCCCCAGGACGGTTCCTACCCGCAGAGTGCCGGCCCCTCTTCAGGGTACCCTGAACAGCCGCAGCCTCCTCAAAACGGCCCACAGGGTGGTGGAGTTGCCAGAACCCCCGATGTGCCAGACAGCTCGGCCGCCGATCCCTACACGCCCCCTGCGAACCAATACACCCCGAGTGCATCATCCGGCCCAGCTGGGTCTTCAGTTCAAGGTGTAGCCTTGCCTTCCTATTCCAAGAAATACCCGGCCGACGGGAGCAGTCCTGATAGCTCAGGTGCTTCGGGCTACCCGCCTGCTGGACAAACCCAGCCTAGTCCGCAAAGGCTTCCTGGATCCAGTCCCCAGCCTGGTTCAGAGAACTCGCTCAGCGCTTATGAGCCTTCTTCTGACTCTCAAGGTAAACTCAACACTGTCGCTTTTATTTCGCATGTGCCCGTGGTATTATTCACAGTTTAGCAACTTATGAAAAATCTTTCATGGATGCAGTTCATAAAAAGAAGTCAGTTAAAGTTTTTAAACTACGTCTAAACGTTTGACCGTCGCGTACATGTTGTTAAAATTACAAGCATAAGTCTGACCCACTGCTCGTAAGACAACACATTGATTCATGTCAGATGAGTATCTGGAAAAAATGAAGCTGAGTGAACTGACAAGGTGAAAATGACGCAGACAAAATTCCCTGCGGGCCCCTGAAACCTTTTTTGGCCGCTAATTTTGGGAAAACCTTAAAAGGGGCCCCAAATTTCCCCCTTTTAAAATAAGGGGGAGCTTCATTTCCGCGAATTTTTTTTTGGGGTTGAGGTTTTAAAACCCGGGTTTTAAAATGTATTGTAGAATTAACAAAATGCATTCCATAGGGTTAGAGGATTGTGTGTGTAGCCGTGCTTTATTCCCCGCCCACATCGGCATCCACACGCCGTCTTGGGGGCCTTTTTTATGGAAAATTTTGGAAAATTTTTTGGTTTTTAATCTACAATATGCATACACCGGGTTTAAACCTCGAGAGTTTTCGACAGGGGAACGCTACAACAACAATTCGCGGAAATGAAGCTCCCCCTTATTTACTGAGAATTGGGAGCTATTGAAGGTTCTCTCTCTTAAGTCTGGAGCAGGCCAGAAAATAGCTTTGCATGGTTCAGTAACAGCAGGGAATTTTGTCTGCGTCATTTTCACCTTGTCAGTTCACTCAGCTTCATTTTTTCCAGATACTCATCTGACATGAATCAATGTGTTGTCTTACGAGCAGTGGGTCAGACTTATGCTTGTAATTTTAACAACATGTACGCGACGGTCAAACGTTTAGACGTAGTTTAAAAACTTTAACTGACTTCTTTTTATGAACTGCATCCATGAAAGATTTTTCATAAGTTGCTAAACTGTGAATAATACCACGGGCACATGCGAAATAAAAGCGACAGTGTTGAGTTTACCTTGAGAGTCAGAAGAAGGCTCATAAGCGCTGAGCGAGTTCTCTGAACCAGGCTGGGGACTGGATCCAGGAAGCCTTTGCGGACTAGGCTGGGTTTGTCCAGCAGGCGGGTAGCCCGAAGCACCTGAGCTATCAGGACTGCTCCCGTCGGCCGGGTATTTCTTGGAATAGGAAGGCAAGGCTACACCTTGAACTGAAGACCCAGCTGGGCCGGATGATGCACTCGGGGTGTATTGGTTCGCAGGGGGCGTGTAGGGATCGGCGGCCGAGCTGTCTGGCACATCGGGGGTTCTGGCAACTCCACCACCCTGTGGGCCGTTTTGAGGAGGTCCCCTTTATACCCAAGAGGGCCCCACTCTCTGGAAACCTCCGGGGAGGGTGATTGATAGGGGCCCTGAAGGGTTTCCCCTCGGGTAGGAACCGTTGGGGGGGGGTAGGTTACAGGGGATGAAAAGGGCCGATCTGGGGTAAACCGCCGGGGAGGTATTATCAGGGTATAAATGGGGCGCTCTGGGGGAAACCGCCGGGGAGGTATTATCAGGGTATGAAATGGGCATCTCTAGGAACCTCCAGGAGGTGGGGTTCTCAGGGTATGAAATGGGGCGTCTCTAGGAAACTCCGGGGAGGTATTATCAGGGTATGAAATGGGGCACTCTTGGGGAAAACCCCCGGGGAGGTATTATCAGGTTAGGTGGGGAATGGAGGGGAGCTCTTGGGGGTTTTTAGAAAGGAAAAGGGAACCCCCTTACCGCTAGGATTTGGGGGAACCGTTTCTTTAGGAACTACGCGTGGGGTTCCCCCTTTTACACCTATAGAGCAAATCTGGGGGACCCGGTGGGGGTGGACCCCCTTTCACCGTTTGGATTTTTTGGGGGGTCTTTTGACCCACCCCGGAGACAACCCTCAATATCATTTGGGGAGAAGGCCCCTGCATTTCCGCGAAGTCTTTCGGGGAGCAGGGGGGTTTAGAGGGTAGGGGCCTCGCCCCCGGGGAAGGGGACTCGGGGCATTCGCAGTTGGGGTATTTTTAATGGGGGGGTGAGAGGGGGGTGCACCTTTGGGCCCGGGGGGGGGAATCTAAAATCCGGGGGAACCCGGGTTGCGGACCCTTTAAAGGGAGGTGAGGGAATTCCTCCGGAGCGACGAACAAAAGGGAGCCTAGGGCACCTCCCAGTGATTGTACTTATCCCACTGAAAGTAATTTTTCCCCAAAGGGAGTGGTGTCATCAGAACAAGTAAGATGGAGAAGCGGAGGTTTAACCTCGACCTGGGGCGGGGCCTTGTCTGTTGGGCGCCTTACTTTTGTAGTATAGTGTTGAGGGAGTGAATGGAAAGTGGGAGGTTTTGTTATTCCCAACAGGAAAGGGAAATAAATGGAACAGGAAAATAGAGCGTTTGAGGACAAGGAAATTCAGCCTCGAAAAAGGGAAACAACAAAAGAAAACTTCCTACGTCTCCAATTTCCGGAAACTTAGGAGGTCGACTTAAAAACAAAACAATTCCCTTTTGGTTTTTTGGGTTTGTTGGTTGCCTTCGCGTGGGGGTTTTTTGTCGTGTGTGGTTGGGTGGGTTTTTGGTGGGGGGTTTAAAAGTCTTCCGGTGAATCACATTTGTTTTATTTTAACCCAAAAGGTTTCTTTCTTCTTTTCTCATGGGAAAAAACCCTGAGTTTTCTGAAAAGTCATAAAAAAAAAACCAATTTTCACATTACCCCGGGGGTATTTGTTGACTTCAACAACTTTAAAACAGGTCTCAACACCAACTTGGGAGCTTGCCACCTGGAAACTTAAAACAAAAAACTTTTAAAAAATCAGGAAACAGGATTGGAATCTACAAATTTTCTTTTGAAATCAAATATTTTGGGCTTTATTTTAGAAAATCCTTTTTTAAATTTTTGAATGATTTTAATTTTAAAATTTTTTTTCTGGAAAATTGGGTTCCGATTAAAAGTGTAGATTAATTTCCAAGGGAACCACAATATAATCTCCCGGGCTTCCCATTTAAAAATTAAAAAACCCCTAGCGGTAAAAGGCAAAAAAGAAAACCCAAAAAAAAAGTATCCCCTTTGTTCATTAAAAACAACGGGTTTATTCCGGGTTTTTGGCAAAAGGACGTCACAAACCAAAAATGTCACGAGCGGCCAGATTTAAAATCCTTTCCTTTTTTTCACCTGTCGGGCCGGTCGCCCTCTTGGTTTTCTGGTTCTTGGAGTTTTCCCCTACCCGGGGGGGAGGCGCCCTCCCTTTTCCAAACAACCCGGAGAGTTTCCTGCCCTTCTTTTCCCCCACCGGAGGCGCCGCAGAATCTTCGGTTTTGGGGGGATGACGCCAAAATGAATATGACTCACGGGCGCCTTTTGCCCCCTTCGGTCCTCTCTCCTTTCGAGTTGGAATCAGCGTTAGTTGGTACAACGATTGATTTCTCTCCAGCTCCTTTTCCTCTTCCTTCCTTCCCCTCCTTTCCCTTTCTTGTCCTCTTCCGGTTTCCCAAACCCCAAAAATTTAAAAGGGTTTCAAATCCCTTCGAAGCTAGGGGAAACGAATTTTCGTTGAGAGTAGCGCGCTACGTCTAAACCCCCAAACGGCCGGGCCTTGGGGCCTGTTTACCAAGTCCCCAGTTCCCCGTTAAAAAAACCTTGTAATTGGGCGGAGAAAAATTAGGAAGGAACCCCGGTTGGTTCCACGGACCGCCAACCAAGTAAACTTTTGGTTTTTTTTGTTGCCTCTGTCCGCAGAATTACCAAAAGAAAACCGTGAGTGGGTGCTTTCCAGATGAAGGTGTATCCCCCCCTTTTGTCCCCCCCCAAAATTGGCTTCAAGTTGGGTTGGGTGGTACCCCCGCGGCTGGCTGGAACTGGGGGAGGGGTCCCCCGGTTTTCCCCCCCCCGCCCCCCTGCCTCCCCCGGGGCCCCCCCCCCCCAAGTTGGATCCCCCCGGGGGGGGGGGCCCCGGAATAGTCTGGTTTTTCACCGAACCTAACGGCCTCTTCACACTGAGGCTCGCCTTTATGGAACCCCCCTTTAAAGGCCCCCGATGAGTAGGTCTTGCTTGGAAGCTAAAAAGACGTCAAACGGGTTTTTAGGGGGAAATATAAAAACCCTGTTTGGTGCCCTCTCTCCACAAAACGGGGTTTGCAGCCCGCAAATCTTCGTGGAGAGAGGGCACAAACATGCTATTAGGTTTTTTCACCGATGACGTCATTTAAAATCTCCCAACAAAACCGTACTTCCCCTCGGGGGTTCCTTTAAAGGTTTTCCCCCGGAAGGGGAGCCTGCGTGGAGAAGGCGTTGAGGGTTTGACCCTTTTGGCTACAACCAACTGATTTCCTTCCTCTCCCGGTCGACCCCAAATCTCTGGGGGGCGGGGAGGAGGGGGGTGGAAAGGAGCGGGGGAAATCCGGTGGCACCCTCCTTCACAGCCAGCTCTAGCTTCACGGTGGGGACCCCAACAAAAAATTGAAAGCCAAATTCTCCAGGAAAAGGGGTCACACTTCAAACCAACACATTCCCATGGGGAAATCTTTGTCTTTTGGTAATAATGTGCAGGCAGCAGAGGTAACCAAACCAAAACGCCTTAACGGGGCCGGGGTCGGAACCAAAACAAGGGGTTCACTTCGAATTCCCCTTTCCTTGAGTTCCAATTTAACGGGTTTTTCCAAAGGTTTGAACTGGGGACTTGAAACGGGGGGCCCCGGGTCGGGGGACGTCAAAAGAGGGATTTTAAAGAAATCGACTCGCACCTCAAATGTCGAACCAAGGGGCTTCACAAATACTTAAAAACTTTAAAAATTTGGGGGTTTGAACTGGGAAGAGGAAAGAAAGCGGAAACGGAAGCCGGGCAAGGAAGGAAGAGTGAAAAGGAGTGGAGAGAAGAGAAGGATGCTGAGTAACCCCAAATTCAATCAGGGGGTCACCCAAAAAAAGACCGACCCCATATCCTCCCAAATCCGAAGACGTTCTGCAGGCGCCTCCGGTAGGGGGACTAAGTCAAGGGCACGCCGAACACTCTCCTGGAGTTGCTCCCCCTCAGGAAGAGGAGGGCGCCGTGACACCGCCGGTGGCAGGGGAGGAAACTCCGGAAGAGAGGGCGCACCCGAGCAACCAAGAGGGCGCACCCGAGGTGCAGTAGGTCACAGAGCTAGATCTATGGCTGTCGCGTGCATGTAGATCAGTGGTTGTGACTGTCCTGTTGTGCGTCTCATTGCCCTGTGATGTGAATGCGTTGTTTTTAATGTGGCACAAACGGTGGAACTTTTGTTTTGGTGTATCTAAAGCTATTTTGCTTTATACCGGCACTTTCACGTGCATTAGAGTTGATCGGTACAGTTCGTTTCGATTTAAATACGTAGGTTCGTGGTTATCTTACATTTCTGGTAGAATTGCGCAACCAATTTCCAGTATTAAATATGTTTCAAATTTGGGGAAGTGCATTGTTTGGTCAAAAATACAGACAATATGATTTTTGTTACTTGGGAAATATTAATGTTTCCCAAGTTATTATATTTCGAGTGTTTCAAAATGATGAATTTCGTAGGCATTGCGTTGAAGTCCATGTGTTAATCACTGATTTTTTTAAGTTTTTATTTGAACCTTCACAGTACTTCATTCTCGACTGCACAGTCTCTGTGTGGTGGATATAGAGACCAATAGTTTTGCAGTGTCTGGCATGTACAACAATTATGTATTGGCCCCCAGAGAGCCAAGAAGTAGAATGTGTGTACTTCATTTGTTGTTGTTGTTGTTGTTGTTTGTATGTTTACTTTTTTACCAGAATAAACGATCAGTGGGGTATTTTGTCTGCCCATGTTCAGTAATATATTTGAAGTATAACTGAAACGCGTGTTTAGCCGAGACATTAAAAGTAATAGACTAAATAGTGATCCTCACCAGGATAGACTTTTTGATAACCCCTTTGTTCTGTGTTTGTCTTTTGGGGACCAAAAACCTCATTCGGTTCCGTGAGGGACTCATGCACACAGTAGGTTTTCATTAAGAGAGTAGGCTTTTGTTCTCTTTCTTTTTCTTTTTATCTGTCTGTTTTAAGGTTCTAGACCTAAGCAGAATCCCTCAAGAACCAGTTATTTGAATATTGTTGTTGTTTTTTACATGTCGATCCGATACCTAAGTTTCACGAGAAATTGCTGATGACTGTAGTTAGAAGTTTTTAACATTTCAATGTGACTCTATGCCTCATTGCACGCATGATGCTCTGAAATTATCACTACTGCTAGGCCTACTATAACTGCCTTTACTACTGCTACTACCACTACTGCTGCTGCTGCTGCTGCTGCTGCTACTACTACTATACTACTATTTCTACTATACACTCCCCCCCCCACCACCCCACCGTGGGCGACGACGACGACGACGGAAAGACCCACGACGACGGTTACTGCTGCTGCTGCATTCTTCGTGTATTGTTTTGCCATTAGATCGCCTAGTCCATTACAAGAAGAAGATACATTTACAGTGGTAGTCCACACAATGGGACAGCAAGGTGAAGCCTAGTGTCGCTGTTTTCAGGTCCCGATCAGCGGAGGAATCTCTGGCGGCTCGACGCTGCCTCAGGGTCCTCCGGCCCTCAACCAGGTCCCACCGGACCATGCTCAGGTACCCCCACAGCAGCCTGGCCAAGGTGCACCCGACAGCGCTGCTCAGCCGCCACCCATTGAAATTTACCCCCAGGGAGCCCCTGCAGAAACTGCCCCGCAGCTGCCTCCTGCCCCGGGGAGCGAGGTTCCGGAGAACTACGCCTACGATCAACCCGCCGCTGACTACGCCAGAGAAGAGCTTGCGCAGGACAACCCTAGCGAGGGGCCTTACTCCGCCGAGCAAGGTGATAGTGTCGAGGGCTTGTCTGGCCAGGAGGTGGGTCAGAATTACGACCCCAACGCAGAAACTCCAAAGCAGGTGTACCCAGGGGTGCCACCTCCACCGGACGCCTACCCCACCGACTTGTCGTCTGATGAGGTGTACCCGAACGGGGAAGCCCCACAGACGAATCAGTCTCCTGAAAGATATACGGATTCCCCAGATCCTGGAGCGGTCCAAGGCGGGTTCCCTCTTCCTTCTCAAACCAATCCCGAAGCAGCGTACCCACAGGGAGGTGGCCAGTCTCCACCTAATCCTGATCAACCTCAGCCTCCCCAGGATGGTTTCTACCCACAGAGTGCCGGACCATCTTCAGGGTACCCTGATCAACCTCAGCCTCCCCAGGACGATTCCTACCCGCAGAGCGCCGGACCATCTTCAGGGTACCCTGAGCAACCCCAGCCTCCTCAGGACGGTTCCTATCCGCAGAGTGCAGGACCATCTTCAGGGTACCCTGATCAACCTCAGCCTCCCCAGGACGGTTCCTACCCGCAGAGCGCCGGACCATCTTCAGGGTACCCTGATCAACCTCAGCCTCCCCAGGACGGTTCCTACCCGCAGAGTGCAGGACCATCTTCAGGGTACCCTGATCAACCTCAGCCTCCCCAGGACGGTTCCTACCCGCAGAGTGCCGGACCATCTTCAGGGTACCCTGAACAGCCGCAGCCTCCTCAGGACGGTTCCTACCCGCAGAGTGCCGGCCCATCTTCAGGGTACCCTGAGCAGCCGCAGCCTCCTCAAAACGGCCCACAGGGTGGTGGAGTTGCCAGAACCCCCGATGTGCCAGACAGCTCGGCCGCCGATCCCTACACGCCCCCTGCGAACCAATACACCCCGAGTGCATCATCCGGCCCAGCTGGGTCTTCAGTTCAAGGTGTAGCCTTGCCTTCCTATTCCAAGAAATACCCGGCCGACGGGAGCAGTCCTGATAGCTCAGGTGCTTCGGGCTACCCGCCTGCTGGACAAACCCAGCCTAGTCCGCAAAGGCTTCCTGGATCCAGTCCCCAGCCTGGTTCAGAGAACTCGCTCAGCGCTTATGAGCCTTCTTCTGACTCTCAAGGTAAACTCAACACTGTCGCTTTTATTTCGCATGTGCCCGTGGTATTATTCACAGTTTAGCAACTTATGAAAAATCTTTCATGGATGCAATTCATAAAAAGAAGTCAGTTAAAGTTTTTTAAACTACGTCTAAACGTTTGACCGTCGCGTACATGTTGTTAAAATTACAAGCATAAGTCTGACCCACTGCTCGTAAGACAACACATTGATTCATGTCAGATGAGTATCTGGAAGAAATGAAGCTGAGTGAACTGACAAGGTGAAAATGACGCAGACAAAATTCCCTGCTGTTACTGAACCATGCAAAGCTATTTTCTGGCCTGCTCCAGACTTAAGAGAGAGAACCTTCAATAGCTCCCAATTCTCAGTAAATAAGGGGGAGCTTCATTTCCGCGAATTGTTGTTGTAGCGTTCCCCTGTCGAAAACTCTCGAGGTTTAAACCCGGTGTATGCATATTGTAGATTAACAAAATGCATTCCATAGGGTTAGAGGATTGTGTGTGTAGCCGTGCTTTATTACCTGCCCACATCGGCATCCACACGCCGTCTTCGGAGGTTTTATCTCCATTTCTGGTGGGTGCATGCTGTTATGCAAGGAGCTAATTATTACTGATGCAGATAGTCCTTATATAACTATGCAGCACTTGGCAACATTTTGATGTAGCTTGGTGTTCTTCCCGATGTCAAGCCTAGCGGCCCAAGCCTAGCCCAAGCCTAGGCCACCGCGATGAAAATTATATATATAATATATATATATATATATATATATATATATATATATATATATATATATATATATATATATATATATATATAAACTACCCGCAAACAACAAAACAGCATCATCTCAACCCGCAGGTGCACTGGACGCCTACGAGTCAGCCAAGAAGGACGGAGGGCTGACCCCCACCGTGGTGGACGCGGGCAGCCGGGGGAACAGCGCGGATCCAGTGGGTAGCGGAGATGGGGGTAAGAGGGCAGGCTACCCCGTGGTGGTGGTGGACGAGGGGCGAAAAGCTGACGTGTCCAGAAACACCCCCACGGCTCCTTCACAAGGTGGGCTAAGACGTTGGCTGTTTGTGTGTATGACTCTGGCTCTCTGTCTCTGTCTCTGCCTCTTTCAGTTTCTCTCTCTTTTCTTCACCCCTACCCCCGCCCTCTCGCACATTCACACGTTCTTTTTGTCCTCATACACACACGCCCATGCTCGCGCAGCTACACGCACACACATTAATATATATTCTCATACGTTGATAGATACATGCACACACACACAAGCACACACAATTCTCAACGGGTCATATACTGCAAATAAATCCTCTGTCTGTCTGTCTGTCTGTCTGTCTGTCTGTCTGTCTGTCTGTCTGTCTCTTCTCTCTCTCTCTCTCTCTCTCTCTCTCTCTCTCTCTCTCTCTCTCTCTCTCTCTCTCTCTCTCTCTAACTACCCTCTCTCTCTGTTTTGTCCTTTGATGACGCTTTGCGGTCGACTGACGTTAAAATCTAATTACAAATGACTCTCCATCTCTTTCTCACAACCCCCCACCCCCCCACCCCCTTCTTGTCGTTCACTTTCATACCATGTAGTTTGATCGCACCGCATAATTGTATTTCCCATCCAAGGCCTTCCACCGGCAATCAGCGACGTTCCGGACAAGAAATCCCAAGGGCAGAACTCCCAGACCAACGTCCAGTTTTCCTCTTCCTCCAACGACCCCAACAACAACCAGCTTCCCCCAGAAGCCTTCCAGAATCCGTTCAACAACCCCAGTTCTCCCTTCAGCCGGCGGACCGACCAGTTCGAGAGCAACCCGGCCTTCGTGGGTACCTCCCTCTTCAGTGAAGGCTTCCTGGACTCTCCGGATCGGGTCATCTCCGCGGGCCCCAAGCAACGAGGGCCTGACGCTGTGGACATCGGTGGCTACCAGATCTTCCCCGGGTTCCAGCAGTTTGAGAAAACGGGTAAGGTTTAGACGAGTGTTAGATCTTCCTGACTTTCCAGCAGTGTGAGAAAACAGGTAAGGTTTAGGCGAGTGTTAGATCTTCCTGACTTACCAGCAGTTTGAGAAGTCGGGTAAGGTTTAGGCGAGTGTTAGATCTTCCTGACTTTCCAGCAGTGTGAGAAAACGGGTAAGGTTTAGGCGAGTATAAATCTTCCTGACTTACCAGCAGTTTGAGAAGACGGGTAAGGTTTAGGCGAGTGTTAGATCTTCCTGACTTTCCAGCAGTTTGAGAAAACGGGAACATTTTAGGCGATTATTAGATCTTGGAATTCGTTTTTCGAACTGTGACAGGCGCCTTATAAATAAAATCTATTATTATTATTATGACCGGTCTGGCTTTCCAGCAGTTTGAGAAGATGGGTAAATTTCAGGCGAGCGTTGGATCTTTCTGGTTTTCCAGCAGTTTGAGAAAACGAATAAGGTAAGTAAGTTATAGGCGAGTAGATCTTCCTAACTTTCCAGCATTTACAGATACAAGAGCGAACTTTCCCATGTTGCAGCAGTTTGAGAAAACGGTTAGGGTTTCCTGGCTTTCCAGCAGATTGAGAAGACAGGTTTCAGTAAGTACAAAACCTCTTTAGAGTTCAAGAGGCAGGCTTGTAGCCGGTACAAATCTTCCTCGGATTCCAACAGGTTAAAA
>JABMCL010003841.1:825000-887500 GCA_018857735.1 Alviniconcha marisindica
TTATAGTTTCAGACATGCGGCTACCTTTCTGGTAACATTCAGGTTCATTTGTGGGCATTTAATATATATTTCCGTTGACGAAGATCGCTCGATCCCGAGAAGTACTTTAGTTATGCTACTTTTGTACGTTACTATTTGAAATAAAATGGAAAGAATTCGCTTCACACCTTCCTTGATACACTGTTATTTTATTCGCCTATCGGTATTGATCCAACCTTTCAGCCATGGACCTACATATATACGTATATGTTGTCTGTGTGTGTGTGTGTGTGTGTGTGTGTGTGTGTGTGTGTGTGTGTGTGTGTGTGTGTGTGTGTGTTTCAGAGAGAGAGAGAGAGAGTGTGTGTAAGTGAGCGAGTGCGTTTGTGTACGTGCGTGCGTGCGTGCGTGCGTGCGTGTGTGTGCGTGTGTGTGTGTGTGATCCTCCATCATGGCCCTCCATCATCACCAGTCGTCATCATCCATCATGGCCCTCCATCATCACCAGTCGCCATCATGCATCATGGCTCTCCATCATCCATCATGGCCCTCGATCATCATCAGTTGTCAGCTTCGTCATCATCCATCATTGCACAGTTTTAACAAGTATTTAATCAGGCCTCGGCTTCTGTTGCATCTCACTCTGCGCTCATGTGGTGGGTGACCTTGATCTTCTGACATTTTCATTCATCTCAGTGCGCCTCTGTCAAGGACAGTTCTGTTCAAAACTCCATCTTTAAAATTGCTGCTTTAACGTTCAGAGAGACCGTAAAGACCGTTAGGGACGGGGAGCGGAGCCAAGGCCGGCCACCCAGACTTTCACACAGCTCCTGAGCTCTGGTCATCAACGCTTTCAAAGTCAGGAGGGGTTGATGGAGGGAATCACTCAGTCAGTCTGGCTCCGCGACTCGGCTAACATTGGTCTCAGCAGGTGTCGCACTATGTGAGGTCCTGCACAAACAAAAATGATGTTCAGTCAGAACGGGCAGCACCGCATGGGCATCCCAGCGAAGTGACTCGGCAGCAGTGCAGGGTCTTCTCCGGATAGTAGCCTGCCAACGACCTGACGTCTCCCGCTGTGGACCTCTGATGGCATGATGACAGGGCCACGATGCGGAAAGGACTTCGAGTGTGGCTTGAAGTGGGAATGTTGGGGCAAGCAGCGTGGAAACAACGTTTCTGCAGAAGGCACGAATAATGGGAGGGGCGGGGGATGGGGGGAGGGGAGACAAGAAAAAGAAGGGGGGGTGGGAGGGGGAGGGGGGAGAAGAATGTGCGTAGAAAGCAGTCTGATTCACTAAAGGAATAATTAGTGCTAAATGGGACTGATTAAGAATGTCACGTTGAACCAAAATCACAATCTGAATCTTTCAAAAAAATAACTTTAATTATCAAATGAATTGAAAACAAGATCACAAGCAAACGGAACATTTATCATCGATTTAACCAAGAGCACACTCGCAACTTGAAGATTAAAAAAAAATTATTTTTAAATCAACAATCAAACGAAACAAAAACAAAATCACAGGCAAAGATGAATATTCGACAGTGATTCAGCAAGAGGCTTGTATAAACGCCCCCTTCCTGTGTTGTCTTATGGGGCCACACTGTGGGGTTTTGTTTCTATGGGATGAGAGTGTCCGGAACTGACCTCAATGACTTAAAGTGGTCAATTCCCAATACCCCCCCCCCACCCCCCCATACATATATCCATATATATATATATATAAAATGGCATTTTACATAAACACATATTATGAAAGAATGCAGCTTACTAATATTGTGTAAAGTCAAAGAGTGAACTTGTTTGCGTGTGCACACACACACATACACACACATCACACTTACACAAACACCAAACACACGCCGGCTTAATAAGCAAATATGGAAAAGACATCTGCTTGTACAGCCAAAAACGATGTCAACCAGTTATAAGTGTTTTGCACTGGGGTTTTCCAGCGCCTGCTAGTCATACTGTACAGAGGTCAGAAAGGTTACCGCCACCAATCCATGCACTTGCAGGATGGAAGACAGCAAGAAACAACATTACATTCAGTTTATTTTATATATATATTGCAAATACAATGCAGTAAATATTCAACTTCTTATTATGAATAACTAAATGACTAAAACCATAATATATGGTACATTGCTATGCAAGGTAAAACAACAGTTAGTTAGTAATTGGATTTTAATGTCCTGTCAACCACAAAGGGTCCCCTCAGGACAGTCAAACTCCGGTCACAAGCAAATGCACATTTCAAAACTCTTCTCCAGTATATAAACCTTTTGTCCAGTCAATCCACAAAACCAATCACTTCTCAAACATAAAACAAAACACACATGCACAAACATCAAACACAATTTTTTGAAGAATTAGTCTCTTCAATATTACCCCTGTTAAAAGAGCACAGAAGGCTAGGACATGCTGGTATCATCAACAATTTCACCTAACTGATCGATTCCAGACTAAAGAAAAATATAAAAAAGGAATGGACAGACACAAAATAAAAAAAACGTTCTATAAATGCAGAATGGCAAATACCAGTGTCATACAGCAGCAAGCTGCACATATCACCTACCATCATCTCCTAGCTGCTCAACAAGAGCCATATAAAAAATATAAAAACCAACACTAAACAAAAAAAGATTTGAGACCTTTCTGGAAAAAAGTCAGGAGAATGGACCATCAGCATAAAAATGACAAGACAGAAAGAGCAAGAGGACTAGGCAGAAAAAACAAGAGAGGAGATAGGAAAGGGAAATCAAATGACAGCCCTGAGATTCCAGACAGGGGGAGGCACCAGACATCCCCAGCCTCCCTTTGGGTAAAACAACAGGAATATAAAACAATCAGAATGCCCCACCCCAGCCATAAACAACCACTATAGGTTATAATAAACTGGGTTTAATGGAACTCATGATAAATGACCACACTCGCCAAAGACCACCTCTCTATTAAGACCACCCTAATCAGAGATTCCATCTTTGTGAATAAACACCTCACCAAACGATCCCTCCTCTAAGACCACAAATGGAGGTATGCTTGTCAACGTTTTGGATCACACACACACACACACACACACACACACACACACACACACACACACACACTCAACCCAACACACACACACACATGCGTATATGCATGCATGTACACACACACACACACACACACACACACACACACACTAACATGCATGCACACATGCAGCATGCACACACACACACACACACACACACACACACACACACACACACACACACACACACACACACACACACACACACACACACACACATACAGAGGAAGAAAGCAACAGAGAACTCTAGTGACAAGAAATGATTACCCAAAAACAATTTACTCGCAAGTGTTTCTTGCTCTTTTCTTCTTTTTCTTTTTTAAAAATTATTCAAAGCCTAACTGTATGTACATTATGTATACATGTGCAAACTTAAATCCTGACAGTGACGCCTTGAAGTCTCTTGTGATTTTTTTAATCAGGTAGCAGTTCGCAGACAGAAAGAAAGAAAAAAGCATTTAAAACCTGTTTCTTGTCTTTTTCTGTTAAAATAGTAGGATAGGACCTCAAATTAGAAAGCATAAAGATTTCTTCAACAATGGATGTATGCAACAAATTCTTTTTCTTGTAATACTACAATACATTCATATTTTTTCTGACACCAAATTTATTTGTAGCCAATACAAATAGCTAATACTACACTGTCCCACAATTCAGAACAAGTAATGATACAAATTAAAGTAATTCTGCTGAAATTTGCATCACTGGGTGGATTATATGTGCTGGAAATGCAGGAAGATAAGCAAAAACACTGATGGAAGAAGAATAACAGCATTTAAATATCATCGGGTGTCAAACAGAAATTCTTTATGTACAGTGGAATAACATTCTGCATGTGAGAATGTCATGTTTCAATCATCAGTGGGGACAAAAATGAATTAAATGTCTATGGTGCCATTCATTACCCTGTTGGCTTTGAAAAAGAAGGCTGGGAGTTGTGACTTCAACAGAAAAGTAAACCTACAGCTTTGCCAAACTTGAACAGAAAAGTAAACCTGCTTTGACAAACTTTTCCAAACTTGAACAGAAAAGTAAACTGACTGCTTTGCCAAACTTGAACAGAAAAGTAAACCTAGTGTTTTGCCAAACAGCAAAGTGTCAGAGGTTACTTCCTTTACATATTGTTTTGCTGCATGGGCCATCATCATTTTGACAGTCCACATAATTAATTGGTGAAGAGGTCAATGTCATCTCTGCATCTTATTTGTCATCTTTAAGAATCAGTATCATCTCTGTTTGACTGATTTTGTTGTTGTTGATTTTTTTAATTTATTATTATTAAATGGTAGCCCAATCAAAAAAGCATCACAGGACCCATAAATAGGAATGGAATAAAACAGGTTCAGCAGTGTATAGTCTAATTTGTCATGAATGGACTTTTGAAATCACAAAATCAACAAAAACAAAAAACAAATCAACACCACTCTGGGCCTCGTTCTGTTTCCGATTTTTGAAATCACAACAACAAAAAAGCAGCCATGAGTGCTACCATCTTTTATCTGGCAGTCTGTGTTGTCATGGACAGGTTTGTTATGAGTAGCAAATGTGCATATTATATCATGAGCCAACCTTTTCTGCTCTTCACTGGTAGAGAATGAACCAACATGGCTGTGTTCTGAAGAAGCTTGAGGCATTATGTAGCATACATATCTACAGAACTATACAAAGCCTGCTGATGGAAATATCTGCATATTTTCTTCATTTTCAGGCCAACCTGCAGCTTTGCTTTACATCCCTTTTGAGTGCTAAATACTAAGAGCTATTAATATTACTGCAACACCGGCTGATTCTGAAGAATTCACTTCAAATACTGGTGTTGTAAATACTTGTAAATACAACAAACAATTAACAACAGATTTTTTTTTAAAGATCATAAATCTTCTGCAATAACAGGCCTTCCTTGCTTCCTTCAGGTGATGCTTAGTGTCCTCAGATGTTGGTTGACATATTAGGGACAAGCTGAGACCAATGTGTGAGCATGGTTCAATATAGCTTTACGTCCACGGAAACCGTAAGGCTCATTAGGATGGTCAGCCCAGGACAGCCACCTCGATTCTCACACAGCTCCTGAACTATGAAATAACTGGCATAAAATTGTTTTCTTAAATACTGAGAAAATTAGAATGTTTCACAACACTTGCTTAAGTACATTTATGTTATAAACTGACCAATTTGTTTTGTCACATGCGTATACAAGTGTGCACACGTACTTACACACATGCAGGCAAACATATATGCATGATGCATGTATTCACACACACACACACACACGCACAAACACACACACACACACACACACACACATACATGCGTGCACCAGTGTGCATGCACACTCATATACCCACATTAACATGTGATGCTTACCCATTATTTAAACTTATAAGTAACAAGGATAAGCAAAGCTCAGTCAACTCACATTCAAAACCAAAAACACACAATTCCTGTCTTTGCTTTTTATCACTTAAAAATAGGTCACAATTACACACACACTGGTGTAAATGTGCAAAGCCCAAGAGAGGCTATTCTTGTGCAACAACACATGAGAGGAATTTCTTGTCATTAGTTTCCCCGAAAATGTCAACATTATGGTTTTTAAAGACAGGGAACATGTCAGTTATCTTCTTTAATATCATAACATGTACAGTCCAGCCCACCTATTTAAAATCACACAAAGTATTAACTTGACTAGATAAGCATATACTCGAAAAAGAACTTTCAGTTTCAATGTTCTGATATTTTGACTTTAAATTAGGTCAAGGTCACAAGTGAGTAGGGTAATGTAATTACCATGGTAAATTTGAAAGCTCTCACTGGTAGTCTCCAAAAATGCCACTGTTCAATTTCTTGTCATAGATAGCTTGGTGGCCTTACAGCCAGACAAGAACTGATCATGACACAGACTCACATTCTGCATATGAGTTGAAAACTGTTGGTATATAAATACATTCTACCAGCAAAACTGAAACTATGTACTTGAAACACATTGTAGCACCAAATTTGTGTCACAGTAAATGCCTCTCCACAGGTAACATATCAAAACAACAAAAGTAAGTCAATAATAAAGAAAAAGTACTTTGCCTTTAAGTAATTACTTTGATGTTTTATACCCAGCCAACCAGCATATATACATACAGTTATATCAGGGTGAATTGCCTTTAAACCAGCCTGAAAATCAAAGCAAAACACAAAACAAAACCAACTCTATTTTCTGGGCATAAAACAATAAGACCACACCTCACATACACTTCATTACTGCATACATAATACCCATTATTTTTATCTGGAGAATTGTTTTGATTCAGCTTTTCAAGTGAGCACTGCTCAATGGAGAAAAATGCACAACAGAGATGTGCATGTTAATTGCGCTTCTCACTGCGCAGACGATAGATAAATCGGTTGGAGCCAATAGCAATGCGGGGATGAGAGCCCTGGCGGTCATTGTCAATGCAGTAGACACCTTGTGGCAGGTCCACCAACATGCCAGTTGTCTGAAAAGGCCAATCAACCAATTCATCAATTGATTTATCATAACAAGCTATGAACTGACCAACATCATTAAACAATTCATTAAATCAAGTCCATCCTAACATGTACCACTGGTAATTCAAATTGCAACTGCCTGATAGATCAAACTTAATGGACTTTAAAAAAATGACACCAGCACCTGGTTAGTAAATCATATAGGCATCCACACAGCTATTTACCTGTCAGTCACTCAATCAATTTTAAATAATGATCAATCACCAATGAAATAATCAGCAGAACCATCCAGCTGAACAAGCAAACAGCCAACCATGACCATTTCACAACACTCCATCCGCCTATCCATCTTGCGTACAATCAACCAGTCCATCATCAAATTAACTGATTTTCAGAATTCCATGTGCATGTCTCATACTACTGCTGAGGTTGACTTACATTGAGTGTGCCGCGGTCAATCATGCGTGCCATGTTGAGGTCGTTGCCCCCACAGATGATGCTGTCCTTCCCCAGCCACTGAGCACAGTACAGCTGGACACACAACATGGTAATATTATACATTCGGCATTGGCAATGTACACACAACATGGCAATATTATACACTCAGCATGGTAATGTACACACAGCATGGCAATATTATACATTCGGCATGGCAATGTACACACAACATGGCAATATTATACACTCAGGGATGGCAATGTATACACAGCATGGCAATATTATACACTCGGCATGGCAATGTACACACAGCATGGCAATATCATACACTCGGCATGGCAATGTACACACAGCATTGCAATATTATACACTCGGCATGGCAATGTACACACATCATGGCAATATTATACACTTGGCATGGCAATGTACACACAGCATGGCACTGTTACTGTGGCATGTTACACCCGATGTGGCAACTCTGCACACATCATGGCAACATGACACTGTATGGCAATGTTACAGTTGCATGTTACACACTGAGTGGCAGGTTTACACAGCATGACAACATTACACACACACACACACACACACACACACACACACACACACACACACACACACACACACACACACACACACACCTTCTCTATTGCTCAATACCTGGCTAGAAGTGATGGAGTCCTGTGGAACGTCTTTGATCTTGACAGCCATGGCAAAGTCCCATATCTGCAGCACTGCAGTCTTCCTCCAAGAGCCCGTCAAGATGTGGTTGTGGACGGGGTCAATGTCTAATGCGTCACCACAGATGTGGGGCCCATGAAACTTTCTGAAACAAAATTTACTGGAATATTTGTGTCATTGTTATTTCAGTTTTCTCTCTTTTTTCTTTCATTTTGTTTGTCTTTTTCCCCCTGGATATCTTGAGGATGCAGACGTCTGAGATGCTCTTGGCCCTTTACAAGTCTGACAATAGTTGTAAATCCAATTAATAACACCTGTGGTGCAAACAGCTATCAGTAATATATGTGTTAACATCTGGTGCAAATAGGTATCTACAACATCTGTGTTAACATCTGTGGTGCAGACATATCAATAAGATCTGTTAACGCCTGTGGTACAAACAGGTATCAGTAACATCTGTGTTAACATCTGTGGTGCAAACATGTAACATTTCTCATTGAGCACTAAATCAGTTTTCATTCCACTTACTTGATGGAGTGAGTTTGCCTGTCATCCCAATACTGAAACAGAGTCAAGCAACAGATCCATGAATCAAAGAAGAATCAGTCAGTCAGCCAGTCAATGAATCAGTAAATCAAACACTGGTACACACACATAAACACACAAGTGCATGCAAACATATATGTGTGATGTAGGCACACACACACACACACACACACACACACACACACACACACACACACACACACACACACACACACACACACACACACACACACACACACACACACACACACACACACACACACACGTACACACACACACACATATACATGTAAGCCCACATGCACAAACCACAACAAAACAGCAACAAAAACAAAACACACACTTACATACATGCACAACACACATGAATATCACACACACAAACACACACACACACACACACACACACACACGCACATGCACATGAACATACACACACAAGCATGAACGCACATGAAGTCCACACACACACACAGACACACACACACACGTGCGCGCGCACATGAACATACACACACAAGCATGAACGCGCATGAAGTCCACACACACACACACACACACACACATACACACACACACACACACACACCTGTACTGTATCATCCCAGCCCCCAGAAATGAAGACATGGGGGTGGTTGGGGTTGTGTTGCATAGCAAACACTCGGAAAATGTGTCCGTCCATGATGTCATTACATTCACTGAAACAAAACAAAATAGTTAGACTATTACCCAAATTCTGCGTGTATGCGCTATCAAAATTGCAGCCACTGTCTGTCAATAGAGATTTCACTTTTATAGTCTGGCCGTGATGTCAGTTATCTCTCCAAACTACTTTTGTTCAAGATTTAAAAGGAAACTTGATGAATTACTGCAACAACAAAAAATGTTAGGAACTGATACACAAAAACAGTGAGTATCAAACACAGCTGACAACAACCCCATAACACAAAAACTCTTAATGAATCAAAACCTTGCTAGCTCTGCAAACTATTTCAGGTAATCCTTCCTTTCAACTGACTGCCTTTTCCTGATGGAATGTTCATGATGTTCTACATAAATTACACAGCCATGAACAAATTACAGAGCTGGCAGGACAGCTAACAAACACAGATTGTGTGTAATACCCTTGAGCTGAACAAACATTGCAGCCAATGCAAAACTTACCATTCACAAAAAAGTTCACTTTGCTCTCAGACAGAAAGGCTGGTGGTTTGACTAAATGATTAAGGAACAGGTTAAGCAGCACATTAAAAAACCCACCTGAGAGAACCTTCACCACTGAAATAAAGTCTGCATCAGTGAAAGTGGTATGAATGGGTTAAGTTCAAAAAGTACTACATGTACGTACCATCATGAAACGTCTAACATTGATTGCACAGAGCATGATCATTGAGGGGGTGGGGGCAGGGGTTCCAATGTGGAGTAAATGTGGCACTGAACAAATGGTCAGTGACACTGACAACACTTATAGCATTCAAGAAAATTGCAATGTTCAAAATTTTCAATAAAGATGACGTAGTAGATTCACTTTTTTTTCTTTTTCTTTTTTTCTTTTTCTTTTTTTTCTGCTCAGCATTTGTACTGACTTTGTTGGCAAGTGTTTTTACTCTAACATGACTCGCATGATCACAAGGGAAGAAGCCAGGTGCCCACCAGGGTAGTGTCAATCATAGTGCACAGTGCCTGGAAAAGCAGTGTCTACCGAAGTGATCTCTACCAGCGTGGCGACTGAAATGGTTGCTACTGCTCCAAGACACCAGTGACATGTGGTCAAGGTTGACCGGAGAACAAAAGTACCTTGGTACTGAAGGTTTACTTATCACAGAAGGTGAACAACTCAAGCAGTAAACAGCAGACAATCAGAATACAATGCCAACAGTTCTCATTGTCTTTTGGCTGCTGCACACTGTGACCTTGAATGGGATCAAGGTCACATTCTTCGACACAAACGTGTTAGTCAATGCCTGTCCTTCAAATCAGAATAATGTTACCGTCAGCAAAAGAAAATAATGAGGTCCAATAAAAGAGTTATGATTAGTCAGCAGTTTAATAAATAAAGTTTGGAAGCTCAAAAAGCATCACTGATATATAACAGCCAGACCTAACAGTTAATGTATCTCAAAACAATAACAATTTTTTTTTTAAAGGGGGTGTAATCCAATATAAACAAAGTTTCCCAACACATAGAACAGTTCAAACATGACTTGTGTCATATTTTCAGTAGAGTTTTTGTTGTGCAGTCAATATGTACCATGTAGTGTGCATATTATCCATATCCATGCAAAACATGGACATGGACAGTATGCTATCATCAAGAATGCAAAGTACACAGATGTGAAAAACTGACACAGTTTCTATCAACAACAGCTTTGCAGTGCACTAATAATATGCGTGTTGCAATGGCCATAGTTCTGTAAGCAACAAAACATTTCACACAAGCTCACAAGTGATCATACAGCTAAACTGCATATGAACACAACAAACTGGTATTCTGTTAGAAGAGAAACAAAAACAGATCTGTATGGGGAAAAAATCTCAGATCTGAATGGGGGGGGGGTAATCTGAGTATACAAGGATTTCTACTGTACAGTGGAAAAAATGTATCAGTCAAATGTACTCTACAAGATACAACTGTCAACATGCTCTCTTTGAACAACAAAGAAGTTGTGGCTTTTTGAAGGATACTTACCTACTGTAATCATAAAATGGCCAAGAAATGAAATAAAAGGGGAAAAATGTCAAACAAATGTTGATTTGGTGGTACTGAAGAAACATCCTTTGGGAATTCACACACACACGCATGCACGCACGCACGCACACACACACATATATGCACAAACACACACACACACACCACACACACACACACACACACACATTCTTTAGATGGACATACAGTTTTATTAAAGTTGTTTCAAGGATAAAAATGATTATATTCTAGTATTCAACTGAAGCTTTTTTTTAGCACAGTAATAATACCCAATTAAAATGATGACATGGTCTTGGCTGTAAAGCTTCTGTTTGGTTTTATGATGACAAATACACAACTGGACTTGACTTTGCCACAGCAGTTACAAACACACATTGAGACTGTAACCCTGGTTTAGTGGTGTTGTCACAATCTTTTGGCTTGGCAAAACTACAGTGACATATGTACCACAGCTAAACAATACCAGGTTCGGGTCAGTAAATCATTGGGTTTTTGTTGTGTGTTTTTCTGTTACACCTCAGAGCAGCTAGCAGACAGTAATTTTAAAACAGGTTCACAATTGCATGAAAAACTAGGTTCACAATTGCTTGAAAAATGGGTTAAACAGGATTGCAAGAGTTAAGCTGACCACAGGCACTTTTATCCCACCTTGGTTCTATGGTGCTGAAACAAGACTAAGTGACTTCTTTTGTTTTGTCAGAGAGGTTGGGTTCAAATGAACCAATCGCAGCTCAACTGGAATTTTGCAATAAACTTAGGATGGGTCTCTGGGTCAAGGGTGAAAGGTCATTATGAAATCTTGACTCTTGAGTCCTGAACAAATAATTATGGTATTACAACAAGGCCCCCACCTGTGTGTGTGTGTGTGTGTGTGTGTGTGTGTGTGTGTGTGTGTGTGTGTGTGTGTGTGTGTGTGACTCTGTGTGTGTGGTGTGTGTGTGTGTGTGTGTGTGTGTGGTGTGTGTGTGTGTGTGTGACTCTGTGTGTGTGGGTGTGTGTGTGTGTGTGTGTGTGTGTGAGGACTGTGTGTGTGTGTGGTGTGTGTGTGTGTGTGGTGTGTGTGGTGTGTGTGTGTGTGTGTGTGTGTGTGTGTGTGTGTGTGGCCTGTGTCTGACACAAATGGTGTAACCCAGTTTATAGATCACGTCCTAACTTTGATCCTTACCTGGGCTCCATGGTGCTGACTTTCTGCTTGGTCTCCACATCATACATGTGGATCTGCGTGCTGGCACCAGCAGTGATGAAGTGTGTTCCTGTCGGGTTCACTGTCAACGCCAGCGTCTGTCGCAGCTCATTGATGGTGTGGAGGCACGACCCCGAGGAGTAGTGCCAAAACTTGATGTGGCCCGAAGCATCTGTTGAAGGATCCTTAAAGATTCAGTCTGAATGGGGGTTTACCAACAAAAGCTGTCCTTAATCGTAGATTATAGATTGATCATTTTTATACAGCGTCATTTTTATTTGAATGCTGGTCTTGCTATTCTCTGCTTCCAATCAGACTAAATTGTGCTCTAGTTGCATGCAACTCTGAATGAGTGACTGTATACTTTACACAGCACATTTTGAAGATCCACCTAAGTGGTATAGTTACAGTGCTGTTGGTTGCTACAGGGCTGGTGCCATGTGAAACTGCTGCAATCTCGGTGCACGTTCTGTATACACACCATACAACCATGCACTGGTTTACAGTGTTATTCTAAGCCACATATGTAGAGTGCATGTATTTAGCTGTAACCTGGAAGGTCTCTCCAACTTGTTTGTCATAAACTAATCAGCTGCCTCTCTTTCAGACACATTCAGATGACCCAAATGTAAAACAGTGACTTTCCCTTTTTCTTCTGCTTCTTTTTAGGGGAGTGTTTTTGTTTTTAAGGGGGGTTGTAGATTACTGTCCTAAACTCAGTATTATTTTTCTCAAGGCCCTAAGTTTGGTCACTTTCTCTGAGGAAGGAGACTGCACCACTCACCTGAATCACTCCATGCAGCTATTGGAATGTCTACAAATTGTCATCAGGACAACGTTCCTCTAGCAAGAGCTACCTTTAATACGCACATGCTTGTGGCATGGGCTTTTGATTTCTCACCACATCCAAATGGCCAGACACTGAGGACAACAACTTTCCAATGCCATGGGTAACTGTCAACATGCACGTGGTTGTAACAGGAGCCCTAGATTTCTCAACTCACCTGAAAGACCAGGCACTGAGGACAGCTTCCCATTGCCATGGGTAATTGTCAGCATGCATATATGCTTGTAACATGAACCCTAGATTTCTCAACACATCCAAAAGGCCAGACGCTGAGCACAACAACATTCCACTGCCGTTGGTAATCGTCAACATGCATGTGCTTTAAAATGAGCCCTAGATTTCTCAACTCACCTGAAGGGCCATATGCTGAGGACAACAACTTTCCACTACAGTGGTTAATTTTCAACATGCACATCATCTGACATACAAAATTAAGCTTTTCTGTTACTTACTGTGACTTGGGAGTGGCTTGTTTTAGAGTGCATGGTTCAAAAGTCAGATGTGTAGGTTGCTGGCACCCTGCCTGTGCGAAATTGTATTGCATGCGTGTGTGTGTGTGTGTGTGTGTGTGTGTGCATATGTGTGCATGTATGCATGCATGTGTGTGAGTGTGTGAGTGTGTGCATGTGATAGTTTACATTACAAGAACGTGACTGTTACATTGTTAAATTTAATATATTTACAATTTTTGCACATGGCAAATTGTATTATTGTGTCTATTTGTTAATGCACTGTAACGTATGGAACATCACCAAGACAAATTCCTGGGGTACATTTTAACGTCACTGGCAAATAAATATTCTTGTAATCTTGTAGCATGGACCCTAGACTTCTCAATTCATTGAAAGGATTAGACACTCCTGAGACTAAGGTGAGGTGGCAGATGGTTACCGCCCAGACGGAGTCAAAAGTGAGGAAGAAGACTCACAGGAGGCTATGAGGATGTGCTCATACTTGGGCTGCTCATCATCAGCGTGTGGGATGAAACGTATCTGTGTGACAGGCAGTCGGCTGGATGTGGTGTCGTCGTCGCTCAGGCTGTACAGCATCTGAGTGCTGCCAGCGCCATAGATCTGCACACAGGAACACAAGGGTGGTGCCACTTTCTTTGTTTGGAACAAAACAAGAGACCTGAACCTGTTACTGCTGTTAGGCTTGGTTGGTTTAAACAATTTGTATTAATAAAAGCATGCCAAATTACAATAATGCAATATTTTGGGGGGAGCATCAAGCAAGTAAACTTATAATTATGAGATGCTCAAATGCTTTGACTTGGTTAACCAAACGTTGTCTCTGGAGAGGTAATGGCAGTGACTGAGATCCCAGAAGGCAGAGGGAGAAACAGCATGCTTAGTAACACTACACTGTTACCACCAGAATGTTTCTTCATTATCGCCCTGATACAACCGTACTGGTTGACTGGGCATAAAACACCAAGTTTCTTCATTAAAACAGACAGGGGTATGAGCCACAGCCATTTTAATATTTTCAACAACTATGAAAAATCGGCGGGGGTGTGGGAACGCAGTTACAAAGAAATGCAGCAACTGTCTATAAGCCACAACTTTTGGAGAAGAACTAGGTCAGCCAAAGTAGAAACTCTGAAACCAGAGTTCATCTGCTTTCAGCCAAATACCTTATACAACCAGGCCTAATTGCTGCTCCCACCTAACCAGCATCCACAAGAAACTGGGGGTGTTCAGGGGTACAGTGGTCCAAAGGCTGTACATATCTCTTAAACAGCACCAGAAAAGACATGTAAGAACAAACATAATTGTAATAGTAATACATCTGTGTGTGTGTGTGTGTGTGTGTCTGTCATTAGTGTTATTGTAAAGTGCCCTGTGCTCCCACCTTGTGCAGTAGATGGGCGCTCTAGAAATCCTCTTTATTTTTATTTTTTATTTTTTATGTACATACGCAGTATCAAACACCTATGCTGTAAACAGGCCATACGGTCTTCAACTGTCTGTAACGTAACACCCCACATAAATCCACTGACGTTTTAACATGTACCATAATGAATAAATCAGACCACACTCACAAACCAAGCCAAAAAAGCTCTGAGGACAAAAACAGTTCTGCTTGCAAAATCAATGCTAGGTCAAGGTAAGAAAGCCTTGTTTCATTGTGTAGGTATACATGACGTCTACAACAATTGTAACACAAACTCTGTTGTGGTTCAACCTGAATGGAGACTACATCACAGATGAACACAAGTTAAAGGAACTAGCCCTCTCAAAACAAGTTTTATTCAACAAGTAGAAGAGGGCAAAAACAAAAGCTCAAAATTTAAAGATTTTAAAATGCCCTACTGATTCTTATCAAACTTCCAAAACTGATTATGGGGGGTGACAATCAGTAAGATGGGATGTCCAAAATGCTGTCAAGTGTCACAACTCATCTTTAATGTTGGGCCATAGCAATGCAAGTATGCATCATGCACACAGAGAAGAGAAACTTTTTTTTTTAAATCTCAATATAAATCAACAAAGCATTTCATTGTAAAATCCTTATTTTTCAGTGTTTTTGTTGTTGTTGTTTTGTTTGTTTTTAACTTTGGAGTCTACTACCAGTTAGCTGGAACATGTTTTGAGAAGGCTAGTTCCTTTAACTTTACAGGCATGGCTGTTGCCACTCATGTGCCACAATCTATTACTGTCAGTGTGAGGCCTGATCACACTGTTTACTTGCGATGCTTTGTATAGCAGTCCTAGTATTAGGAATTCTTTCAGGTGTTAAAGGTTCACTTCTAATTGTGTACACTATGCTATCTCCAGTGGACATTCTCTATTAAAAAAAATTAACGTTATTCTCCTGAGGAGTGGCAGCTGTGACAGTTGCATTATCCAAACGGTCAGAGCCTATACTTGGCCATGCCACCTCTTGGCAACATAATCATGTGAAGTAGCAAATCACACTCCTGAAATAGGAGTGCAAGCAAAAACCCTGAGTGACAGAACAAACACACCGATATATCCACACACTATACACCACACACACACACACACACACACACACACACACACACACACACACAGTCATGCACGCACACACACACACACACACACACACACACACACACACACACACACACACACACACACACACACACACACATTCATGCATGCACACACACACACACACGCACATACACGCGCGTGCGCACAAACACACATACACACGCATGCATGCACACAAACACAAACACACACACTGGAAAACACACACACACACACACACGCACGCATTGCATAACACACACACACACACACACACACACACACACACACACACACACACACACACACACACACACACACATCTGCATTATGAATACGATCCTAAGTGACCTGAGCCATATTAATGTTACAGCAACAACTGTGTGTGTAATGTGTAATGCACTAATGGGGGAGGGATAGGGGGGGAGGTGGGGGGGAGGGGGGGGGCAGTCACAAGAGACAGTGTCCATATACCACAGAGTTTGAACATGGAGAAAAGTGGGCCAAAACAGTTTCAAACCCATGTCTGCCTGCTTACCCACGCAATGCCTTACCACTAGGCAGACAGATACTGAGATAGATAATTGATTTCCAATGTCCAGTCAGCCATGATGGTTATATCAGGGTGAAATTACCACCAGGTCAGACTTGCTCTATGCAATTGTTTCTTTTGGACATGACACTATAGTTATAATTGGCACTCTGCCTCACCTTGATAGATCCATCACACAGTCCCACAGCCAGGTGAGATCCATCAAGTGAGTAGCGACAGCACATGATGTCTGCACTGCATTCTCTGTTACCAACCGCCCAACACACAATCAGTAACAATCAAATAGCAGAAACATCAATTAATCATCAATCAAACTGTGAAAACATAATTGTTAATCATTTAATCATCAGTTAACCAACCAACAGATCAAATGATAAATTGATCAATGTATTACTCAGTCAAATACCAACTCCCTCACACACACACACACACACACACACAACACACACACACACACACACACACACACACACACACACACACACACACACACACACACACACAATTCCAGAGAATGTGACATGGGGAGTGTATTGACTAAAACCACACATAACCAGTTTGCTTCCAGTGTAAAACACACACACACACACCACACACACACACACACACACACACACACACACACACACACACACACACACACACACACTCAATTACAGAGGACAATGTGGCAAGGGTAGTGTATTGACTACAAATGATCAGTTTACTTCTGGTACTTTGTCAACATGGACTGAATGTCTGAATCAGTCTGGCAGTTTTCAATGAGCCTTTGTGTAGCTTGACTGAAAACAGTGTTTCACCCAGTGTCAGTGACGTATCGCCTTTCAAAGTCACCTGCAGAACAAAGTCCTTTCAGGATTTCACCTGTAGCACAGCTACAAGCAAATCCGAGCAAAGATTTCTCAATGGACTTCTACAGGTAAATTAAACACACACAACACTGTCAAAATCTGTAATTCAGTCTGGTCATAAACAAGTTGACAGCATTAAACTACACTCATTTCACCTCTTGAGTTATCTGAGTAAGTTAATAATTGCAGTTTAACATCCTGTCAGTCCCAACCACACAGGGTCACCTCCAGATAATTGGGCAGCCTGAAAAGACTGATTGTTTGCCCTGCTGTTTAAAGGCCAATGACAGTAACACAACACTGATGTAAGGTCAAGTGACTCAGTGGTTCCAAGGGCTAGCTCACAGTGCTTTCAGCTAAAAGGCCTGTCCTTTTGCCAACTCGAGACTGTGTAAACAGACTGTACAGCTTTACTCACTTTATTCCACAAAGCATTGTTGGACATCACTTCAACACACACTGTCAAACAACTGCTCAAAAACACAGACTTCTCAAAGCGTCACTGTCTTTGTCAAACATTTACTATGCACACTTAAGGAGAATTGTCAACCTGTAGAGTTCACATCAGGGCAAAGCATACATAAATAGCACAAGTGTACAGTGCCCAGACCCAACATCAAACAACTTACATTAACTGACACTATACATTCTACAATTCTGTTTGCTGTGCACTGTAAGAAGACTGGTAGATCTATGTGAAGACTGTGTTCAAGAATGAGTGGTTGCTGGTTTGAATCCCTGCATGGGCAGTAACCTTCTCTCCCCTGTCCTTTATCTGCGGGTGGACGGTTTAGCTTTAGTTTAAGATGAAACAAAAACTAAGATCTGCCACATAATCCAAAGTGCAACAGGCAGGGTCCAGTCCCAAAGAATTATATATTTGATGCACACACTTAGTAATTGTTTTCATGAGGCCTAACATCCACTGAAACTGACATGTAATTGATCACACACACACACACACACACACACACACACACACACACACACACACACACACACACACACACTGAAGCTATTTATACAGGATACACCTTATTTGGTGAGATATACTAGGTATAATTTAGTAAGAACATTTTGCAAATTTCAATGAAACTGTGGGTAAACAAGAAGAAGAATAAATGAATGGAGTCACTGAAGAAGAAGGAAAAAGGGAAGCATGGCAAGAACAACTCAAGGTAAATGTTAAAAAAAATTAAAAAAAGCACTCAGTCCAGCTCGCTTGGGTTTTCTCCAGTGATTCGCAGCTTTGGCACATTCACATCACTTCATACCATGCTATTTGTTTTGGCTCCCATTTACACAAACAGTATCGGCTTTACAGACCAGTTTGTGCGCTCTCTTTATTATTTTCCCCCATCAACGTCGTCAGCATTTCTCTCAGTTGCAGACCCAAGCGATCTGGTGCAGATGCTATTCTTCTCGTTTATCCAACTCACATTGTGTCCAGCAACCTCAGATTGCCTTCCAGGTAAGGGCCGGCTTTATGTTCTCTAAATTCGCTGGCATCGCTCAGCTGCGAGATAACACTCAAAGCACGCTGTTCGTACGCGCTCATATTGCCAATGAATTTCCTAGCACGCACAACCGGTAATTATTTTTGCAGAGGACAAAATTTCGAAGACAGACTCGAAAAAACCGCTTTGCGTCTCCTTGCCTCCGAGTAAACTATTTAGAACAAGAGGTTCGCAGTAAATGTGTGTGTTTTTTCTGACCAATACAAACACAAAAACAAAAACAACAACAAACTCAAAGTAAAAATTCTTAACTATCATGATAGTTTTGATTTAATTATGTCTTATCAGTGTCATAATTCCATTTACTTTTAAAAAAAGTATTAGTTGTAGTCTCTGCTTTCCTGCAATATGGCGGCGTCCTGTAAAACGAAACCCATTGCAGGTCAAATCGTAAACAGAAGATGTTAAAATGAAAACAATGGCAAGCTTTCACAGAGGAGTGCAGTGCATTCGACATTTCTCAACTGAAATGCGCCGAGTTGTGGTAACAGGTGTAGGTTTAGTGACGTGTTTGGGAGTTGGTACCGAGACAGTTTGGAGTCGTCTGCTACAAGGGCGGTGTGGACTCGGGAAGGTGCAAGGAAAGGGTAATGTTCAATTTTAAAATATTTTGATTGTTACTGTTAGTGTTATAAAAAAGGCAACTCTTTCAACTTTCAACGTGACTAACATTTTAAAAGCTTTGGTTTTTCTCTGGTGATTTTAGCAACTTCGTTTTTCCAGTTCCGCCCAATGTTCAGCTAATGCGGAAGAGAAAAATGAGGTACTTAAAAGTTAAATTCAGTTCTTTACTTCTTATTGTTAACCACTTAATTCATGCATGTACATTATATTTCCTTGTATTTAATACATTAAAGTCTACCCTCTCACACAGAGAGAGAGGAGAGAGAAAGAGACAGAGAGGGACAGAGAGAGACAGAGAGAACTTCATTTCCCAAGGATTGCAGTTTCTGTATATATATATATATATATATATATATATATATATATATATATATATATATATATTCATTTAGACCTAACACTGTAACAACTAGTCCTTGCAGAGAGACAGACAGACAGATAGAGACAGAGACAGAGAGACACAGAGTGCATGCACATACATAAATGTAACTGTGTGTGCATACTGTGCATGTTACATCGTGTTCTCCCCACCCCCACCCCTAATGAATTAACCCTTTCGGCTGTGGTTATTCAGTGTGGCAGGCAACAGTGACCGGATTTGTGTGTGTGTTCATGCAGATTTTGAAAAGATTCCTTGCCAGGTGGCAGGATTTGTTCCTACTGGTGATGGGCCAGATGAATTCAGCAGACATCGTTTTATTCCCAAGTCACAAGACCGGGGTGTTTCCTTGGCAGCAGCGTATGCACTGGCTGCAGCAGAAGAAGCACTGACCAGTGCTAGATGGATGCCAGATGACAATTTTGGTCTTGAACGGACAGGTACATCAGAATAGATTGGGGGGGGGGGGGATTAATTTGGATCATATAGATAGAATATTTAATTATGTTATCTAAAACATTTAAAATCAATGTAGTCATTGTAATGTTATAAATAAAATTAAGTATTATATGTATTCATGAGCAAAATATGTTTTTCTGAATTTTAGTAATTCAAAATCAGTGACTTGCAGTCATTAAGGGAATTACATTTTACCATTTAGCTTTGATTTTGTGTCCTTCATCAGGGTTTAGGGTACCTGTTCTTTCATAAGGGGCCCTTTGATGTCAACAGACTTTGATTACTCAGTTTGTACAGAATGATGTCAAAATTTAATATCCTTGCTGACAGCATTAAAATTGTGTTCTCTGTCTGTTGTTTGGATTATGGTGATAACACTAATAGTAATATTTAGGTGTAATTACATACAATGTGGTATAAATCCGATGTGTGTATTCCTAAAGAAAACAAATGTTGGGATTATATAAGTAAGGCATTCATGATTAGGATTATACATGTATGATCAAAAAAGTTTTATAAAAAAATATTTAAAAATACACAAAATTTGTGCAGTCATTCAGACTTTCAGGGGGAATTCTCAACCTTACTCCTATTTTCCAATTTTTGTACTATATATATATATATATATATATATATATATATATATATGTAGATGTGTGTGTGTGTATGTGTGTGTGTGCATGCACTTTTGAGGTTTGGGGTATTGATAGTGACATTGTTTTCATGTAAACGTCTGTAGTCTGCATTTTTATGTGTTTGTATTGGCATTGCTTCCAGGTGTATGTGTCGGCACAGGCATGGTTTCTCTGGAAGAGATTGTTGATGCTGGGGAACACCTTCGCAGTGGAATGTACCGCAAAGTCAGCCCTTGGTTTGTGCCAGAGATTCTCATCAACATCGCTGCTGGCCATATCAGTCTCAGGTACGGATTTCAGGTGAGAGATGGTTGTTGTAGTTGTTGATGTTAGCTTGGATCTTGTCAGTCTCAGGGTTGTATAGCTGTAGAGAGAAAAACAGCTGTTCTTGATGCTGTAGTTTCTGTCAAGAATGTGGGTGAGCATTTGTACCAGCGTGCACAGGCGAGAGGGAATGTGTGTGTGTGTGTGTGTGTGTGTGTGTGTGTGTGTGTGTGTGTGTGTGTGTGTGTGTGTGTGTGTGTGAGTGTGTGGATGTGTGTGAGTATGTTAGTGTGTGTGGGTGTGGATGTGTGTGTGTGTGTGTGTGTGTGTGTGTGTGTGTGGTGTGTGTGTGTGTGTGTGTGTGTGTGTGTGTGTGTGTGTGTGTGTGTGTGTGTGTGTGTGCACACGCATGTGTGGGTATGTGTGATGTAGAGATATCCTGTGGATGTTCTAGTTTTGTTGTTAGATATAATTGGTTTCATCACTGTTTGTATGCACAGCACAGTACTTATTTAGGGAATAACGCTTTGCAAGAATTACCTTCCTATGTATATATGTATGTGTGGCTGGCTCATCTGCCTGTCTGTGTGTCTGTCTGTTTTCCTGAGGTGACCGGGAGTGGTTGACAGGATGGTCAAATCCAAGAACCAACTGTTTGTCACTGTCAGGCTCTGCTGTCAGCTGCGGTATCCACTGCACTAGATGCCATTTACATCACTGCACTTATAGTATACATACTGAATGCATGCATGGCTGGATTTTGTCTGAACTAACTGCGCCCCCACTTGTCTTACCACCCAGGGACCCAACCATGCCGTGTCAACAGCCTGTGCCACTGGCCTGCATGCTATAGGCGATGCGTCACGCTTCATTCGCTATGGTGATGCGGATGTGATGGTGGCAGGTGGGGTGGAGGCGAGCGTGAGTCCACTGGCGATGGCGGGCTTTGCAAGGATGAGAGCTCTGAGCACCAGTTTTAACCACAGGTCAGCTTGCAGGGAGAATAAGTTATGCTACTTTGGCATTGATTCACTGAGAGACGATGAAGTGATGCTTAATGTCCTCAGATGTCAACTGACATATTAGGGACAAGCTGTGACCAATGCCGAAGCGTGGTTCAATAAATCTTTACGTCCACGAAACCCAGAAGGCTCGTTAGGATGGACAGCCCAGGACGACCACCTTGACTATCACACAGCTCCTGAACTATCTAATCACTGAGAGAGGCCAAGCTTTTTAATATATAATAATACTGTCATGTGTCAGAGATAATGAAAATAATGATGTGACATGTAACGGATCGATCAGATGGCAAAAAGAAAATGGCTACTTAATTGAGATGAATTTTTGAAGTGGTTTAGATCTTGAGTAAATGAATGAAAATTTATATATATGTTGCATGAAAACTTCCACACCAAAACTTGCATGTTCACAGCATGCCTATTAGGGTGTCCTTGCATCAGTCAGCTCAGCTGTAAATTTGATCTCTGACTCACTGAATCCCTTGAAGATGTTAGGTAATACTGTTCTCTGTGGGAAGAGGAGTACTGTCACAAGATGAGTGATGAGTGATTTTGCATTTTCATGCAATGGTCAGTTTAGTATAAATTTCACAAGCATAAGAAAATATCAGTTTTATGGACAAATCCTCTCATCAGAAAGAGAGAAAGAGACTTACAGACAGATGGACAGAGAGAGAGAGAGACTTGCAGTCAGACAAAGGGATGGAGAGAGAGAGAAAGCGGGAGAGAGAGAAATTTACACTCAGACAGCCAAACAGACAGTTACTGAGTCAGACAGACAGACATTCATCTGTATACTATTTTTGGGTGTGTATTTTTTTGTATACAGTAAACAGTAACACCTTTTGCAGTGCAAATAGCAAGCTGTGGACATTTAACATTCATGATGCTTCGCAAGAGTCTTGGTTTCATTGACTGATGCTGAAACAGATTGCAGATGAGAGGGGACATGTAGCAGGGTTTGTTGGTTATATCTCCCACTTCTCAAATTAATCTTTAATGATCATTTGTTTTGCACAGTCCTCATGAAGCCTCTCGGCCATTTGATGCCCGGCGTGACGGGTTTGTGATGTCAGAGGGGGCGGGGCTTGTGGTCCTGGAGGAGCTGTCACATGCCCAGCAGAGAGGAGCAACCATCTTGGGAGAGGTGTGACCAACATTATAGGCACTAGTCTTCTCAAACACGTTTCGCTCAAGATTTAGACTGAAAATGAAAATGTCAAAAACGTTATAGGAACTAGTCTTCTCAAACATGTTTCTCTCAGTATTTAGACTGAAAATGAAAATGTCAAAAACGTTATAGGAGCTAGTCATTTCAAACATGTTTCGCTCAATATTTAGACTGAAAATGAAAGTGTCAAAAATGATGATTTTGTTCAGAAACGTTATGATGATTTTATATGGAAATGAGAATGCTAGTGTCATGAATGACAATTATTGGGATTATAATTATGTGCAAATAAGCATCAAATGCCACAGGTGACAGGACACCTGTTGCCTCTTGGGAATTTTTCATCAGGTAACACAAGCATGTACCTATCGTGCTGACCACCAGAGACCAAAGTGTGCAACAGCATAACAGCAGAATCAAAGACTGATAGATTCCAAGCGAGACCTTTAAAATGTATAATGGCATGCATTCATTAATGCTGGGAGACATCAGCTGCAACTAAATGAAACTAAATTATGTTCTTTTAAACATTGGAATCAGACCCACATCAATGTGCATTCTGCCAGTCAGCACAGTACAGCACGGGTGATCAGATCGAAAGCTTGTGGGAACATAACTATGGGAAGCAGGACTTAAATCTGAATAAATTTCAGTGTTATAACTTAAAGCAACTTTGACTTTTTCTAATCACATAAAAAGTTCAAAACAACGCTATTTATTAGGACAAAACACAGCTTGCAAATCTAGACTGCTAGCAGTCATTCTTGTTTCACATTTTTTATACTTTTTCTGCTCCAGGTTCTTGGCTATGGCCTGTCAGGCGATGCTCACCACATCACGACTCCATCAGAGTCTGGCAGTGGAGCACGGCACTGCATGCAGGCAGCACTGAGGGATGCTGGAGTGAGTGCAGAGGCAGTGGGGCACGTCAACGCGCATGCTACATCCACTCCCATTGGTGATGCCGTGGAGAGCCTAGCCATCCAACAGGTGCTGGGCAAGGAAGTCCTCGTCACATCAATCAAAGGTGGGTGGACGTCAGCTGTTCCTGGTGGTCGTTTTTTAGTGTGTGTGTCTTGACAAACATTTATCTGTGAGTATTGGTCTGTTTTTGGTTTGTCTTGATATAAGCATGACTGTTATCCATGCCTACTGGTCTGTTTTTAGTGTCTTGGCACAGACATGAATGTTATAGATCTGTTTTGAGATGCATATATACATGACTGTTACATGTTTCTGTTGGTCTGGTTTTAGTGTCTTGACATAAACATGAATGTTATAGATCTGTCTTGAGACGCATATATACATGACTGTTACATGTTTCTATTGGTCTGGTTTCAGTGTCTTGACATAAACATGAATGTTATAGATCTGTCTTGAGATGCATACACATGACTGTTAAATGTTCCTGTTGGTCTGTTTTCAGTGTCTTGGCATAAACATGAATGCTATAGATTTGTGTCTTGAGAATACACATGAATGTTCCACGTTCCCGCTGGTCTGGTTTTAGTGTCTTGGCATAAACATGAATGCTATCGATTTGTGTCTTGAGATGCATACACATGAATGTTGCCCATTCCTGTTGGTCTGGTTTTAGTGTCTTGGCATAAACATGAATGCTATGGATTTGTATCCTGAGATGCATACACATGAATGTTACATGTTGCTGTTGGTCTGGTTTCAGGAGCTCTGGGACACCTGCTAGGAGCTGCTGGAAGCGTCGAGGCCATCGCTGCTCTCCTGTCATGTCAGACAGGACTTGTGCCCCCAACGCTTAACCTCTCAGAACCGGACACTGGCTGTGACCTCGACTATGTTACTGGGTCACCACGACCTTGGGTTGCGGCAGACACTGGACGCAGAATAGCGCTCACAAACTCTTTTGGTTTTGGAGGAACAAATGCTAGCTTGTGCGTGGGAGAATTTGTTTCTCAGTGAACATTGGCAAGGAACTGTGTACTACAAGGACTGTGCATGGTTGCAAGCTACAGGTTGAGATTTCTTTACGTGACAATTTTCAAGCTGGTTTAGAGGAAATCATGATCGGGCATGTGCTACATTGTGCTGTGCACATAGCTGCTAGTGCAGTCTACAAGAGCTTATGAAGTATATGTTGCAGTTCAGCTGTCAGCTTGGTGTATTGTATCCATTTCCCTCCCCCTCCTCCAACCTAAGCTGGGTCTTTTGTCTTCAGCAGTTTATAGCGCAGTTGTATGCAGAAGGAAAAGGCACACCCCATCATTAGCTGGGGTGGAGGGAGGGTATTGTTCTAGGACTAAGGATCATTTTTGCATCTTTATATAGTCAGACAGGCATAATCCATCATCAGGATACTGCTGTGAAATGGTGGCATGAAAGCCATAGCATATTTCCGCAAAATCTTGCCAGACAGTGGTATGTCAAACTTGATGTACTGCACCACACACTACAGAGATATGGGCCAGGTCTGTGAGTAGTGACCGGAACTTGTGCATCGAAGGTGAAACCCCATGGATCATCAAACAGCAGTCTTTTGGGTCAGAGGTGCATTTCTCTGATTGTATGTAATTTGTTGCTTGGGTGATCGAGAAAAAGGCTTAGGGTTGGGGCATATTTGTGTGAATTTTGTAATATTTGTGAATATGTGTGTGGGTGTGCATACATGTTGTGTGTGCATGTGACTGCATATGTGTTTGCGTGTGTGTGTGTGTGTGTGTGTGTGTGTGTGTGTGTCGCAACTGTATGTGTGCATGTGGGCAAATATTATGTCAGAAAATAAAATCAGGATATAACGGCAGTTTGCAACAAGTGTTTTATTTGTTACATAGTTATAAACTTTAAAATGCTTTTTCCTTCCAAACAGAGCTTTGTAGCTCAACATTTCAAAATTTATAAAAATACAAACTTTAAAATGTTCACTTCTGAAGAAAAAAACATGGTACATTATTCAATTCAATATTTTAAAAAATACTGGAAGAGTTTGTGCTGTTGTACATGCCATCTGCCTGCTTCTCCAGCCAACACAGGCCCTTTTCTTTTTCATTATACCCATGGGAGCATTAAGGATAAGTGTCTCCCAGTTCTCATGCGCCGCCCCACCCCACCCCCTCCAAACAACAGCTGCTGCATGCTTTCTGCTGATGCTAGTTCACCAGACTTGAAATCTTGTGTGGAGGAAGATAGATGCTAAAAGAAGAATGTTCTTCAACTGAAGTTCTTCTTCCATTAGGAGTAGCCGTAAGCCACAATCAACATATGGATTATTGGCATAATTAATTATTCTGCTACTATCTGTATGTTTCTAAGGCACCTGTTGTTAGGCAGTCTCTGCTTGAAACACGGACATAGGGTTCTCTGACTGAAACATGGACGTAGGGTCTCTAACATGCACAACTGTCACAGTGCATGCCGTGCATGCAAAGTCCAGACAGGCACTGACTAGTCTGCACAAGTGTTTGACTCAGGAGAACACAAAAACCGTCCTTCACCTTGCCAAAATGCTGAACCTAGGCCACTAAATCCAAACAGACAAATGGTTAAAAAGAATGCTGACTTTAATAGGACAACACAAAACGTGCAAATCTTCAGGGAAATCCCTTTCTTTCAAGCAGCAGAATGAAAGGTTAACGATGATTAATGAAGTATGATCTGAACCTGTCACAGACGCCCATCCCTCAACTGAGTTTTACGTCCGTGATCTTCTGAACCATGTGCACTTAAATTACTGGCCAGAATCAAAACAAAACATGCCCACAAGAAACAAACTTGGGTAATTCCAGCTCTTCAGCATTACAGTCTTTTCTCACTGCTCTCCCTTGAGTGTCTTGCCCTCAGTCATATTGTCAAACATGTATACTCCACAGATCTTCCTCTCTTGACTGTTAACAAAATAACAATGGTCACCTGCACATCATTATATGTACAAACAGGCGATTGCTAATTCCTTCTTGAACAGGATACTTTAAGCACGACGACAAAAGACGCAGGAAATGAGATAACCAGTAATGTGTTATTTGACAAGTACAGTAAACAAGCTGAAACGCCTGAATGTAAAGGAAACAGAAATGCAAAGCATATATAATATACGTATGTATCACAGATCTATTGTTCAACATTTCAACACACAACAGACACTGTGCTGGTACTTAGTCATGCTGGTATAGGAGAAGACAGAAATGTGCATTCACTTATCACAGAGTCTGACCATACAGAGGTGACCCTGTGCATTGACAAGACTTCAAAATGCTCCAACTAACTTGTCACAGGGAAGACTTCAGCTGTTATTTTTTGTCTGAACACTCCTGATCTCTCAGCAACTGGTCTTGCAGTGTGAAAAATCTCTTGTTAAAAGTGGCAAGTAAGAGGGAAGGGTCCAGTAAGTGGTCTCTCAGTAGAGATGGCCAGTGAGTGGTCTATCATTAGAGGTGGCCAATGAGTGGTCTATCATTAGAGGTGGCCAATGAATGGTCTATCACTAGAGGTGGCCAAGGAGTGATCTATCATTAGAGGTGGCCAAGGAGTGATCTATCATTAGAGGTGGCCAAGGAGTAGTCTATCGGAGGTGGCCAGGAGTGGTCTATCATTATAGGTGGCCAATGAGTGGTCTGTCATTAGAGGTGGCCAATGAGTGGTCTCTCATTAGAGATGGCCAAAATGAGTGGTCCATCATTAAAGGTGGCCAATGAGTGGTCTATTATTAGAGGTAGTTCACACATGGCTTTTGTTGCCCCCTTGCCAGTTCATGGAATGTGAGGGGCTGTTTAGGAAAATTTATAGAAAGCCTCCAAATCCTGTCGTCTTCTTTTGATGACAGGAGTTCAATGGCAAAAACAATGGACAAAGATTTTTCTCTTTTCAAGGTGCGCCTAGAACAAACATCCTCAGTGTCAGATAACCTTCTAATTCATCAACTTTCAGATCTCTCCATAAATCTCAATTCTTCAAGCAATAATACATCGCTGATAACCTGAGCCAGATTTTCACGTGTGTGTGTGTGTGTGTGTGTGTGTGTGTGTGTGTGTGTGTGTGTGTGTGTGTGTGTGTGTGTGTGTGTGTGTGTGTGTGTGTGGTGTGTGTGTGTGTGTGTGTGTGTGTGTGTGTGTGTGTGTGGTGAGTGAGTGAGTGTGAGTGTGTGTGTGTGTGTGTGTGTGTGTGTGTGTGTGTGTGTGTGACCAGGAGATTGATGGGGGAGTGTGAAACAGATCATGTGAGTGAATCTTTTATTCATTGCAATATTTTTTTAACTTCTCTTTACCTAATTTATTTCCTATATAAGTGCCTCGAGTTCATACGAGGCGAGATGCTGATAGGTAAACATTCACTAACCTTATTACAAATAGACTGCTAAGAGTTAAGACGACCCAAAATTTATGGAAGTGGTCTGAAGAGCAAGCCAAATAAAAGTGGTCTTATTAATGGCAGGCTGTGGTGAGGGATTCGTTCTCACAGTGTTGCTGGGAGCGGAATTTTCAATCCAAAGAGCTGTGGTTTTCCCTTAATGGTTCCAGAGCATGCACATCCACTCAGCACCACACACATACCTGTACACCACTATACGGCAGGCCACAGTCCACAGCTATAGATCTCTACAAGCATTTGTGTACTGCTATACACATCTGCAAATCACAGTACAGATGACTTAGTGCCAAAAGGTGCACATAGTGGGGGGTGGGAGGACTGTCAATAAAATCCATTTCAAACACTTTTCCTTGTTGCTTTGTGTGTGCGTTCACAATTGGTCAATACCACAATGAGTTCCAAATCTGGAGCAACATTTATTTTTGAAAGGTGAAAAGAGCCACGGATTTTGACCCCTGAAAACAGACATTCTCACTGTGAGTGCTTTTGATGCTTTCATTCACGTACATGACAAACCAAAACATTACCTCGGTCACCAATTTGTACAGATGAAATATTGCTTTACACAATGCATATAAAATGAATTATCACTAAGTTTTGATTTTGGAGCAGGAGGCTCCACAATGTCCCTTGGTCGAACATTACATGTGGTGAAATGTTTTGTGACCAGCATCTGCAGACAGTCTAGCGAAGAATTGACTTTCTCTTTTGCCAGACTTTACCCCAGTCACTGTGGTACATCACTGCATCAGGCACCAATGTTTTATTTTACTGGCAAATGTCTGTGTAGTTCTTAAAATACATTTTGCCATTCTTCATAATTTTATTGTTGTAAGAAATAACATTCAACACTGTATCAGATTAAACAAGCAAAAGGAAAAAACAAACACTTTTTCACGCATAATTGGCATTTGCACTACATCTGTCTAGTCATGCTATACATCCAGGTCATTTGTGCACATGACCACATGGAAGAGATGCGGTGACATGCAATTGGTGTTTGGTACTATTTTTGTAGACTGTAATCTTCCACATACATTTATGTTCAGCATATATTCAGTCAAATCTTATGGTTATACGGTATTTATATTGGTATATGCTGAATCTTTTAAAAGCATTGGAATGTAAGCATACAAAGCAAGTTTTTGTTCTAAAGTTTATTAAGGTGCTTTTGTAAATTTACTTTCACTGACTTTCTCACAACACACGTCACGTTGAAATCGTAATGTTTGACCGCAGAATAGTTGCAAGCAGTATATTCTGATCGTATGCTTTACATTTTTTGCTTGCACTTCATATGCTTTACATTTTTTGCTTGCACTTCATACAATTTGTTTTGTTTACAAACTACGTCTTCAAACAGATCATCATGCATGGTACACGATTTTAATTTACTGAGGCAAAAGTCATCAAGTTAGGTGTTGAACTTTACGATTGCAACACATGAGCCGTGGAAATAGTAACATTTGACATAATGATAGTGATCATGCCTGTTTGCCTTCCAGAGTTCTAAAAATGGAAGGTATGGCTCTTATTAGCATTATTCATTAGGCTATGATTTTTCAATATTATTTATTACATTTTTCAAATTATTAATTCATTCAGTTTGATTCTTTGAAGTTAACTACTATTTTGTCCAGGCACCCGAGTCAGCATGACCAAAAAACGCATGGATGACAGGTTGTGTGTGCATTTTCCTGTGACACACAAAAGCAGCGAAAGTTGCACTCACTCTTACTTGCTACAGTTTGTCTCTTACAAAATACTTGTTTCTTAAATAATATGTATTATTTATTTTGTTATGAAAAACAAAGTACCAGGTTGTGTCACTAGTGTTATGTTATCTATTAGTATTACAACAAAGTTGGACATGCTATTTTGTGTAACACAGCAAAAACTGTTCACATGGTAATAGTTATGTGTCTTATACTTCACAGTAATAAAATCTATTAATTTGTTATTTTCATCAAGAAACAAGTAATATTGTACATCTGGTTGAAATAGTAATGTCCAACATTTTTCTTATATCACTTGCTGTTTATCTCAAGAAAGTTTAAATCTAAGAGAAAAAATAATCAAATCTTCCTTGTCACATATTGCTCTATTAAAGAATAACTGTTTATGTCACAAAATGTGTTGCATTTTATTCATTTAAAAATGTTCAAGATTGGCGGTATGTTGAACATTATCTATTACAACAAACTATGCTTAGCAAGCTGTTCTGTGTGACACAGAACAACAACTATTCACATGGATTACCATCACATCTTGTAAGTTCAGTTGGTTTTTTGCAGTTAACTGCATGATTAGCAACACAGTGATGTGGGCTTGTTGTAATCTGTAATGTTCAACATATTGTCACAAGTTACATTGGATGTCAAATTTCTCAGGAACAAACAGCAGCACTGCCTTCTCCTCCCACCGGTGGATGACTTCACATGTGTTCATTGAGAAAATGCATTACTCATTCACATCCTGTCAACTACATTTTCTAGTACATCTGTCCTCTTTTCTTGCACACCTTTTGGCATTTAGTCAGATCTGCACATCACTATACACATGTGTAGATCACTGTACACATTTCCAGATCAAATTTTCAGATTATTCTGCACATCTGTAGATCACTGTTCATACACCCGTAGATCACCTGAGACTGGATGGAGAACAAGGCACAGCCAGTGTGACACTGACAACATGATGAGACGGCTGCAACAGCCTCAGGGACTGGGACTTTCACTGTTGTACTCTTCATCCTCCTCATCCTCATCAGAAATGTCTGTGTAATCATCCTCGTAGTCGTAGTCTTCCTCCCCTTCTAACTGAGTGTCGTCTTCCTTTGCCGCACCCTTCGCAGATCTGGCCTGAGAGGCGTCGGCCGCTGGCGCCTTTTCCGTCACGCTAGCTTCGTACAAGGCTGTGGCGTCAAACACGTGCTTCAAGGATGTGTCCCAGGGTGGGGAGTGGTCTCTGACTGAGTCCACAAGGCGCTTGGGGGACATGATGGAAATCTCAGGTTCCTCAGAGGGCAACATGAGAGACCCAACAGCCCTGGAAACGGCAGCTTCAACCGTTCGCTGAGCGGCAGCAGAGTCAATCAGATTTTGGGCAGCCGTTCCCTCTGTTTCAAAGTCGTTAGCCAGGTCTGGAGGCACCAAGGGCAGGCCGTTCTCATCCATGAACTCAGAGGTGTAGATGTTCTCTGCCATGTCCGCGTTGATGTGCTCCAGCTCACGAGCAACTTCATCGCAGCACAGCTTCAGGATGTTGTCAGCCAGGCTGAAATAAAGGAACTAGTGTCAGGTTTTCGTATTGTCTCAAATAGCACAACCAGCAAGTCTACTGCAGTAGTCTACAGAAACTGCTTTTGTGATGATGATAGTAATGATGATCGGGATGACTTACATCTCTGAAGTGTATGGGTATAGCAACAACTTGAGTGATGGGATCACTTTTCTTTCTGTATCTGCTGGCATGTGTGGACGTGAAATGTTTGGAGAAAGACCAATTATGCCACATGCACACCCCTACAAAAATATCCTTTCCAACTAAAAGTAACAAACTCCTGAATGATACAGACTCAGTGCAAGACATGCATGGGGACATATGCTCTATAGCTGTACAAAGTGTACAAAGGCAACAACAAAGTCGCATCTTTTGTAACAGGTCACAACATTTCCTCTTACAAAGACATACTGAGACTCTTGTTATCATACAAAGACTACTGGAACAATCTCACATCTTTTATGAAGGTTGAAAGGGTGCCCCTTTATCAGACCTACTGAGTTAACTAGCACTGTTCCTCTACTGTTGTAGGCAAACATAAGAACCACTATGCACTTCAAGATAAATCAAGTTAAACTTAAGATTACTTTGTTACCTCATCAGGAAATTGAATTTGTGGCTAAATTATCACAAACAAGTCCACGCACACTCACACACACAGAATATATATTTTTAAAAATGGTCAAGCTGTGACTGAAGCTATGTGCTGACAATATTTTTCATGAATATCAAAGGATTCTTGCCCACACACTCTACGATTCTCCCCCAGATTGTGTACTGTGGAACCTCTGGTGAAAGGCCACCCTGATGAGAAACTACACCATTCTTCAGACCATTTCTTCTTAGCAGTTTCCATTCAATCTCCATGCAATGAACCCCAGACTAAGGATCATCCTTCTTTCAAGACTAGTTCTGCTTGATTATCAGGACGGTCTTGAAAGGAGGGGTTCGACTGGATTAAGACAAATAACAGCAACAAAATCTCCCACCGTTCATAGAGCTCAAAAGGGTTCTTCTTGCCCAAATGCTGTTTCAGGCCGCGTTGGTAATATTCGAAGCGCTCAGCCGCATCGGTGATGCGTTCAACCACGGTCTGCTTCATGCTAAGCAGCGTCTTGGGTCGGACAGCGAGGGGAGCGCGGCGCTGAGCGGCTGGCGGGGGGATGACTGGCCTGGATGCTGAGTCGACATCACCCTCTCCATGTTCCTGAAACTTGATGTGCGACTGGTACGCCTTCGAGTCCTTGGTGAAGATGAGCGGCTCCTCCGACAGCTCCTCAGCAAACACGCTGGGGAGGAAACAGAATAAGCCGCATTGCCAGTGGGAGTCATTCAAAATTAATTTGTCACCTGGTCACTGTAGATGGCCTTAGAAAACATTATCTGAACATCCTGTGGGAACTGCAAACTTTGCCTTGAAGGGTGATCATGAGAATGCTGGACTGGGGGGCCGGATTGAGAGAAACAAGGAAAGCCAACTCATCTAACACTGTTATCAAGTTCCTAACATACTCAAGGCTCTAGAAAATAAACAAAAAGCAAGACAAAGTCTAAATCATTTTCTCCCAGTTTGGTTACACATGCATTAATCAGATGAACCGCAGATTACCAGAAAAAACATCATTCGATATGGAAGATGCCATGGAAGGTAACGTCCACACAACATGATGGTTGGGGGGAAACATCCCGATCTAGCCACACTTGCATACCATGAAATTCTGTTGGAGACAAACAGATTCAGAGAACCCTTCAACACCTCACCCGAGAGGGCCCCAAGTAAAGTCCTCAAAGTGCCCCAACAGCCCCACAAAACATGAGCTCACCGAGGCATCCCCAGTGTGTCCTGTGGTGGTGGTATGGTGTTAGTCACTTCAAAGGCAGGGGGGTTGCGAGGCTGTTCACTCCTGAACTCCTCAAACACTAAAACAGACAAACACACTTCTTACGTTTCCTGAACTCTGCAAACACTGAAACAGACAAACACAGTTTACATCTCCTGAACCACGCAAACACTGAAACAGTCAAACATACTGCTTGTGTCTCCCAAACTCTGCAAATACTGGAACAGCCAAATTCATTTCATATGTCACCTGAACTCCACAAAAACTGAAACAGTCAAACACCATTTTCCCAGACTGATAGTGTTCAGATTTCAGATTCCGTAACATCAGTTTGGACAGAAATTCATAATTTGTTGCAAAAAAACTGCCATAGAAAGTACTAAGTTTTATACATTTTCCCTTCTCAAAAATGACTCCAACCACTCTTTAACTGATGACATGTTGATGGAAAAATCTGATGTTTGAGTCTTGCCCCTCTATTCAATTCAAGATGATGCGAAGCCACAATACTGAGAGCAAAATTTAGTTACTTTTGACAAACGAGTAAAAGACAAGATCTGCAAGGTTTATCACACTCTGCAAGCAAATCTCTTACAGGTGGCATGCCAAAAAAACTGTGTGTGTGTGTGTGTGTGCGTGCATGTGCATGCATGTGAGAGTGAGTGAATGAGTGAGTGAGTGAGTGTGTGTGTGTGTGTGTGTGTGTGTGTGTGTGTGTGTGTGTGTGTGTGTGTGTGTGTGTGTGTGTATGTGTGAGTGTGTGTGTGTGTGTGTGCGCACGCATGCATGAGTGTGTGCAGAGATGCATAAACTGAAGTGGGATCTGCATGTACAAAGGTACACACCTTGTGAAGCCATCTGGTACCGGTGGCTGCGGGCAGAGTCATGGAAGGTAACGTTAGGGTATTTCCGCCTGATGAGATCGTTCTCTTTCTGCAACACATATAGGCATGCACGTATATATGATTACGAATTCTCTCAACACCATGCCCCATTCCATATTTTACTTGACATGTAGCAATAAAGATATATTGATATTGAACTCTGCAAACACGTGAACACGCACATGCACACACACACACACATGCATGTGCGCATACACACACGCAAGCACACAAACACACACCTCCAACACACACACACAGGTGACTTTTCAAAACTCTTCTCATAGACCCCTTCTCAAAACAATTCCACAAAACTAATCTATACGCCAACATAAAATATACCTACACAAACATCAATTTTGTTGTTGAAGAGTTAGTCTCTTCAATATTACCCTTGTTAAAAAAAGAAGAAGCACATAACACTAACATGCTGGTAAGTAAGTAACTTGGTGTTTTACACCCACTCAACCAGTACAGTTATATCAGGGTGACACATGCTGGTATTATCAACCATTCCATTTAAAGGCAGAAGAGAAAGAGGAGGAGATGGTATATTCCAGCACTGACAAACCTCCATGCGTTGCAGCGCCTGCAAAATGTTTTCCAAGGTGGGGTTGTCTATGTGGGCAGCAGCTCTTTCCACAGCAGCATCCTCTTGTTCCATGGCCAAGTATTCACGTGTCACCTCATTGACTGCCTCATCCATAATGCCGTTTGCCACACAGTCGAAGTCTTCCTGGTCCTGAAACAGGTTTACTGCAGCTGAACAACAACTCCAACAACAGGTCCGTACAGGATTTCTACCTCACAATTCTCCAACTGAACAACAACCCCAGCACGTACAACAGGTCAGTACAGGATTTCTACCTCACAATTCTCCAGCTGAACAACAACCCCAGCACATACAACAGGTCAGTACAGGATTTCTACCTCACAATTCCCAAACTTGGAGACCGTTTTCCCTGAACATGGCACTGCACAGTTACACACATAACCTGATCACTTTTACGGTGTCAGATAACACTTCATTGACATCATTTGTTGTTGTTGAGTTTTTTGTTTTTGTTTAAACGAGTTCAGAAGTGGTTTTAAGTTAAAATGAATATATGCATTCTCCTTTATCTGTTTGGCTTCTCAGCTTTTTTACAAAACCCCCCTCCTGTGAATTATCTGTTGACCATATCATAAAATCCAAAGAGTTTCAACACATTGATAAAAAATGCCATGTTTCTCAAACTTTCCATGCTGGGGATGGAGGGTGACCTGATAATAATAATAATGATGAAGAGGATTTCTATAGTACCAATCTATTACAGAAGGTGGGAGCACAGAAAGCTTTACAATAATACTAACAACACACACACTCACAGACACACACACACCAGATGGTGGGATAGGCACAGCTGTGAAAAAGACAGTTTAGAAATAGTTATTAAACTTACACTCGGAGTCTCATCAGCAGCATGACGATTTTTCAGAAGTGGCGCCAGCTTCTTCTGCACCCTTCTCTCCACCTCTCGCAGGTAAGGCGACAGGCTGTCCGCATCCTTTCTGTGAAGACACATCGCCAGTACAGATATCCCTTTAATGCCACGGCTACACACTTCAAGTTAAACAAATCTACTGATGCCTGACTTGCTTTGTTTTCAGACCCTTTTTGTGAAGACACATCATGAGTGCAGACACAAGTTAAACAAATCTACTGATGCCCAACTCATTATGTTTAATTACAATAGCTGTCAACAGAATGTCAACTGTTAACTAAACCAGTGTTATGTCCGTTTCATTGAAAATTTTATTCGCTCTTTTAACTCATTCTCTTCTTTTTTTCAAGGGGATGTGGGTGATGGGGGGTGGGGGGGGGGGAGGGAGGGGGTTAATTGTCATCAATACTGTCACCATCAAAATAAGCAAAGAGCTAAAGTAAAACAAAACAATCCTTTTTTTTTTATCACAGCAACCAGCCACGGGGAACCAGTTCAGAGAAAGAAATGCAGTCCTTTATCACAAGTGGACATTCCCTGGACGTTCTGACTCCATGTGGAGGAGCCAGTGGTAGAATCATTTGCATGCTGATCAGCATGCAGCTGAGGTGCATCCAATCCTGAGTCACAGCACTAGACATGACAACATACAACAGAAATTGAATGGGGGGCGGGGGGTTGCAAGAACACGGGTGCTATCTTTACCCTTGAGTGCACAGACATGAGACAAGCTGAGCTCATCATGTGTGGCGCACTGACGACAGGGGGGTTGAAAGCACATGGACGCTATCTTTACCCTTGAGTGCACAGACATGAGACAAGCTGAGCTCATCATGTGTGGCGCACTGACGACAGGGGGGTTGAAAGCACATGGACGCTATCTTTACCCTTGAGTGCACAGACATGAGACAAGCTGAGCTCATCATGTGTGGCGCACCTACGACAGGGGGGTTGAAAGCACATGGACGCTATCTTTACCCCTGAGTGCACAGAAATGAGACAAGCTGAGCTCATCATGTGTGGCGCACCTACGACATGGGGGTTGAAAGCACATGGACGCTATCTTTACCCCTGAGTGCAAAGAAATGAGACAAGCTGAGCTCATCATGTGTGGTGCACTGGTGATGGAGGAGCTGCTGCTTACTGTGAATGAAGTGAATTGGTTGCACGTGAATCAGGGCCACTTTTCACTGGTCTTTTGTCCTTTGGAAACAGCTCCCTGCAGCATATGATGTGTTCAAAATCAACATTGAAACAGTGAGCAGACTACACACACACACACACACACACACACACACACACACACACACACACACACATTCATTCACACATGCACGCACGCACACACACACATACACACACTAATGTTCAGAATAGCTTCCTGCAAAACATGCTGGGTCAAAGTCAACACTGAAACAGACAGCAGTTACTAACCCCAACACAATCATATTTCAGGAAACAATTCCCTTCAAACACAAACGGTTCAAATCTTGATCAATACCAAGACAGCAATCAAACCTGTCCCAAAAAATATCTCTTCCCATTTTTTTTAACATTTTGTTTTGCCTCAGCCCCCTCATCAAGTCTGAAAGAATCTGTATGCATTCAAAGCAGATTAGAAGAAGATAATGAGGAAAAAACAGTCAAGAACTGACTCAACAAGCTCAGGGTCCGCATCAGCCAGATAGAAGTGTCGCCGCTGTGCAGGGAGGTTGCGCAGACTCTTCCCAGATGACCGACCGGGACTGCCCGACCTCCCGACAGGACTGAGAGACCGGTGTCGGCGCGGTGTTGGGCTGGAGGAGCTGAAGCCAGACACCGGACTGGTGGACAGTTCATCCTCACTGAACAAGTAGGGACCCCCTGAGCTCTCCGAGTCGGAAAGGCAGTAGGAAGAAGGGGACCGATCTCTGCGCCCAGGACTCTGGCGCTGCAGCCCGGGACTGTGGGGACTGTGGGAGCGGCTCCGTCGCGGCTGGGGACTGGCAGATGGGTGACCTCCCCTGGATCTGGCACCTGGGTAGGACGCGTGGTACTGCAGTGCAGCCGGTGTTCTGACAGCGAAGTTTACCTTTTTCCTGAAAACATCATGCGGGGATTTTTTTTTATCAAGGGTAAGTTAAAAACAAGATCAGTGGGGAGACGAGGGGGTAAGTCAAAACACTGTGGTGGGTGGGTGGGGGGGGGGGGGGGGGGTAATACATAGGTGAGAAATGGTTAAGTTAAAAATATCACAACAGAAGGGTAATCTATGATCACCAGGGAATGTAAATTAAAAACGTCACAAGGGGAGTGTAAGATAAAAACATCATAGGGGGAAATGCAAGTTAAAAACATCACAAGGGGGGGAGTGTAAGTTAAAAACACCACTGTGGAATGCAGTTGCCAGGATGTTAAAATACAAATACTAGCTTACTAATCCATATTTGCAACGTCACTCAATCAATCATCAAAATTGTTCCCACACGCAGAGACAGACGGACAGAGAAGCAGCACAGCAACAGCAGAAAGGTCAGGGTGCGGGGAGGGAGCCAGAAGATGACTCACTTGTCTCTGGGAGAGGGTGGTTCTGATTTGGGTCGAGGCTTGGTGATGGGGTTATGCAGCAAGGTGGACGCTTTCAAGTTGGCGGTGATGGTGGGGTCGGCAAAGTGCGTGTCAAACAGGCTGGGGTGCTGGCTCCTCTGCTGTCGGACCTGATACAGTGAAACAAACACTGAACCACAGTGAAACAGACACTGAACAACAGTGAAACAAACACTGAACCACAGTGAAACAGACACTGAACAACAATGAAACAAACACTGAACAACAGCGAAACAAACACTGAACCACAGTGAAACAGAGACTGAACAACAGTGAAACAAACACTGAACCACAGTGAAACACTGAACAACAGTGAAACAAACACTGAACAACAGTGAAACAAACACTGAACCACAGTGAAACAGACACTGAACAACAGTGAAACAAACACTGAACAACAGTGAAACAAAAACTGCACATCAGTGAAACACTCTCAACAACAATGAAACAAACAGTGAAACACACTCAACAACAGTGAAACAAACACTGAACAACAGTGAAACAAACACTCAACAAGAATGGTTGACTTGTATCTGGCATGGGAAATGCCTCTCCAAAAAATACATGAAACAATCAAAACAATACAAGAAAGAAAAAAAAGAGATGGGGGCTGTCGGGGGGAGGCATATCTCTCAGACTTGAACAGCAGAAGCAAGTTGTCTCTAAACTAAAAAAAAAAATTTTTTAAAGGATGTGAAGGTCAGGGGCTTTTTACCTACCACAAGAGTCTGAATCTGACACTGGCTAAAAGAAGCATCTATTCATTTTCACCATTTGTAAAACAATCATAACAATGCAAATTAAAGGACACACACAGCGCTCTGTAATGATCAAACTGTTAATGGCTTACTACTAAATGAAGAACAGTTGATCAGACTCATCAGTGTCTATCTCACCTTTATGTGCACAGCATGCACTGTGATTGTTACACATGCGGATCCACGTCCACTGTCCATTAAGACTTAGAGAAGGCCTAAAGGCAAAAGGCAAGGAAATGCAGAGACAATGCATAATAGTAGCAGAATAATCAGTATGATAACTGTGGCCACTCCCAATGGAAAAAGGAGTATAGGAGCATGCAGATAAGCAAGCATCAAGGCTTGTTGGGGCGTCCATAAACTTTGCACTGTACTGTTATTTTGTATCTGAATAAATTCTTCGTTAACCCAGGGAGAAGAATCTCTAATAGATCTGGGTTCTCTGCAGAGGAGATGTTAATTTCTGCATCTGTGGAGATGGGCAAGGGGGTGGACGGCCAGACCTCAGGGTCAGCTGCCTTTTGTGTTTACCTTGTAGGGTAGGAGAAAGCCTTTCCCGGTGGGTGGATGGCGAGGCCCCAGGGTCAGCTGCCTTTTGAGTTTACCTTGTAGGGTAGGAGAAAGCCTTTCCCGGTGGGTGGATGGCGAGACCCCAGGGTCAGCTGCCTTTTGAGTTTACCTTGTAGGGTAGGAGAAAGCCTTTCCCGGTGGGTGGATGGCGAGACCCCAGGGTCAGCTGCCTTTTGTGTTTACCTTGTAGGGTAGGAGAAAGCCTTTCCCGGTGGGTGGATGGCGAGACCCCAGGGTCAGCTGCCTTTTGTGTTTACCTTGTAGGGTAGGAGAAAGCCTTTCCCGGTGGGTGGATGGCGAGACCCCAGGGTCAGCTGCCTTTTGTGTTTACCTTGTAGGGTAGGAGAAAGCCTTTCCCGGTGGGTGGATGGCGAGACCCCAGGGTCAGCTGCCTTTTGTGTTTACCTTGTAGGGTAGGAGAAAGCCTTTCCTGGTGGGTGGATGGCGAGACCACAGGGTCAGCTGCCTTTTGTGTTTACCTTGTACTGTAGGAGAAAGCCTTACCTGGTGGGTGGATGACAAGATCCCAGGGTCAGCTGCCTTTTGTGTTTACCTTGTAGGGTAGGAGAAAGCCTTACCTGGTGGGTGGATGGCAAGACCCCAGGGTCAGCTGCCTTTTGTGTTTACCTTGTACTGTAGGAGAAAGCCTTACCTGGTGGGTGGATGGCAAGACCCCAGGGTCAGCTGCCTTTTGTGTTTACCTTGTAGGGTAGGAGAAAGCCTTTCCTGGTGGGTGGTGGTTTGCGGGTGGGGATTTTGCGGCCGAGCCCTTTGGGTCGTTTTTGTTGTGGGACAGCCAGCTGGGTGGTGTAGGGGCGGGTATTCAGCTTCAACGGCTCTTTCTTGCGCTGTGCGTTTAACAGCGCCTGAATGCCGGCCTGCAGTGCAGCCTTTCTCTCTGAATGCCACACTGCAAAAGATCAACAGTGTCTAAATGAGTGGCTTTTCTCTCTGAATGCCACACTGCAAAAGATCAACAGTGTCTGAATGAGTGGCTTTTCTCTCTGAAGGCCACACTGCAAAAGTTTACACAATGCCTGAATGAGTGCCTTTTGTCTCTGTATGCCACACCGCAAAAGTTTACACAATGCCTGAATGAGTCGCTTTTGTCTCTGAATGCCAGACTGCAAAAGTTTACACAACGCCTGAATGAGTGGCTTTTTTCTCTGAATGCCACTGCAAAAGTTCACACAATGCCTGAATGAGTGGCTTTTATCTCTGAATGCCACACTGTAAAAGATCAACAGTTATCACTATCAACATGTCATCATCATCGGTCACTTCTATTAATATAATAATAATATCTTGCAAAAGATGTATCAATTTCAAAGAAATTAGGAACACAAAATTCAGTGAAGAGTGACAGAAAAACAGTGAGAAAACAACAATCCAACAGAACAAGAAGAGAAAAAAGGCACCAGTGAACTATGGAATGATAAGAAGGGAACCAGTGAACCATGGAATGATAAGAAAGGAAGACTTGTGTGTCTTCTACACACTCACGGTCCTGAAAGTGAGTGTTGCTGAGCTGAGGTCTTCCCACCTGCTCCTTGGTGAACGCACTCTTTGTGTTTTCTGTTATACACAGGGTAGAAAAAAACTATTACAAAACAGCTACAATACAATTAAAAACAAAAGTAGTGTCTTAAGTATCAGATATTCACATTCCATCAATATATTATTTATCTGTATAACTGTTATCCCCATCCATCTATGTGTCTAAACTGGACTTTTTAACCATGAGAAGCAGCATGTGTGCAACCCCAATGTTCTGTGGGTGAGATCATACCCATTTTTTTTGTGTGTGTGTGTGCTTTGGTACCATTTGTAACCATAGAGTGGGGGGATGCATTCTATTCAGAGCTTACTGTAATCTAAAAACTGAAAAAGATGCACTAATATCTATAAAAAGAGAACTATGCAAGCACAAGCATACATATACAACAGATGCAAGCATCGATCCATGCAAACACAAGTGCAGGTATGCACACACACACACAAACACATATACACACACACCACAAACACACATGCACGCAGTCACACACACATGACAAACATAGGTTTGAGACTGACTGTTCACTCACTGAAGTTGGTGACAAAGGGAGGTTTCTGATTGGTGGGAACAGCTGGTGTGTTTCGAGCCTCTGCCTGCTGCTGCCAGTGCTTATTCAGCTTCTGAACAAAATAATGAATCGGCACAGCCATGATAACATCGCAGTCAGGAACCACTCTGTCACAGCAGGCTGAGTAGGGTGACAATTGCACCTGCATGCACATGAAAATAAATCCTACTTGACCTCTGCCCCCCACCCCCACCCCGAAAAAAGGTAAGGGCAAAATAATAATAATCCGGTTCATGTAGAAAATCTACTAAATCAAAGCCTAGAAAAACAAGCTATTTAGATTACTGACATTTAATGCCCAGCTGATTGCAAAGGTCATTTCAGTCATACAAAATTTGTTAAATCACAAGTCAGAGTCTGATTCTCTACTCAGGAAATAAACCACTTCAAGTTTGAAGTTTGGATTTCCATTTCTGCCTTCCTTCTGAAAAGATTTATTCCGACTCTTTCTTTTTTACCCTAGGCTGGGTTTTTTGTTTTTGCTGACAAACAGTTCCAACCAAAATATTCTTCTTTTTTCCTGTTTAGTTTTTCACCATCCTCTCCCATCCCATCACTGCAGTCACCTTGAACAAAAAAACAACAACAACAAAAAACCTGCTTATTTTAAACACAGTCTACTGTCTTCGCACCTCCACTTGATCCACCATGGCAATGAGGTCGTTCCCCACAGGCGACAACTTTTTCCCGCCCTTGACTTTGGTGGCCCCATCAGACGAAGAGCCGGCACTCAGCAAGGTGACCTGCCGCACCAGGTCAGCCAGCTCGCTGAAGTGGGAGGGGAGACCACTGTGCAGGTCTTGCTGGGGCAGCTGGGTGATGAAGGCCTGGAGAAGCTTGACGGCACCCTTGTTGACCATGGTCAGTCGCAGATACGCCTGGCTCTGCACACAGCGAGAAGACAAAAGATGCAGTCAAACTTGAAGGGGGGGACACAAGGGCCAACCCTGTGTACTTTGTAATTGTGTATTTAGTTGTTGAGTGTTGCTTTACGTCCACAGAAACCGTAGGCTCATAGGGATGGGAGCCCAGGACGGCCACCTCGACTTTCACACAGCCCCTGAGCTCTGTGGATTTAGTTATTGTTTGCTAGGTGACATGTTTATGGTCGACAAATATTCAAGGTTCTGTTTGTTGAAATATATGTTAATGTGGTTTTTGTCATGAGCTGTTTTGTAGTTGTACAGCACAGCGAGTTTAACTCTGGTTAGAAAATAGTGCCTTATAAGAATTATTCATTATTATTATTGTAAATATTGTTAATAACTGTAAAGCGCTATGAGCTCCTGTGAGAAAGGGCACTTTATAAATGTAAGTTATCATTATTATTTCAACACCTCCTCTTCTTAACCCCCTCTCTTCCTATGTTCCATGTAAATGAATCACTGACCAAAAAAGACCACCCCTTTCTTAAGAGCACTTCTTCATTAAAGTGGACTTTTTCTTCAGCATTCCTCTTTTTGTGTTAATGGAAGCAGTGCACCCACTTGTCAGGAGACAAAATGCGCATGTGACCATTCTCAGTTCCCCTACCACTCGGGCAGTAACATTCCATCTCTGAGGGTTGACCTAGCGTGTACTGCATTTTCATGTACCAAACAACGGGACAGCTGCCAGTGCTTGGGATTTTTAACGTGTGCACAGATGTTGATGCATGCGACTGCTGTGCGGACACAGTGAGAGAGACTGCCCTGAAAGTCAGTTCTGGGAGTAAAATCCTTTGTGGTGCCCTGGAGTGGCAACCCACATCAGGGGTATGACCCAGACCCCATATTCAACCAATGGGGCTACGTCCCCACCCCAAAAGTGGTGTTGAACTGCAACAAAGACACAGAAGACAAGACCAGCACCTTCTTTGTCGCCCGGCTGTCATGCGGGAGCTGGGCCATCTGTCGCTCAATCTCCCGCACCTGCTGCTGCAGGTTGTAGATGGTGCGCAGCGCTCGGTGCGAATGCTCGTTGGCCCGTACCTGCCGCCTCTCTTCCCCCTCCTCCTCCTCCAAAAAAGAGGGCTCCCGACAGGGTCGAGGCTGGCCCCGCCTCAGGAAGTCTGTGTTGTGCTCTGGAGAAAAAAACGAATGACACCAACAGGCAAAACTTGCCCCAATCAGAGGCTGCTGATACTGCTGTTATTGGCATCTTCTTGGGGCTACTCACTATTGTTATTGGTGTCTTACTGGGGCTAAAGCAAAATGCTTGTTGTGTGAAGAGTCCAGTGTCAGGATTACTTTTAGGTGTAGAAATTTTCATGACATGACAAATTCCATCATTAAAATCCCTGAAGCTGAAGTGCAGCTGCAGGAGGGGCAGGTAATGCTGCACCAGTGTATCTGTACATAAACCAGTGTGTACAGGTGTGGAGAAATGGTTGCACATCGCTACCTTCTCACCCAACATCGGGTGAACCTCAGGGATTTAGAAGAGGAATGCTAAGAACAAACAAACAAACAAACAGACAGTCAAAACCATATCCAGAAGAAACATGTATACATGACTGTACAGATCTCTGATTCAAAAACAATAAACAAGAAAGAAGACAAAATGCACATCACCGTGCAAACAAGCTAGCTGTGTCAGTGAACTCACTTGACACTCACCAGGCAAGGCTCGCTTCTGCACCTGGTGAACTCACTCAAGGCACTACTCACCAAACAAGGCTCACTTCTGCAGAGAGTGAACTCACTCAAGGCACTCACCAGACAAAGCTCACTTCTGCACTGGGTGAACTCACTCAAGGCACTCACCAGACAAGGCTCACTTCTGCACTGGGTGAACTCACTCAAGGCACTCACCAGACAAGGCTCGCTTCTGCACAGATTCTATCTGCTGCAAGCACAACTCCATCTCCAGCTGTAGTTTCTCAATGTCATCCGTCGGAACTCGTGCCACTCTGGTCAGACTAGGTGTGTCACGTGTGGGTGGGCTGTCCGACCTCTCTTTCTCTGCAGAAAGGCATACCATTCATAAAAATGCATGACAATGTAACAGAGCAGTGTAGTTTCAGTCACCAGCGGTTTAAAATCAAATGTATTCATTAACCCCTTCACTGCCCCAGCCTGTTACCCTGTAAAATTTCTGGGCTGAAAAGTGCACACATACATGCCTGCAATCAGTATTTTTGATGGTCCTACGACCTATAACAAATCTACTTTCAATACTGTGCATTTTGATAAAAATCTTTTTACGTACTCATGCAAAGGGGGGGGGGGGGGGGGGAGCCTTAACGATTTCAAATTTAGCACTTTTATTGGTCGTCTTCTGAGTGACGGCGCAGCACGCATGGCAGTGAAAGAGTTAAAGTAACGAAACGTCTGACAAACCTCACTATGGTCAGTAATTATAATAGTCAATCATCAAGTCATTTAGTCAACAATAATGAGACCACTATTTTGAGCTGGGGCCATCAGATTCAGAGTGATTTCTTTCTCACAAACCTTTGTGTTAAATAAATGAAACTACAAGAAATATTTACAATATGGAGATCTATCCATAAGACTACAGCAGCTCAAGATGCAGAGCTATTCAGTATTCATATTACCAGTGTGTGCTCTGGTTTAGAGTTGATGGTTGAATGATACATGATATAAATATATATATCCTGTGACATCTTGTTTTCTCTATTGTTTTAATCGTTGCTTAGGTTTTAGACTATTAGTATTACATAAAAATTATACTGTCACTTGCGCATATAATCTGATTAAGACAATAAGTGTATGTACATGTGTGTGTGTGTGTGTGTGTGTGTATTAGTGAATGGAACTAAACTGACCTCTTGTGAATCAACAAACATCATCTACAGATCTATTTAGTGCTCAGAACTTTTGAAGTACTCCACAGTTGAAGCAACATCAATAGATAAATATACAAATAATACATAGTCACTATTACCATAGTGTTCAGGCCTAATGAAGCGCTCAGTAATAGTCTAGTACCAACAAAATATTTGCAGATGTATGCATGGCATGGCTAATGAAGTACTCCAAAGTGCAAACAACATCTATAGATCCATACAGTGTGCAAGGCCAATGAAGTAAGTACTCTGTAACTACAAACAACATATTTGTAGACAGAACTATTGGGTGCACAGGGCTAATGAAGTACTCAATAGTGCAATTACAAATAACAATACAATTACAAACAACATAATTGTCTATAGATCTATCTATTGGATGCTCAGGGCTGATGAAGCACTCAATAGTACTAGTACAGTAGTAGTACAATTAAAAACAACATAATTGTAGATAGATCTATTTGGCGTGCAGTGCTAATGAAGAACACTGTATTATAATTTACAGTGTTCTTCATTATGGTTTGGTTTGTTTGTTTGTTTTGTTTTGTTTGTTTGCTTTGTTTTTTGTTTTGTTGTTGTTTTGGTCTTTGTTTTGTTTTGTTGCCTCTGCTTTTTTAACAACAATTTGCCATCTTGCCATCGTAACTGTCTGCGTGTCCATAGGTAACACTCAAGTAAGCATACTGCTTTTGTGTTTCCTGTACTTACTTGTTGAACTTACGATTACAATGAATGTGTTTAAACCAAGAACACTGTACTACAATTGTACAACAACATCTATCTGCAGATCCATTTGCTGCTTTGGGGTAATGTAAATCACTAAACGAAGTTGTCCAGCCTACCTGTCGCAGCCCTGGTGTTTAGGAAGGCCTGCCTGGGGGGAGAGGTGGGGGGTGTCTGTGAACAGGTCTGGCGCGGCGCTCGGTTCCTGTCATGCTCCCTCACGTCCATCCTGCTGCCCTTGGCCTTGGTGGCTCCGGCCTTGCTCCCCTTGGCCACCATGCCACCGTGAGCCTTCTTCAGCACCCGGCTTCTGCTACTGGCCCAGTACTTGGTGCCGGGGATGGGTCTCCCCACCCGACCTGAGTCCGGTGAGGGACTCCTCTGCCTTCCCTTGTCCTGGCTCAACTCCTGGCTTTTCTGCTGCAGCTTCTGGTTCTTTATATCACGCTGAGCCATCTGCACCGCCACTGCCATCCTGTCCTGGGAAAGGGCAGAAAAGTTGAAGCCGTTGGAGGCAGCTGCGCTTCCGTTCTGTCCTGCTTGGCCGCCCGCGGGATTGCTGCCGAGTCTGTTAGCCAGCTGAGCCATCGGGAAACCCTGACAGGAAGGCATGGCAGCAGTGCGCTCAATGGTGATGGGGCGAGGGTGATGGAAGTGTGTGGCCATGTTGTGCACTGTCAGCGGGACGTTCATGTTGAACTGCAGCTGGTTTTGAAACATCACTTCATGAGGCACTGCCATTCTCTGCTTCTGAAAATTGAAATACAAATAGCACATAGTCATTTAAATAACAATATCAAATATATTTAAAAAAATGGATAGACATGTTCTGTCCAGGGACCCCCTGTACAAGTCACAAGATTCAAGAAGATATTAAAAACCTAAAATCAAAGATCTTGTTTTGAAATTACTGTACTGGGTTTTTGTGTTAACAATGGCAGTTGGCAGAAGTGTCCTTTTCCTTGCCTGGGGGAGGTGATGGAGTCTGTTAATATTGTTATTGTATTAAATAGTGCTATATGAAGAAGGAAAACAATTCCTGGGACATTTTAAATGCCATTTTGGGTCACAAATATCATCAGAATCACTCAAACTGTGTAATATCTAGCAAATGAAGCCAACATTTGTGACAAAAGTTACTCTGATTACACTTTTTACAGTCTGTAAATTATACCAAATGAGTGAGTCCTTAGACTTTCAGAGTTAGAACTACTACATGATCAATTGTTTTGCCAACATCAGTACTCGGGAAGCGTGCACAGCCAGAGTGACAGTTATTCAGATACTAGATCTAGATCAAATGTCTGAAAGGAGCATATATAATGCACACTGAAGGGCATACATATGATAAAACTCACTTTTGGTTGCAAATTTTGGGTTTATTCACTTCATATGACCCTGTTTTTGATGATTCTGATGATACCTTTGACCTAAAATGGTTGCAGCGTATAAAATGTTTCTGGAATTTCCGACAGTCTCCTTGGATATTACCAAAATAGGATTTCAAGATATGAAGGAGAATGGGAACTTTCATTATCTAGCCAAACTCAAAGATAGTAGATAATACTAATCTTTCAGTGAGGAATTTGATTACAAGTTTCGTGACTTTGTACGTCCCATCCGATCCACTTTGCCTGATCATAAAGGCAGCCATACCAATTGCAAGGTAATTTACCATATTTTCTGCTGCTTTGTGTCCTCGAACATAATCTAACAATATGGTTCGCAGGCAAAGCCGATGTTAAAAACCGCTTCGTTTGTTTACAAAATGAAAGCAGCTTGTGGGGGGTTGCGACAAGCAGAGACACGCACAGCGAGAATTCCAACAACAGTTAAATCTGTCAATATCCTCTAGATTTTGCTAAAGCATCCAAGGAGGAAACAAACAGGAGTCAAAACGTTTTTCAAGTCAGACGATTAGACCTTATAGTACCTCAATATCTGCAGCAACTTTCAGCATCCATTCAAACACTCGCGGTCGTCGCCATGAATATTTTTCCTTGGAATCAGGGACCGTCACTATCATGAACGTTATTACCTCCCTTCTTCCGGTAGCCTGTGCCACCGGCCCACCACATGAGTTTGTGCCATTACCGTATAAGTCATGTACGGCGAACATATGTATTATTAGCTGTATAGTGCTTGATAGTAATGTCTGAGAGTCTGTGGTACGGCCAAGGTCCTTGGTGCGGTCTAGTGCTGGAGGGTAGTAAAACAAGAAAGAACCTAAACCCCAATACTTTGATGATGATGATGATGATTCTACTTTAATAGCACTTTGATTATTCCACTGACTTGAATGCTCAGTGCACTTATTAGTCCTGCCATCAATGGCTCAGGGTCACCTGAGGCTGACCCCAGTAAAGAAAATGACAGGCCAGGGTTATCTGTTACATGCTGGCAGTGTGGCCATTTAGCAGATGGTTAATTTTGTTGTGTACACATTGCATATTGGCTTTACAGACTATTAGTATTACTGACTCCTCAGTGTGGCGCAAAGCAACAGCACTTGCTCAGATGGGTGACCGCTACATGCTAGACATTGCACCCTCCTGAGACTTTCCAGAGTCAAATTCTGTGCAAACTCAGCAAAGGTTTTTCAGATGAGAGTATGGGTAAACCAAGCAGGTCCCCAGCTGTGTGTTTGTGCAATACAATACAGTCAATGAGTCATCCTTAAAAAGCAAATTCAGTTGCATGCAAAAGGATCACTGCACTGATATACACATTCTAAGATCCTGTAGTCCATGTTTTCGCTGTTTCTGTGGAATACGTCACTTGACAGCCAGGAATCTGGCATTGGTGTGACAGGTTGGGGTGCGCAGTGGTGGTGGACTGTCACCATTTGGTCAAGGCCAGAGCCGACTTCAGGTACTCTGTTTTGAGTGGACTGTCTTGTTACCTAAGTGCTGAAGCACCTAGCAAGAGACAATGCTAGTTATCGGGAGGAAAGAGTGTATTGTTCAGAGTTCAGTGGATTATGGAAACGCCAAAATAACCCAGCATGCATGCACTAAAAGTGTCATTTTTCAGAGTGTTGAACTGGACAAGAGATGGAAGAACTGAAGCAGGTGGGGGGTCTGGGGGGGTGGGGGGGGGGGGGGCAGTACTTCTTGCATCAAAGAATTTGCATATGGCGCCCACATCATGAATCATCCAAAATCTGGACCTGCCACCCCCAGCGCCTAATTTGCATACTTACCATGTAATTAGTCGTCTTCTTCTGTATAGTGTCCAGTGTAGTGTAGAGTGAGGGTTATGTTGGTGCTTCCATGATCCACTGCTAGAACACTGGGCAACATGAGCTTTATTGTGCATATGTAATCATACGCATGCACAATTATTTAAGCACAGCAGACTTCGGTTTATACTGTCACAGAAGGACATATTCGCACTATCCACAGAATTAGGAGAGATCTTGGGGTGGGCCTCGTACGTAATGGCCACCCATCCATGTAGTGACTGCATTTGATTGTGTTCAACTTGGCTTTTGAGAGAGTGCTCTTGCTCTGCATCACCAACTCTCCTATCAGTAACAGTCACAGCTGTGCATCTTTTTTGTCTCTTGTTCACTTGTACGAGTATCTTTGTCACTGTATGGGGATTAATGTCCTCAGATGTCATGCTGATATAACAGAGTATAGATCTGCATTTATCATGCTGCTTTTAAATGTTACTCACTGGGTAAAGATGATATGATTCTGCTAACACGCACACACACACACACACGTGCGCGTGCGTGCGCGCATCTGCAAGCCTGTCAATTATGCAAACATCTGAATCATGATGAAAGTGCACCAATCATCAAATAGCAGCAGCAACCAACAATCTTAGTCAATGCTGCTCAAACCACATGCAACAATGTGACAAAACCTTCCGCAAAAAACAACCTGTGTCAAAATCAACAAATACTGTGGTTTTCATGACATTTTACTAACAAGACAAACAACTTTTTCACACACTAATAAATGTTACATGTGAAATATTTCATTGTACTTATTATTGTGGAGCCCAAGCTTGGCTATACAAAACTTTGTCAATCACAATGTCATTAAACAAAGAGTCCATTTTTTTTTTTACTGCATGACCTGAGTTTGCAGCCCATGGTCAACCACATGGCTGTCATCTCCTTCCTGATACTGTTACTAAACTCAACAAATGACTTGGTCACAGCCTCCTACTTCAGTTGATTGAACTGGGCTAATCACATGATTATGCCAAATGTTGCACAATCACCATTTCAATGTTTATTTCCCTGACCATGACAATTTATTGTCAATTCACACTGCCACTTTCTGGATAAAAGTCACCAGAAAAAAAGGTCAATGGACAAAAGCTCTCCAGACAAAAGCAATCTGAAAAGTGGCACAGCGGACATGAGCTAACTACCTTGGTGTATATATATATGTAAAATGTAAATAAAGATCCCCCCTCTCCCATATATCTGTTCTCCTTTCTATTTTGAATGAACATAGCAAAAGTCCACTGCCAATCACATCAATAAAATGTCTCCTTTCTTCCTTTTCCTGAATTGGCAAACAGTCCATTATGGCTGCCACATGATTGCTGTCTCCTTCTTCATTTAAATGGGCTTAGCAAATCACTTGGTCGCTGTCTCATTTTGTTTTTACTGACCCAGTTAATTACATGATCACCATTTTTATCCATTGTACTAAATTTGACTAATCACACAAGTCACTCTCCTTTTTCTTGTGACTGCACACAGACTGTTGTTGATCACACACCACTGCCTCCTTTTTCACTTCACTGAAACTTGTTCAAGGTCCACTTTCATTAGTTTCAACCATACTGGCACTGTCTCCAACACTTTGCCAAAAACAGCTGAAGCTGCATGGTCAATTACACCTTCTTTTTCACTTTACTGACCTTGACACTGATCACACTTGACACTGATCACACTGTCACTATAGCAGCTTCATTTCCGTTTGCCTGAAACCAGGTAAACATTCAGAAATAATGTCACACTGTTTTGGGGGTTTAACTATCTGTTGGAGTTGCACTGTGTCCCACCACAAGCCAAACCTGAACAGGGTTTCACACACACACACACACACACACACACACACACACACACACACACACACACACACACACACCCTTAGATTCAAACCTCAGCTGGTGGTTAGTCAGGACACTCTGACCATCACCACTTTTGATGGCAGCGGCTTTAACATATATAGAACAATCATCTCATTGAACTCTCACAGGCAAACGTCACTGCAACACTCTGCACGATTCAGCCTTCCTCAGGATATGACACATCTGCTTGCACTGCCTGATGCAGACAAGGTGCCTGTGCTCTCTTTGGATGCCTGTGCTTTGGCCAACACTGATTCCTGTCTGTGGCTGGTCCACTCCGGAAGCTCTGAGTTCCAGTCAGCTGGTGGACTTTTCCGATACTCCCACACATTGTTGCCACGTGCTCCCTGCAGTCTTGCCTCTCGACGCTCTTTCTCATTGGCAATTACAGACTCCTGCGGTAATATAAAAAAGACACAGACACAGTATAACACTTTTTTTTTTTATGAAATGGAGGTATCCACTAACAGTTGAAGACTACACCACCATGGTAATGTTAAACAACCAGATTTTTCTAAACATGCTTGTTCAACGGGTGGATTTAAAAATAAAATAAAATGCAGAAATATGTTTCAAGATGCTCCCTTGATTTTATATTCAATTTTCAATCTGAGTTTTCAAAAACAACATGCACCCATTTGTGATGTATGCAGTGCGTCTGGTATCAGGTATCAAAAATGCATGCTGATGCCACCCATGGAACAAGATCAAAGACACTGTCAGCAGCCCTTAGGCCAGATGTGATAACTGACAGTGTTTTCAAAATATATACTGAGTCCCACTATTCATCACTGATGCAGGTAAGATTCTAAATTCAAAGTAAAATCAACAGAGCATTTTTATATGGACCTTAATCTTGAAAATGTCTTGATCCTCTTAGAAAAAAAAAATCCTTTAACAAAACATGCTTTGAGAATGCTAGTTCCTTTAAAACAGTTTTATCAAAAGGGAAGAAGATAAAAGCAGTTGGGGGGGGGGGGGGGGGGTACTATCCAAGAACCAGGGTGCCCTAGCAGTGAATCACATGAGGTGGCAGTGAAACAACACAACAAATAATCACTCCACTCACCAACAAAACAAACTAGTTCATCAATGTGTCTTCATGTTTCTTATATATATATATATACATATATATATATGTCTGAAGCAACACAAGCTCAGTGTCATTCAGAATCCTAACACAAGTGTTACCTATGGCTATCAGTATCACCACCTTTTTGTTTGTTGAACAACACAACAACAACAAAATTCAGACTGGATCTGTCACAATTCACATCACAACACTTACTGCAGCTTCAGTATCCCCTGTATTTCTGAACTGCAGGCAGTGTTTGTAGTCTTGTTGCCACTTTTTACAGTCTGCGTAGCTACCAGTGATGTAATACTGGTGGAACCGCCCTTTGAAACCTGCAATACAGTGCACATGTAGTGTGTCTAACTAGCACTGGCTGTGTAGCATTATCTGTGTAGCTACCACTGTACCAGTCATGTAGTGCTGGTGGAACTGCCCTTTAAAACCTGCAATACAGTGCACATGTAGTGTGTCTAACTAGCACTGGCTGTGTAGCATTGTCTGTGTAGCTACCAGTACCACAGTACCAGTCATGTAGTACTGGTGGAACTGCCCTTTGAAACCTGCAATACAGCACACATGTAGTGTGTCTAATTAGCACTGGCTGTGTAGCATTGTCTGTGTAGCTACCAGTACCACAGTACCACTACCAGTCATGTAGTACTGGTGGAATTGCCCTTTGAAACCTGCAACACAACACACATGTAGTGTGTCTAACTACCACTGGTTGTGTAGTATTGTCTGCATAGCTACCAATGATGTAGTACTGGTGGAACTGCCCTTTGAAACCTGCAGTACAATGAACATGTAATGTGTCTATCTAGCACTGGCTGTGTAGCATTGTCTGCATAGCTACTGGTGATGCTGTATTTACTGATGGAACAGCCTTTTGAATCCCACAGTGCAATGCACCTGTAGTGTGTGTAAGTTGTAACTAGAAATAGCACTGGCTATGCAGTACTGAGTCACTGACAATACCGCTACAAGAATGTATACAAAATACAATGGTAAACAAAAGCAGTTGGTACTTCCTACTCCTAGCTCTGCTGTGCCACTTTAAATCAAATGCCTGTGAGTTACAGAGTTTGTCAGCCTTAGTCAAGCATGATCACTTTTTAGTTCCTCTTGAGTGATTGCTCATTAGTTCTGATCTAGGTGTGAATTTTCACTGTCTGATTTGCACCCACAATGTATGTTAAGTAATGTGCATATTATATATATATATATCTCAGCCAGTCAAAGTCATAATATTTGTTATAAAACTAAAAGCTGGGAACATGTCCTTTAGTTTAATGTATATTATCTAAAGACTAATAGAGTCTAACTGACTTATCAAGTAGTTCTCTTACTAGCACAGTAACTGACTTATCAAGTAATTCACTTACTAGCACAGTCAGAATATTCCTCCAGATAGATTTCACATGGCCTTAGCTGAAACAAAACAAAAACCACTTTGATAAGTCATTAGGAATTGGCGCAAACCTACACATAAAATTAAAAACATGCAGTTGTAACTGATGCTCCCAAACACAGTAATTACCTGAATTCAGTCAAGGGAAACCAATCAGCTGCAGAAAATTAACAAAACACTTCAAAACAATTTACTACTAAGTTTACACACATTTTAAACAGAGCGATTCTTCGTCTGTCTGGCTCACTAAATGCACTACCCTTTTTATCTCAAAGAAGCTTCTGGACGAAACAAACCCTCTGTATCTATAATTAACATAATAAATGTTGTGGACATGGACTACGCGTTCTTTAACCTGCGTGTGTGATCTTTGTTGCATGCCTATATGTACTTGGTACACGCAGGAGATCAGTTTCCAGTCTCATAGTCATATCACACACACACACACACACACACACACACACACACACACACACACACACACACACACACACACACACTACTCTGTTTAGCACCGTCGTTCGGTATTTGTTACTGTTTCCACTGATTATACTCGACGATCTTTGCTGCTCCACTGTGTTTGTGTTCAAAACTGTCGTCTGCTACAAGCGCAACCAGCCCAAAAGTCACAAAGTTGCTGCAGCTTTTGCAGAAAGAGTAAAATCCTATATATATGAATCTGCTCGTTCGTTGCGCAAAGCACACAACTAAACAATACTTTCAAAGGTGAAAAAAGACCACCACCACCACCACCCAAAGACAGTTTACCTGCCAAATGTCCTCTGGAAGGTTGGACGCCATGCTTGTCTCTTCGGGAGCGGCCATCTTGGAATGCTGGGTTAGAAAAAAACTGGACCGGAAACGGACAGAGTTATTAATCGCTCTTGATCTCGATTGATAGTGATTGATTGATAGTGATTACTGCATTTCGTGTGTGCGTGTGTAAGCGGGAGAGAACTGGTCCAGCGATTCCTACTTGAGTGCGTGCGTGTGTTCCCGGGCCGGTGCGGCCTTGTCCGTCCCGGGCGACACTGACAGTTACTGACAGTCCGCTGAGTCAGTCACTGAGTCAGACGGCCCCGGCCGGCGCCGGCCGTATCGGCCGGGCCGCCGTCACTGACCGCCGCCACTGAGTGCGCGCGCGCATGCGTGCGTGCGTGCGTGTGCGTGTGTGTGTGTCACTGAGTGTGCGTGTGCTGTGTGCGTGTGTGTGTGTGTGTGTGAGTGTATGTGTGTGTGTGTGTGCGTGTCACGTATGTCAGTGTGTGTGTGGTGTGTGTGTGTGTGTGTGTGTGTGTGTGTGTGTGTGTGGTGTGTGTGTGTGTGTGTGTGTGTGGTGATGGAGGAGAGGTGTGTGTGTGTGTGTGTGTGTGTGTGGTGTGTGTGTGTGTGTGTGTGTGTGTGTGTGTGTGTGTAGTGTGTGCGCGTGTGTATGTATGTGTGTGTGTGTGTGTGTGTGTGTGTGTGTGTGTGTGTGTGTGTGTGTGTGTGTGTGTGTGTGTGTGTGTGTGTGTGTGTGTGTGTGTGTGTGTGTGTGTGTGTGTGTGTGTGTGTGTGTGTGTGTGTGTGTGTGTGTGTGTGTGTGTGTGTGTGTGTGTGTGTGTGTGTGTGTGTGTGTGTGTGTGTGGTGTGTGTGTGTGTGTGTGTTGTGTGTGTATGTCCGGCCGGGTTTACAAATGCAGTTTCAAAAAACTCGTATCACTGAAATATTTCACACACACACACACACACACACACACACACACACACACACACACACACACACACACACACACACACACACACACACACACACACACACACACACACACACACACACACACACACACACACACACACACAAAGAAAAAATAGGGATGTGTGTGGGGAGGGGGAGGGGGGGGGGGAGGGAGCGTAGCCTAAGTGCCAACAAAGAACGGCCGGAATCACTAAGACTGAAGCGGAGAAAGCTGACAAAAAAGTATTCATAAGCCGAGAAAGAAGCCACACCGGAAACAGGCCTACCCAAAACAGAGCCGAGCCACTAAGACAACTGAATAGCCTGCCTAATCTAGGTCTGCCGGCCAGAATGTCTGGGGAAAAGCTATGAAAAGAAGAGCTTTGAAGAGGCCGGCTGAGGAGCCGCCGGATGGAATATGGCCAAAGATTATAAATACATCTTTGGGAATACTAAAAAATGGAACAGAACCACTGACTAAGAAGAGCCGCTGGGCAGCCGGAAGAAGCAAATTCCCGCCTTAAAAAGACGGCGACACTAAAGAGAAAGTCGCAGGGCCGCGTCTTTGTAGTAAAGCACGTCTGTGTTCCTACGGTGAATCACCGCGGACCACTCCCCTTCAGTGAGGGAACCTCACTCTTCCGACGAAACAATAGTGTAGAAGGACCCTGGAGGATCTTGGGCCTGTTTGTGACCTACGATTGTAAGTGAAATCACACTTTGTAACTGAGTCAGATCGTTTTCTTACGGTATATCACCGTAGCCTGAGAGAGAGAGAGAGAGAGAGAGAGAGAGAGAGAGAGAGAGAGAGAGAGAGAGAAGAGAGACAGAGACAGAGACAGAGACAGAGGAAGAGAGAGACAGAGACAGAGACAGAGACAGAGAGACAAAGAGACACAGAGAGACACAGAGAGACAGAGAGAGAGAGAGATGAATGAAGAAACACTGAGACACTTCGACACTTTGATTCTTACTTCAGACAAAGTCCATAACAATAACAAAAGAATAAAAGTCAAAATGATGTACATAACCACATTTAAACACACACACACAAACACACACACACACACACACACACACACACACACACACACACACACACACACACACACACACACACACACACACCAGTTGAAATGAGGGAACATCAGTGAAAGCTACACTGAGATTTATTTACAACGAGTAGTAGTAGTAATTGGATTTTAATGTCCTGTCAACCACACAGGGTCACCTCAGGACATTTCTACACTCTTCTCACATATATATCAACCCTCTGTCAAGTCAATCTACAAAACCAATCACTTCACAAACATAAAACATACATACACAAACATCAGACACAAATTTTCAAAGAGTTAGTACCTTCAATATCACCCCTGTTAAAAGAGCACATAAGGCTAGGAAATGCTGGCATTGCCGACCATTCCGTCTAATTTATCGATACCAGAGCGGGGATAGCTCAGTGGTTAGAGCGCCGGACTCGTGATTGAAAGGTCGCGGGTTCGAATCCCTGCAGGAGCGGCGGGAGAATTTTCTTCTCCAGGGTCAACTTTCTGTGCTGACTCCTATTTCGGTATCCGTTCCACCCCCGTGTTACCGCAATAGCACGTAAAAGATCCCGGCCATCTGCCAAAAGTGCAGGTGGCAGGTTACAGCTAAACACGCATACACCTTACGTATGTGGCTTTGCATGAAGTGACATGATGCATGGTTGTATGGTGTACACAGAACGCGCCGAGATGGCAGCAGATTCATGTGGCATCAGCCATGCCAGCGCTGTAAGTACACCACTTCGGTGGATATTAAAAAACGCGCTATTGAAATAAGCTAGTCACTCATGTAGAGAATCACATGCGAGCGCAGTGAGTCTGCTCGAGAGCGGAGAATAGCGCTATATAAAAACAATCATCATCATCAAAGAAAAATATTTTTAAAAAAAGGAATGGACAGACACAATATAAAAAATATAAAAAATTAAGTTATATAAATGCATGCTGGCAAATACCAGTGCCATATGGCAGCAAGCTGCACATACCACCTACCAACTATCATCTCCTTGCTGCTCAACAAGAGCCATACAAAAAAGTCTAACCCTTAACGAAACATAAATATTTCAGAGCTTTCTGAGAGAAAAAAATGTCAGGAGAATGGACCATTAGCAGAAAAATGACAAGACAGAAAGAGCAAGAGGACAAAGGCAGAAAAAAACAAGAGAGGAGATAGGAAAGGGGAATCAAATGACAGCCCTGAGATTCCAGACAGCAGGGAGACATCAGACATCCCCTGCCTCCCTTCGGGGAGTTACAACGAGACTGGCCCGGAATGTCGCAGTAGGATATAATTATATACAGATACAGAGATTGGCAAAAGATAAGTGGTCAACAGTTCGTGAAATTTCGTTGTGGAATATAGTATTGTCTGTGTTCAGTTACCGAGTCAGTTATACTAGGCCATGGGAAATTCGAGGAAAAAAGAAAGGGAATAAAAGGGGAGGGGGGGGGGGGGGAGGGGGTAAAAACAGACGTCACGCGAATAACAAAGGGACACAACAGAGACCTGGATCGCTTACGGTATGTCCGAGTGGTCTCATGGCTTTGCTTGCAATAAATACAAGGTACAAATATTGCACAAAGGGTACATCCTCATTTTCAGACATGTCGATCGAGCATAATTAGACAATAACCATGGCGAAAGACTTTTGTGTGTGTGTGTATGATGTGGGTGGGCCCGCTTTTCGGTGTTGTTTGTTTGATGGGCGGTGGGGGGGGGGGGTTTTTTTTGGTGTGTGTGTTTTTGTGTTGGGTGGGTTGTTGTGGGGGTGTGGGCGGGGTTATTTGTTCTTGGTGTTTGGGGTGGGTTTTTTGTTGGGGGTGTGGGTGTGTGTTTTGGTGTGTGTGTGTTGGGTGTGTGTTGTGTGTGTGTGTGTGTGTGGTGTGTGTTGTTGTGGTGGGTGTGTGGTCCGGGTTTGCGGGGTTTTTGGAAAAAAGCCGGGAGGGGGAAAAAGGGAGAAGGAAAAAAAGATAACGGGGCCTCAACAAAACCAAATAAGAATGTCGCCGAGTAATGACGCTGAATGTACACAAAGCTTATCTCTTTAATACAATTATGACATTAGGCACCTGGTCAACAATGAAATGTTGTTTGCACTGAATATACATACATATTATATATATATACTTTGTGATTAAGTCAAGTTATTGTCGGCATTATACTTACTGAGAAACTGATAGATGTTTACAATGACAAATTCCGGATTCAGTTTTCCTGACGAAAGTCAGGTGCGACTGAGTTGTCTCTCGCATCACATAGACATTCCAGCGGCGACTAACGTTTGTGGACATTTGACAGATTTCTGACTTTGAGGAGAGCGCTTTTCGTTGCCATACTTTGCTGCCGGGAGCCTGTCTGTGTACTTGAGACCATGACGTCATTTAAGCCTACGTCACTGCGGGAAGGACGTGACGCTGAGTCTACCGTTCTTGAGACTTTGGAGAGGACCGGAAGTCACAGTGTACTGCCCGAAGCAGAAATTGAACATACAAGCCCAAGATCACCAGACTACTGTAATAACTTGAGCAAAAGGTAACATCGTAACCAAGGGCATGAGAGGAAGAAGAAAGAAATGAACAGTAAAAACGAATTTTCGACCAATCGCAGGTCAGCTTAGCCTATATAATTATAGGCTAACACGAGTCGTACAATGATGTGAATAATTTTGAGCTCCAATGCGATGAATCAACTAAGTAATCCTATATAACTTTGGGAAATAGCGTAGGTCTCTCTCTCTCTCTCTCTCTCTCTCTCTCTCTCTCTCTCTCTCTCTCTCTCTCTCTCTCTCTCTCTCTCAGAGACTGACCGACTCCGTATTACTGCGACAATCATCACTGCGCTATTGTGTGTTGCACTGCCCCGGTCGGTGACACTGACAGTCTTGTATACTCATGGCCTTGAGACAATTATAGTTTATACGTCCAGGATCCTGGTGGACACGTTGGTGTTTGTCATTTGCTGAATACTTTGTGTTTTGCACCTATTCAGGATCAAGAACAGTAGTGCCTGCTCCGTTTGCATTAACTGGTGGGCACGTTAGTATATTCCACTAACTAAATTTATACTTCGTGTTGGAAACTGTTCAAGAACCCGAGCGGCTGTGTCTGCTCCCTTTGAATAGTTAACCGGTGGAAACGTTGGGGTATTTCATTAGCTGAATAGTTTGTGTCTGCATCTGCAAGAACTCGAGCTCCCTTTAGATTGTTAATCGTGTTTTGTGTGGATTCCCTCTGCTTTGTTTTCCGAAATTTGTACTACTAGTTCATTTTGTTGTTGTTCTTGTTGTTTTCAGTTGTATGCGCCATTGTCCTCTGGGATATATATATATATATGTAACATTTAACGGAAACATTTATGCCGCAGTGATTTGAATTCTGCATTTTTCAGCTTAGGAACGGATTTAGTCAGGGTTTAGCATTGTCCAGCGACGGTCTCCGAGTCGGTCACCTTAATGTGTACCACATTCAGAAAAAAATTCATGATCTTAATGTCTTCTTTGAGTCCCATCAACTCTTCCACCTGTTTGGTCTCAGTGAGATTAGGCTGAAAAGCCACATTCCAAATGAAGGTCTGGCTCTTCCTCACCATTCACTGATCCGAAAGAAGCTGCCAGTTCTCAGCACACAGGTTTGGCTATTTACATACATTCTTCAATCTGCAAAATTGTCCGTCGCCGTCCGGACTTAGAGTCTGAAGCAATTAAAAGCGCATGGTTAGAAATACAGGCGCGCAAATCCAATATTTTAGCTGGTTATGTTTATAGAAAGCCAACGGTATCATTTGACTGGTATGATCAGTTTGTTACAATGATGGACAGGGTGCAGGGCTATAAATTGAATGTTGTCCTGTTGGGTGATTTTAATACTGACATAAAAAAGCAGGGGACTGATTCCACAATATCCTTATTTGGACTAGATCAAATGATTACTCACCTACGAGAATCACTCCCCATTCTTCAACGCTAATTGCTCATATTTCCACAGTGATACTAGATGTATGTTCAAATATTATAGTGCTGCCACAGGAAATAAAAAAAGTGATCATTTTCCAGTGTTGCTGTACCCTGTCTGTCAAAAACTGTGAATGAAGGCCTGGTTCTGAATGTCACTCTTCAATGTTACCGATGTTTCAAACAGTGTGATGAAAGAGCTTTTTTGATGGATTTGCACGTAATTCCCCTTTGAAAATGTGTACACTTTTAGCGACCCCAATGTGGCACTGTCACACTGGACTGACTTATTGATGTATTAAAAGCATATGCCCCCCTCCAAAAAAGCGGGTGAAACACCAAACCCTTCCACATGGCTGAACACTGATATAAAGCAAGCATGTTATTGAGGGACAAGTAGGAAGAAAAAGAAATTTGTAGAATATAAGCAACAACGCAACTGCATCAATTACCTCGTGAGGGAGACCAAGAAGAAATATTTTTAATGACCTTGCAGGCAATAAAGCAGATATATGATCCATGTCGAGAGCGATCAACACGCTCACTAAAGGCCATAGCCCTATAAACAATAATCTTCAATCAGAACTCACACCAGACGTCTTTTAACGCCCACTTCGTATCTGTAGTCTCCAAGTACATCAAACCAGACGATCAAACCGATGGGTCTCGGTATAATTGTTCTAATAGGTTACTAAACTTTTGCAGAGATCGAATCTTTCAAAATACCACAAAATCAATTCCTCCTATATCTGTATTCGAAGTAGGAATATCTATCTCAAAGCTGGATAATAAGAAATCTACAGGTTGTGATTGTAATAGTGTCAAACTTCTAAAAATTGCCCTTCCTTACATAGCTGAGACACTTACATATATTTATAACTTATGCATACAAAAGAATGTTTTTCCAACCGCATTCAAGAGAGCTAAAGTCATTCCACTCCCTAGAGCAAAAACTATCTCCACCGATCTGAACGATTACCGCCCTATCTCATCCTGTCTGTTCTCACAAAGCCACTAGAAAGACACATTCACAAACATTTGACAAACTTTTTAGAAACACACCAGCTTTTCCATTCATTTCAGTCTGGCTTCCGATGTAGGCATTCTTGTCAAACGGCGGTTACCCGTTTAACTGATACTTGGCTCTCAGCTTTTAACAATCGCAAAATGTCAGGCGCCGTATTTCTCGATTTTCGCAAGGCTTTTGATCTGGTTCATCACGATATTTTACTGAAAAAAATATCCACGTACAACTTAAGCATCGCAAGTATAGCTTTCTTACGAACCCCTGCTGACTGAAACATTTGTGTCGTTGACTATTACAGTTCAATGAATCAGTCAATCATTCTCTCTCTCTCTCTCTCGATCCTAGGCCCTCTTCTGTTTTGCATCTTTA
>JABMCL010003841.1:900000-925000 GCA_018857735.1 Alviniconcha marisindica
GTAAACATGAGACGCACCCACCCCAGGTAAAAAGAAAAGAAAAAAAGTTCCGTCTCGATTGAAACGATTTTGGTTTTATTTGAGCTGGCGTAAGCAACATAGCAACATAAAACAAACGTCTGATATAATTTGAGTTGTTTGTAACAAACTTACTACTGCTTGAGCACCAACAAAAAACTGCTCGTTAGCTGACAGTTTTCTGGGACCTATGGCGTAACTAAATACGGCAGTGGTTGAAGGAAGGATGTCGTAAACCAGTTTTTGGAATTTGCACCCATCCATGAGGCGATTACACTTGGTTTTCGAGAGCCAGTGCTCTTCCCCTGCGCCACCGACTCTGATCTCGGCTGGCCGATGATATCGGAGGCCGATAAAACCGAATTGTCTGCCCGGCTCGCTCGCGTACAGGACTTGGCCAAGGTTCCATCTTTGCTCCAAGTACCTTCGAGCAAATCCTCGCAAGCTGGTTTCCATTGTCCTGCTTCGTTCCGCTGTTGATCGATTTCGCTCAACCAACCGTGATGGTCATACGAGAGCGACACAGAAAGCATCAGAGCACAAGTAGTGTCTGATTCATTGCTCATGACAGACCCAATTACACAATGGAATGAAGAGGACTTCGGAAAAAATGACAACGAATGAACCCAAATACTTAGAATGGCAGATTTTCCTGCCAGCAGGCGAAGCATGCAAAGCTATAGTCTGAAATATTACAGGCTTAAAAGAGAGAACCTTGAATAGCTCTAGGTTCACAGCAGAGGGGACCTTAATTTTTCATCAGCGGTGCCCTATCGCGGGACGTGTACCCGGAAGAAAGGATGACGTGCTGGAGAGAAACAGAAGAGGGAGGGAGGCATCGACATAATTATATCTGACAGAAAGCTGATTCTTTCACTCTTTTCTCATATCGTTTGCTCGGGTTGAGTCCCCTGAGTTGCGAGAGCGAAGGAACGTTCGTGTGACTTTTTGTTGTTGTTGTGTGACGTAATAATAAGTATGTGAAGTAAAAATATAAAATTACATGATATGTAAACATCCATCAGTCATAAATATTTATACGCTATTTCAAATATAAACTCAGCATTCTTCAGTCACAGTTCATTGAGAACGGTTTCGAGAAAACCGAAAATTCTTAACAGAATGTAGTGTTACTATTGCTTGCTTTTTTCTTCTTCTTTTTTTACGATAGACTATTTCAAATAAAAATGATATTGTATATAATAAGAGAGGACCAACAAAATAAAAACAAACAAAGAGGTAAAAGAAAGAAGTAAATTGGTCCTCGTCCTACTCCACGACAGTGACACAAATAAACCGACGGAAAAGCTCCCAAGGGAACATCGTACAACTGAATCGATAAACGTGCACAGCAGTCATACGTATTAAAAGTTTGGGGGTGGGGGGGAGGGAGGGGGAAGAGAGAGATGGGGATGGGAGTTACAGAGGGAAGGGTGTATCTTGCAATCACTCTGACGGTCTTCCCATTTCCGGTTCTGCGCACAGGTTAAATTAAGCGTGTTGTCATTCAAAGCCTCGTCGCCAGATACGAGACCCGTTTGCCTTTTTTACCTTTTCGCCTCCATTCTCTCTTGCCTGGCTGACTTGCTTGGTTGCTGGAGGTCGGAAAATGGTGGTTGGTTGGTTGGTTGGTTGGCTGGTTATTCAGCCTCGAGTGGATGAAGATCGACTGGCAAGGTCTTGGGTCAATTAACAGCGAATTAAGCAATTAACATATTAAAAGCTTTTCTCTGGCTCCTGTTTGAAGCTCGTATGTCTAAAGTCGGCTCTTAACATGAAAACAGGTTAATTTTCTGTGATGCTGGTCAGAGAGCTAGACCCAGATGAGCAAGTTGAGATAAATGAATCGAGAAGTAAGAGATGAGAGAGTGGGGAGGTGGTCGCGATGTGGTTGGGGGGGGGAGGGGGGAGGTGGGGAGATTGAAGGCGCTGGTTTACGACATCCTTACATCCTGCCTTCTTTGGAGGAAGGTGCCGGAAAGCGATGCACGAAATGTGTGTGTGTGTGTGTGTGTGTGTGTGTGTGTGTGTGTGTGTGTGTGTGTGTGTGTGTGTGTGTGTGTGTGTGTGTGTGTGTGTGTGTGTGTGTGGTGTGTGTGTGTGTGTGTGTGTGTGTGTGTGTGTGTGTGTGTGTGTGTGTGCACTGAATATTTGTTGTCAAAATATGCACAGTTAAAGAATTTGTAAGCGCTTCGGGCCTGCGTGGGCTGTGTTCTAAATACCCATTATTATTACTGTACATCGACAGTCAAATGATTGTCCTTCAAAATGTTCAAATGGAACAAAACATAAAAGAAATAAACAATAAACAAAAGCACGCAGGCACGCGTACACACAAAAGCACTAAGATATACACACAAACACACACACAAACACACACACAAACACACACACAAACACACACTCTCTCTCTCTCTCTCTCTCTCTCTCTCTCTCTCTCTCTCTCTCTCTCTCTCTCTCTCTCTCTCTCTCTCTCTCACACACACACACACACACACACACACACACACACACACACACACACACACACAATTTTACCTTCAAACTGGCCAAAAAACACCAGTCACGCAATTTCATCCAGATTGTGTTGTTTTGTCGTTGTTTGTGTGCGCCTTGCTTTTCACACTCACTCGTCAAACAAACAACAACTTCTGATCTAAACTCTCCAAAACTAAAACCACTTAAAACCGACAACAGGCATAGCATCACGTGCCGAATAAAACAAACGGCACCAACTGAACCGCTTCGTGCAAGCGGTCGGTTTTTCCGTCACAGAAACCTCTCGAACTTCGCACGGTCTCAGCATAATTACGTATTTCTATCACTAGCCACATGCGTCTGTACGAAACATAGTACCACTCCAACAGTCCTCCAGTGGGGAAGAAAAAAACATCTGCGACCCGCAGACACTGGTAAAGGTGGCTGAGCTGTCCGCAACGTGGTTGTCGCTGTGGTAGCTGAGCTGTTAGTGGCGTCCTTCCTGCGGAAGTGTCACCCGCGGGCTAACTGACAGTGCCAGAAAGCGCGGCGCAAACTGATGGTCTGTGTGGCTGTCTTGGAAACAGCCAGCCAGAGCCAAAGGAGCATGCCTACAAACCATAGCTTTGAATAATGTTGTTTATTAGGACAAAACACAACATGCGATTTTCGGGGTAATCCCCTTTATCAAGCTAAAAAAATAAATAAAATAAATGAAGAACTCAAAAATAGTGTTATTTTGAAAGCTAAAAAAAAAAGAAAAAAAAAAAAGGAAAAAAGGTATAAAATCGCGTTATTTTTTTACCTTTTATGTGTTTGGGTCTTGCTTTAGAACGCTGGCAGTCATTGTTTCAGATTTTCATAGCTTTGAATAATCGCATCAAAAGTTTAAAAAAAAAAAAAAAAAAAACGCTTACAGTTAGACCTGTGTTTGATAGTCCGTGTGGCTGTCTTCAAAACATCCAGCCAGGGGAACATGCCCACAAACCATCGCTTTGAAGATACACATGAAAGATGATGAAGTGATGCTTAATGTCCTCAGACGTCGGCTGACATATTAGGGACAAGCTGTGACCAATGCCGAAGCATGGTTCAATAAATCTTTACGTCCACGGAAGCCAGAAGGCTCGTTAGGACGGACAGCCCAGGACGGCCACCTCGACTCTCACACAGCTCCTGAACTATGACACACATGAAATGTTCAAAAGAAAGGTCTTAATTAGACCTCCCACCCTCTACTCCCCAGGTGGATTACAACGTAGCGCCACTCGTTGCAGTGAGTCTCTTAGCATAATCATTCGGACAGTTGCTACTGTGTTTTTTATTTTTTTACTACTAAAATGAGCATTAATTTTAATGGAACAATACAAAACATGACCAAGTTTTCGTGGTTAACCCCTTTTTAAACCTCGTTTCAGTTGTTTTTGTTGTTGTTGTTGTGTGTGGCTCTCTCTCTCTCTCTCTCTCTCTCTCTCTCTCTCTCTCTCTCTCTCTCTCTCTCTCTCTCTCTCTCTCTCTCTCTCTCTCTCTCTGTGTCTGTTGTTGTTGTTATTGTTGTTGTTGTTGTTTCTAATTATCTGTCGAAGCCACTGTCAGACAAAGATCAATTACTAAACGTGAACGTGAACAGATACAGGACGTTGTCCTACATAAGAGCCACTTCCGATCTTTGACGTCCGAATAATGGTGTTAACAAGACGTTTTGCAGCAGAGTATAATTATTTGTTTGTGAACAATGGTGGTGACAAGACGTTTTGCAGCAGAGTATAATTACTTGTTTGTGAGCAATTAACCCAGTCATGGTTCAGGAGCTGTGTGAGAGTCGAGGTGGACGTCCTGGACTGTCCGTCCTAACGAGCCTTCTGGTTTCCGTGCACGTAAAGATTTATTGCACCGTGCTTCGGCATTGGTCACAACTTGTCCCTTATATGTCAACTGACATCTGAGGACATAAAGCATCACTTCATCATCAATTAACCCAGTTTTTAACTGTAACCACTTCCTCTCAGCTCGACGTCAGCTCTGCTTAGCGTCACGTAACTCCTCGAGGATCTCGGGTTACCATGGAGACGACCCGGCTCTCCGCTCCCTACGTCGACGCACCGGAGCGTGCTTATCCAGCACCGCGCGCAGAGCGGAGTCAAGTTGATCAGCAGAACAGTCAGACAGGGGGCAGCACAGTCCCAAGGTCTTCACACAACGCGCATTTGCCCAAAGAACGCACACTTCGTACTTCCCACACTCCGTCCGAACATCGCTTTCCGGCACCTTCCTCCAAACTCTGCCAGATTTAGTTACGCCACTGAAGGGGCACTCTTTATCTCCGCGCAGCTGTCCACCGACGCGGTCAGCGCCCTGCGAAAGGTTAAGACTGTGGAAGCAAACTAGCGCCCAAGTGTGAGCCGGTTTGGCCTAGTGGTAAGGCGTTAGGCTGGTAAGCGGAAGGACCTCGGTTCGATACCGCCGCTTCGGCTCTCCTTTCTCTTCAAAAAGGTTGTGGTTTGTGGACACTGTCCTGTGACTTTGTCCATTACTTCCTACTGAAACATTAAAATGGCTCTCATCGCTGCCCATCTTAATGCAGAAGTCATTCGGGTGGTGACAGTGTAGCGATAGATATATAATCTCCCTCTCCCCCCACCTCCATAACCCCTTCCCCCCTTCTCCCCGTCCCTAATAAGCCGTACGGTTTCTGTGGTTTCTGTGGACGTTAAGCACCATGTTTACTTACTTACTTACTTAGCGCCCAAGTATGCACGTAAACATGAGACGCATCCACCCCGGGTTAAAAAAAAGAAAAAGAGTTCCGTCTCGTTTCAAACGATTGTGGTTTTCTTTGTGCTGGTGTAAACTTTGCTGGCGGCTGTAAATGACATGCCTTATTTTATTTGAGTTGTTTGTAACAAACTTACTACTGTTTGAGCACCAACAAAAAACTGCTCGTTAGCTGACAGTTTTCTGGACCCTATGGCGTAACTAAATACGGCAGTGGTTGAAGGAAGGATGTCGTAAATCAGTGCTTGGAGTTTGCGTACTTCCCTGTATACGGAGGAAAGGAGGGGAACAGCAACATTCAGGTCACAGGTCACAGGTCACGCTGTAGTGGTCGGAAGTCAAGGCCAGGGAAACGGATGTCGACTGAAGAATGCTGTCTGCCTCAAATCTGTACATGACCCAGCCAAGGATGTGACCTCAGACATGGGTAGGCTAGACAACAGACTGAGAAAAACTGAAGACGTCAAGGATGTCAATTATCTTGGCTGTGCTGGGCTCATCAGGGCAGTCAAAGTCGAAGCTGACATCTCCTAGGATGATAAGAGTGCCAATCAAGTTGGTGCAGTGGTCAAGGCCGAGATCAGGAAATTCGTCGAAGAACAGTTTATCGGTCGGCTTGGGGTGTTTTGCTTGTGTGTGAGTGTGTGTGTGTGTGTGTGTGTGGTGTGTGTGTGTGTGTGTGTGTGTGTGTGTGCGTGCGTGCGTGCGTGTTCAGTTGGGAGGAGGACGGTAGATGCTGAAGAAATGAAGAGACTTCTGGGGTAATGCCAGGGTCACACGAGCAGCTTCGAAAGGAGTGGGTGAAGGAGAAAGAAGACGACGTGGAGGAGATGTGGTGTGCGAGACTGCCACGGAAGATCACAGCAAGACAATAGACGATGACTACTACTAATACACAAATAATGTATATTCACTGTTCTTTTGTTTTGCGGCCTAATTGCTTGTTTTGTTGTTTTGTTGAATAGGTTTGGTTGACTGTATGCAGCGTGTGTGTGTGTGTGTGTGTGTGTGTGTGTGTGTGTGTGTGAGTGTGTGAGTGTGTTTGCGTGTGTGTGTGTGTGTGTGTGTGTGTGTGAGTGTGTGAGTGTGTTTCGTGTGTGTGTGTGTTTGGTGTGTTGTATGTGTGTGTGTGTGTGTGTGTGTGTGTGTGTGTGTGTGTGTGTGTGTGTGTGTGTGTGTGTGTGTGTGTGTGTGTGTTGTGTTTGTTGTGTGTTTGTTTGTGTGTTGTGTTGTGTGTGTGTGTTGTGTTGTGTGTGTTGGTGTGTGTGTGTGTGTGTGTGTGTGTGTGTGTGTGTGTGTGTGTTGTTGTGTGTTGTTGTTTTTGTTTTGTTTGTTTGTTGTGTTGTTGTTGTGTGTTGTGTGTGTGTGTGTGTGTGTGTGTGTGTGTGTGTGTGTGTGTGTGTGTGTGTGTGTGTGTGTGTGTGTGTGTGTGTGTGTGTGTGTGTTGTGTGTGTGTTGTGTGTGTGTGTTGTGTGTTGTGTGTGTGGGTGTGTGGTGTGTGTGTGTGTGTGTGTGTGTGTGTGTGTGTGTGTGTGTGTGTGTGTGTGTGTGTGTGTGTGTGTGTGTGTGTTTACTGCTCTCGTTGTTTGTTTCATTGTTCGTATTTTTGTTTTTCTGTGGTGTGCATTTTGTGATATGCCACTGTTCACTGTGTTATCTGTTGTATTCCAAGGCGGCACATGGAACAAGACACATGGAGAGAACTCGAAAACTTTAATACTCAAGGATAGTAGCTTGACTTATTTAAAACTATAATATCCTTCACTGGAGCGTCCCGCTGGAACTCTCTGCCCCAAAACAAAAAATCCTGTATTTCTGTTCCTTGTTTCAAACATAATCTGCTCAAATATATGTCTGAGAATAACCTTTGCCAAATTTAGACAGATTTGTTTGAATCACATGTTTGACTGAACATTTGACTGTTGTATACTTGTATGTTCATGAAAGAAATGTAATTCCGATGTTTCTGCACATTAGTAGGAACTCTGTGAAACTGCATTAATCAGTTACTTATTCGTACTTCGTCTGTCTGTAGTATAGTCGTGCTTATTTGTGTTTTTAGTTCAAATGGTCCAAATGGACCTAACGCTACTATCCTTTCGTGTTAAAGTTTGAGAGAGAGAGAGAGAGAGAGAGAGAGAGAGAGAGAGAGAGAGAGAGAGAGAGAGAGAGAGAGAGAGAGAGAGAGAGAGAGAACGAACGAATGGTTTATTGAACTAGGCCATCTGCCCGTGTCAAATTGGGAGCAATCGGGTAAGTAATGCAATACATGGATACACAAAATCAATATCTATCCATATACATATTGACAATAGCCAAGACAACACTCACACGCACCCCTACGGGCACCCCTCCACACACACACACACACACACACACAGAAAGACAGAGACAGACAGGCAGGCAGGCAGAGGCAGACAAACAGACACAGATAGACAGAGGCCAAGTGTGTGTATATGTGTGAGATAGATGGCAGGGGCAAAGAGAGGGCAAGAGAGAGGGAAGGGGGGAGAGGGGCGAAGAGAGAGAGAAAAAAACTGATTAGGGAGAGGGGGGGAAATGACAGATACATAGAGTGCACAACCAGACAGGAAGGGGGGGGGAGAGAGAAAGGGGGGAAGAGACAAACAGTGACACAAAGAGTGCCAAAAGGTGGACATGCAAGAGGGGGGGGGGCGAGAGAAGGAGAGGTGGGGGAGATGATAGAGAGCACAACCAGACATGAAGAGTGGTGGGTGGGAGAGAGAGAGAGGGGCTGACACTAGGTACGTAGAGAGAGAAACATTGGACAGACAGGAAGGGGGTTGGGGGGGGAGGGTTGGAAAGAGAGGCCGACAGCGACGTTGAGAGAGCAAACTGGTGGACAGCCGTCTACTACTGTTATCGACCCGACCATAAAGGGGGCGGAGAGAGAGAGAGGGGGAAGAGAGTGGAGATGGGGGGAGAGAGAGGCGGACGCAAACTCCAAACGCTGGTTTACGACATCTTTCCTTCAACCACTGCCGTATTTAGTTACGTCATAGGGTCCAAAAAAAAATCTGTCAGCTAACGAGCAGTTTTTCGTTGGTGCTCAGACAGTAGTAAGTTTGTTACAAACAATTCAAATAAAACAAGGCGTGTCATTTATAGCCGCCAACAAAGTTTACACCAGCATAAATAAAACCACAATCGTTTGAATCGAGATAGAACTCTTTTTTCTACCCGGGGTGGATGTGTCTCATGTTTACGTGGGTGCTTGGGCGCTAGGTTGCTTCCAAAGTCTTATCAGTACTCAAACCTTTCGGAGGGCGCTGACCGCGTCGGTAGGTAGGTAATGTTGCTTAATGTCCTCGGATGTCGGTTGACATATTAGGGACAAGCTGAGACCAGTGCCGAAGCATGGTTCAATATAGCTTTATGTCCACGGAAACCAGAAGGCTCGTTAGCCCAGGACAGCCCAGGACGGCCACCTCGACTTTCACACAGCTCCTGAGCTCTGACCGCGTCGGTGGACAGCTGCGCGGAGATAAAGAGTGCCCCTTCAGTGGCGTAACTAAATCTGGTAGAGTTTGGAGGAAGGTGCCGGAAAGCGGTGCTCGGAGTGTGAGGCGGACGGTGACATACAGACAGCAAACGGATGGGCAGGCAAGAAGAGAAATAGGGGAAGAGGGAAGTGCTGGGGGGGGGGAAGAGGGGGTTGACAGACAGAGACAGAAAGAGTAGAAGGGACAGGCGGGACGAACGTGGCGGAAGGGGGTGGGGGGTCGGCGGGGAGGGAGGGGCGGCTGGGTCAAGTGGAGCGGGTCAAAACACCCAGTATCCGGCATTTGCCAAATGTCCGTGTTGAAACTCGTCCTCGTCATCGCTGTTTCAGTAAACAAGCAAAGAAAAAGAAAAACCAAAAGCGCTGATTCAACGCCCCCCCCCCCCCCCAGCCCTCCACCCCACCCGCACCCCCACCCCCACAACAAACAAATAAACAAAAACCAAACCACGTAGGCGTTTTAGAATCAGTCAGTAGCCTTCATCCGACAAAGAAACAGCAACTGCATTTTCATTATGGCTGTGCTCATTTGACGGTGGTATGGCGACAAGGTTATCAACCTGTCTGTCATGTCTACTGCTGGCAAAGGGATGTGTTTGGGAGGCCCTGTGACGCAGGCTGGGGATCAATATTTATCTGTTTAGTGAAATAAACACAGTGTCCTACCGTCTTATTCGTTTCAAAACCTTTCATCTATTTTTCGCATTTGATTTTTCGATTCATTTTGTTGTTGTTGTTTGTTTGTTTGTTTGTTTGTTGTTTGTTTGTTTGTTTTTGGTGTTGTTTGTTTCTTTTGTTAATGTTGTTGTTGTTGTTGTTGTTGTTGTTTTAGACCTGCTTGAGAAATTTAAGCAAATGGCCGTCAGTGGCGCCTCAGAGACACTGATTACTCCAAAACGTGTTTTGTCCAGTAAAAAAAAAAAAAAGAAGAGATAAGAAAAATACTTAAAGTTGAGGATTTGTGCAATAATACAGCGTGATTTTTTTTTTCTTTCTTTTCCTGTGGGAATTAGAAATGGAGGTGATCTTTTCGTTGTTGTGTGTGTGTGTGTGTGTGTGTGTGTGTGTGTGTGTGTGCGTGCGTGCGTGCGTGCGTGCGTGCCTGCCTGCCTGCCTGCCTGCCTGCCTGCCTGTCTGTCTATCTATCTGTCTTTCTGTCTGTCTGGTGTGTGTGTGTGAGTGTGTGTGTGTGTCAGCGTGTGTGTGTCAGTGTATGTGTGTGTGTCAGTGTGTTGTGTGTGCGTGTGTGTGCGTGTGTTTGTGTGTGTGTGTGTGTGTGTGTGTGTGTGTGTGTGTGTGTGTGTGTGTGTGTGTGTGTGTGTGTGTGGTGTGTGTGTGTGTGTGTGTGTGTGTGTGTTGTGTGTGTGTGTGTGTGTGTGTGTGTGTGTGTGTGTGTGGTGATGTGTGGAGAGAGAAAAAAACACACACACACACACACACACACACACACACACACACACACACACACACACACACACACACACACACACAACCACCACCGACGCACGCAGCACACGGCACGCACGCACGCACGCCACACACCCCCACACACACACACACACACAACACACACACCACTACAACAAACACAATAATTTGATTACGTACTGTTGAATAGATAAGATTGAATTGCATAGCTATTAAGAAAATCTTATAGGAATATTAAATATATAACAGTATTAAACATGTATATTATTATATTAAAAAACAGACAATAAAAATATAGATATAAGTTTCAAAAGGCGAGATCCTTTCTGAAGGATACATGTCACTACAGGTCACATCTTAAAGATCCGTGTCCCCACAACCAGAGGTCAAGGCACGTATCGTGAGATAGGCCTGCCGCCTATTTACATCCGGGACTCGGCTGAAATCACTAAAGGCGAGAAAATGCCGTTCCTGTGTTCAGATTACAGCATTTACAACGTTGGCTGTTAGTTTTCCGAGTATTCGATATCTTTCTAGCTGAAGTCGAGCAATTTGATTGGTGTCATATCTTCATCCGGGAATGATTTTATGAATATATATACAGTACATCAGGCAAAAGAAAAATATTGGATTCGTTTTGTGCATTTGTTCTGATTTTAAATCTTCTTTGAGATTTGAGGTAAGGCAAAAACTGTCCTCGTGACTGGGAGTCATCTCTCTCTTCTCTCTCTCTCTCTCTCTCTCTCTCTCTCTCTCTCTCTCTCTCTGAGTCGTATAAGTATTTATTTCTGCTGCGTGCCATGTCCTTTCCCGGAAATCAGTGTTTCCATTCCGAAACTCTGACGGATTTTCCCATTAGCCCACACCGTTTTGCGGTGTCACGGAGTTGGTGTCTCGCTATCTCTGTCCGTGCGTTCTTGATAGTACGTCAGTGGTCGCCGTAAATAGGTCATCTTCATCCTCCCCTTCCCGGCTGCCGTAAAGATGTTGACGGCTACTGCGGCTGGAATAGCTACATTTTGCAAAATATGTAATGTTGTCATCGTGGTTATTCCGCAGTGTGAATGCCTCAAGGGGTAATGCGATTAACTGTTTATCTGCCGTCGGTCGGCTGTCTGTTGACATGTCCGTATTTATCTTTTGTGATCTCCTCAACTTTAACGGGACTTTCCTGAATACTATGTATGCGATAAATGTCACTTAGTATGGTGGTTTTTTCTCTCTTTTTTTTCTTCTTTTTTTCTTTCTTTCTTTCTTCGACCCCCCTCCTCCCTAAACCTCGGTCTATTTGTAAAGTCACAGGAAAGGGGGTTTTAAAATACGACACTTACGTTTTCCCGTTTTGACTGTAAGTCGATTACTCAAATTTAAAATAAAAAAATCTTCGTCTTGTGGTTGTTGGTGGTCTCTTTGTTGGTGTATTTCCGTCGTTTTTTACTGTTTGTAAACGTTAAGAACTGTAGAATCGACACACAAGGGAGTTAATTAGCGCTCGAAAGACGTCACACGTACACAAGTACAACAAAGACCTCAGTCGCCTACGGTAACTCACCTTGCAATGCTTTGAGAACTGTAGTCATAGGCTGCACCCGCACAAAATACAGAACAGTACCTACAAACTCAGTGGGTGACTAAGATGCCGAGGACCGACAACATTTTTTGCCAGCGGTTGACAGTGCGGGGTGTTTGTCTCGAGTTGACGACAGCTCTTGCTGCAGTTTTGAATGCAGTAGAACAGTTTGGGATTTTGTATCGAACAATAATATCACACTATGGCATGGGAATCCTCAGTTAATAGTCTCAGATCACTGTTTTCAGAGTGTGGAAGCCTGCAAATCCTACTTTTGTACAATGGAACTGTTTTTGGTCTTGTAGGGAAGTTTGTTTTGCTGCAATAAAGATATGGTGTTATATGACAAATAACGATATGAAAAGCAATTCACAGCACATGCGTGTGCGCAGTGCACACATACACACACACACGCATGAACGCACACACGCACACACACGACACACACACCCGCCCGCGCACGCACGCACGCACGCACGCACGCACGCACGCACGCACGCACACACACACACACACACACATTGGCAAACACGTATATTTCTCCCAGTCTCCCTAAATAGATCCTCACAAACATTGATGGTAACAATTCCATCCTCAACGTTTTATTCCACATAAAGTTTCAGGAGCGCGCGCGTGTGTGCGTGCGCGCGCGCGCGTGCGTGCGTGCGTGCGCGTGTATGTGTGTACGTGCGTGTGCGTGTGCGTGCGTGCGTGCGTGTGTGTACGTGCGTGCGTGCGTGGGTGCGTGGGGGGGGGGGGGGGGGTGAGCCGGGGGAGGGGTCACCTCGAGGACGTCCTTGTTTACACATATCCGCCATCTAAAAACTATTCATGCTGAATCCGTTATCCTACGAAGTGCCTCCAACACAGAGTACACAAGCACAATCACAAGTCCGGGTTTTATCAGCGTTGCAGGATACTGTTTGGGTTGCAGTCAGAGTTCAGGCTTCTTAACGGATGTTAAGCGGGCTTTCGGACCCACAGCGAATCGCGCTGTATTTCAAGCGAACTTGCCGAGGTGGGCTGGTGACGTCGCTATATCCGGGAACAGTTTGTGTGGTGTATAAATATGCAGCATAATAACAAATGAAAGTAGTATGCTGCGGATCTGTTCTGGCACTGAAGTTGGTAGCTAGGTAGGTACATTTTTAAAACTTTCTCTCTTTTTTTGTCTTTTTTTCTTTTTCTTTTCTTCTTCTTCTTCTTCTTCTTCTTCTTCTTCTTCTTCTTTTAATACTCGAATTGTTCTAAATGTGAACTTCCGAAATGATGTCTGATAGATTTTTTAATTGTGTATGTGTTCAGTCATTCACCCCCCACGCCCCACTCCCTCTCTTTCTTTAGTTCTTCTTCTTCTTCTTCTTCTTCTTCTTCTTCTGTTTTCGTTCTCCCGCTTTCTTCTTCTTCCCCCCCCCCCCTCACCAGCCACCCCCTGTTCTTCGTTCTTTCTTCTTCGTCTTCTGCGACCTGTTTGTGTTTTATCCACTGTGTAGCTGTTAAGGAAAAACAGATGATTTACTAGTTTTAGCATGTATATATATTTTTAGCGTGTATTGTGTTATGATAAAATGTGTTTCGCCTGGATATAACCGTCCCGGTTGACTGGATATAATCTTATTGTTCTTTATCGTCTCGTGACTGAGAGTCAAAAATCAATTATCTGTCATTGATTATTTTTCTTTAGACGCACGTAGACAAATATTATTACCACTAGTCAGCTTATGGCGAATGGTTGAGTGTAAAATAATGGCCCTGTGTATCATCTATTCAGGCATACTTTATGTCTCTGTCTGTCTGTCTGTCTGTCTGTCTGTCTCTGTCTCTGTCTCTGTCTCTGTCTCTGTCTCTCTCTCTCTCTCTCTCTCTCTCTCTCTCTCTCTCTCTCCTCTCTCTCTCTCTCTCTATCTCTCTCTCTCCTCGAGTTAAAAGCTCTCTTCTCCTCTCTCTCTTCTCTCTTCTCTCTCTCTCTCTCTCTCTCTCTCTCTCTCTCTCTCTCTCTCTCTCTCTCTCTCTCTCTCTCTCTCCTCTCTCCTCCCTCTCTCTCTCTCTCTCTCCAATTAACTCGTTCTCTCTCTCTCTCTCTCTCTCTTCTCTCTCTCTCTCTCTCTTTCTCTCTCTCTCTCTCTCTCTCTCTCTCTCTCTCTCTCTCCCTCTCTCTCTCTCTCTCTCTCTCTCTCTCTGGCACACCTCCCCCACCCTCTAGCTCTCACCCTCCCCTCTCTCTCGGCGTTGTCCGAACTATCGGAGAAACTAGAGGCAACAGAGGTATGAATAACTGTCATAGGTCTTTGTGACCTCTGTACATGTCCACAGTACAACCTACACCTATTTGTACATCCAGTGCTGTCAGCACGACCCATATCACGGCGGCCTTTGGGCAGGGGTGTGTGGAGGGTGGGGGGGGGGGGGCAGGGGGGTATGGAGGCAACTTCAGATGTATCTGTAACTCCTTCGTCGCTGTCACGTCTGTGCGCACTACATATCTGTCACGAAATGTTTACCTCTCCAGTTGCGCGTAAAACTAGGCCAACAATGTCTGCCCCGGCGGCTTACGCGGCACATTACAGACCGCCTCGACAGCTCGTAAGTTATAGCTGGCTGTTTTTGTGTTGAATTGCCCTGTGAGGGGTGATGAAAGTATTTTGACTTGACTCGACAGCAGTGGCGCCGGAGAATGCCAGCCGACGGTCCAGACTGTTGGCCTGTAGAATTTGTAATGTTCGACAGCTTGACTCGATTTGTTGTTATACAGCAGTGGCGCCGGAGAATGCCAGCCGACGATCCAGATTGTTGGTCTGTATAATTTGTAACGTTCGACGGCTTGACTGGATTTGTTGTTAGACAGCAGTGGCGCCGGAGAATGCCAGCCGTCGATCCAGATTGTTGTCCTGTAGAATTTGTAACGTTCAGCGGCTTGATTCGGGGGATTCCCTCAGTGACTGACGTAACGCGGATGTCCCTAATCATATTATTATGGCGTACCCATTGTCCCTGAGATAGTGAGCCGGTTTGGCCTAGCGGTAAGGCGTTAGGCTGGTAAGCAGAGGGACCTCGGTTCGAATCCGATTCGGCTGTCCTTTCTCTTCAAAAGTTGTTGTTGTGGACACTATCTTGTGACTTTGTCCCTCATCATTATGAAAGATTAAAATGGCTCTCATCACTGCTCACCTTAATGCAGGAATCATTCTCAGTGGTGGTGACAGTGTAGCGATAGGTATATAATCTCCCTCTCCCCCCACCACCTCCATACCCCCCACCTCCCCCTTCTCCCCGTCCCTAATAAGCCTTATGGTTTCTGCGGCACCATGTTTGCTTACTTACCCTGAGAGAACCGAGACTATGCACTCACAACACGGCACATAAGACAGCCGGTAGTCTTCGCTGTTGTATGAAAAACACACTGACTGGTGCAAGGTGCTGACTGGCTTGGCGTGGAGTCAACTTCCTTGATTCGGAGAGAGAGAGACGGAGAGAGGGGGGGGGGGGCAAAAGAGAGAGAATGGGGAGGGAGGGAGGGCAGAGAGAGAGGGAGGAGAGAAGGGGAGAGCTAAGGCGAAAGAGAGAGAGGAGGGAGGAGGTGCCTACTGAACATCCAAAGGAAATCATGAGCAAGAAACTCCCCCCCCCCTCCACACACACACACCACACACACACACACACACACACACACACACACACACACACACACACACACACACACACACACACACACACACACACACACACACACACACACACACACACACACACACACACACACACACACACACACACACACACACATATATGTATATACACACAAACACGCGCAAACAATGACAAGCCACACACACACACGTCCAAAATAAGTCATGAGCAAGCAACACACACACACACACACACACACACACACACACACACACACACACACACACACACACACACACACACACACACACACACACACACACACACACACACACACACACACACACACACACACACACACACACCACACACACACACACACACACACACACACACACACACACACACACACACACACACACACACACACACACACACACCTGTGCACATACGCACGCATGCATGACGCATGCGCACCTACACCCACAAACACGCACGGCACGCGCACACTTTTTAAGTTGGGGTCTTTTGGGAGGGAGGGGTTATTACTGTACAATATATACAGATATAGCATACTCGGCGGGTGTGTGTATGGGGGGGGGGGGGAGGGGAGGGGGGGGGGGGGGTCTTCAGACGTTTTCTTTCCGGAAACGAAACAGGGACAGTCGCAGTATGTATGAAACGGAATTAACGAAATCGTTTATGAAAACCGGAGTAGGTCTACACCTTTCTGTTGTCCCGGACGGATGTTTCGTCGAAAAATCCGTATCCGGAAGGGCCTGCCCTGAAATTCTCAGTTGCGGCTAGACTGCTATAGCCTCTCCCCTCTCAGCTTTCGTGAACACCTGCATGCCTGCTGACCGCAAAGCAAAATCCGGGTTCAGGTATCCGGATTTAAGTCAGTCTTGTCGGGGCTGACTTGGCAGGATGTGATAAATATGCATGAGCTTTTTCTTTATGACACGGGAAGAGTGGCACGTAAGCACGTAACAGAATTCACGTTTGGCCGTCAGACATTCTTGTAAAATCCTCAGCTCCTTTTAAAAAGTAATTCTCAGAACTTGGATGCCACTTTTCTCCCAGGAGTACGCCTCTCTCTCTCTCTCTCTCTCTCTCTCTCTCTCTCTCTCTCTCTCTCTCTCTCTCTCTCTCTCTCTCTCTCTCTCTCTCTCTCCTGCTCGCTCTCGCACTCATAATTTTTGTAGTGTTGTTTTTTTCTTCCTAGTTTTTATGTTAATTATTAACCTACGTGATTGAGACAGCTGACGGAAACAGCCGTACATGATGAGATTAGTTATTGTTTTTTGTTTTTGTTTGTTTTTGTTTATCTTACTTAGTGACAGCACACACACACCACGCACGCACGCACGCACGCACGCACGCACGCACGCACGCACGCACGCACGCACGCACCACACACACACACACACACACACACACACACACACACACACACACCCCACACACACACACACACACACACACACCACACACACACACACACACACACACACAACACCACACGCACACACACACACACACACCACGCACACACCACCACGCACACACACACACACACACACACACACGCACGCACACACACACACACACACCACACACCACACACACACACACACCACACACCACACACACACACACACACCACGCACGCGGCCACACCCACACCACACAGCACGCACGCACACACACACCACTACACACACTCACCATACAGAAGAGCGGCGGGGGACTACTTTGGTACTCACGACACGACAGCTCGCACACCCTCGCATCACTTACTCCACGGCACGCATGTGGTTGGAAAGTAGAGGAGTGGGGGGGGATACAGTTGGTGGGGTTTGATAGCACGTAAGCTGTCACCCTCGTCTTTGTTATTGCCGTTATCACCACCATTGTTGAAATAACGATGATCATGATGATAATGATGATGATGATCATGATCATGATGACGATGACTCAGCATGAATGTTCCTAATTTTTGTTATCTCAGTTTTTTTTTGTCCAATGAAATTCACAACCGTGACGTTTTTTCTGCTTCTTCTCTCCAGACAAAGAACGATGGCAGCACAAACGTACTTGGCAATAGCAGCGTGTTGCATGCTGGGACTGATGACGTCAGTGCCCCGTGTTCAGGGGAGAGCAGTCGGCAGTGCTGCTGATGAACTTGAAGGTTTGTAATTGTAGTAACAGTAGTAAGTGGAAGTAGTAGTTGCTGTTTTTGTTATTCTTTTTCCGCTTCTTCTTCCGTGTTGAGTATACCTTCAATAGTTTGAACATTGATATTTTTAGAGCATGCTTGGTTATGTTGGTATTTCATTAATCCACTGAACTTTGGCATTGACGATAGGATCTTTAACGTGCGTATGTGATCTTTTTGCGGCATGCGAATACATACGGGGGACTTTGGTTTGCAGTCTCATCCGTAGGCCTGTTGTTTAGTCTTCACAGAAATTGAACCCGGAGCAAAGCCTAGTACTTAGCCCTAATGGTCACCCATCCGTTAAGCAAAATCAGTGCAGAATTTTGGGGATTTGGGTATGGTTTGTGCAATACCTCTCACTCTGAATCGCCTGAGATGTCTAACCTAATGTTTCAGCTATGTTCGAAGTTGTATTATGCATGCGATTATAAACCCCCGTGGCTTACGGAAGTGCATTCGTTATTAGATAGTTTAGGATTATCCAATATTTGGTCTAACCAAGTTCATTCCATCGAAAGTTTTAAGTTAAAAAAAAAGACGCAAAGACATTTTTTTCCACCCTCCATTCACACACACATTCCCCGGTATTTTTTGCAACTGCAACAGTGGTGGCATTTGTACTCCTTCGCAATTTTAGGTTCAGCTTCCATTGTTATACACAGCGTGAAGCAACGCCTACTCAGAAATCGGCCCGGAAGTGACGCTGCGACCTCTCACGACTTCTTGCGCGAAAGATTACAAAGGGCATTCACTCGTGCAAACCAGCTTCACTGAACCTCCCAACAGTGAAGCAAAGATTAAGGGACAAATTTATACAACAATGGCAAAGCAGAGTAGCAGAAAATAGTGTCTGTTGTAATTATCGTTTATTCGAAAAGAAATTTTGCTTTGAGGAGTATTTAACCTATATCCCATCTACCCTAAGACAAAGAGTATTGACGTTTTAGTCTTAGTAACCGCAGACTACCAGTCCAGCAAAGACGATCGTTAGGTATTCCAAGGGACGAAAGAATATGTACTGTTTGTGATAGTGGTGAGGTAGGAGATGAATTTCACTATCTGCTTAACTGTTCCAATGAAAATGTCAAAAGAAACCGTACTAAGTATGTTGATAAATATTATACACATCATCCCAACGTGCCCAAATTCTGTAGCCTCATGAATGACATCAAAATCTAAGAATCTTAAGCTTGCTAAATTTATTAGTTGTATTTTTAAGTTATTTTGATTAAGCCAACAGCGAAACACAACGGGGAAAGAAAGGAAAAAAATACTTAATTTTTGCGCCTTAGCCTTATATATTTATAACAACTTTGGTTGCCGTTGTTGTTGCAGTGCTGAAAAAGATATTGCCTGACCAAGATGCGATGTGCCGCTAGCCAGCAACAATTCAGTGATGCTTTAGCTTCACAGAAACCGTATGGTTTATCAGGAACGGAGGAAAATGGGATGGGGTTGAATGAGAGTCCAAATCTACCTTCCTGTTTACACAACTCCTGAGCTCTTGACAGCCGCCGATTCGATTCCATGATGCTTCACGTCCACAGAAACCGTATGGTTTATCAGGGACGTGGAGGAGGCGGTTGTTGGAAATGAAAGCCGAAGTCCACCTCCTTGTTCACCTGACAGCTTCTGAGCTCTGCCAGCAACGAATCAAATGATCAAATTTTGTGTGTTGGGTTTCAGGACTTGAAGACACAGTTGTGCTCCTTGACGAAAACGAGCCTCTGCACAGTAAGTATCTCATTGCTTCTTCTTCTTCTCCTTGTGTGAATTTCGATAGTGTGATATTAAGTGGTGACTGGGCGGGCCAAGTGTGTGTGCATTTGAGACATGTCTGTGAATGCATGTTTGTGGTTGTGATACTGCGCGCGTATTTTGAAACGTCCACTGAGTATTTGGTTGGAAGGAAAAAGTCGCGTGATGCATGCTAGCCGTCATAGATGTACTTCCTTTCTTTCATTTCAGTGCTGCAACAGCACACCGGTCAATTTTATGCACTGATTTATTCATTTATTATTTTGTTTATTCATATATTCATTTCTTTTTTTATTTCTCGGGCGAAATTTCACGTATTTGTGGTCTGTACGTCAAACTGCAAATTTTCTCAGAATGTTCGAATCGTTGTTGTTGCTGTTTTGGATGTGTGTGTGTGTGTGTGTGTGTGTGTGTGTGTGTGTGTGTGTGTGTGTGTGCGTGTGCGTGTGTGTGTGTCTGTCTGTCTGTCTGTCTGTCTGTCTGTCTGCCTGTCTGTCTGTGTTTGTGTTTATTCAGCTGTTCTCAGTGTTTTTCCTTCTCTTCCTCATAGCACTTCACCGTGTGAGGCGTGTTCCCTCAGCTCTCTCCGAGATCATGGGGCGGCTGTCACGAAACACCAGACAGGTTCCAGAACACGTCCGTAGTCAAGGTAAGCCCTGAGGCTTTTAACTGTGTGTGAGCCGGTTTGGCCTAGCGGTAAGGCGTTAGGCTGGTAAGCAGAGGGGCCTCGGTTCGAATCCGCTTCGGCTCTCCTTTCTCTTCAAAAATGTTGGTCTCTGAACACTGTCTTGTGACTTTGTCCCTCACAATTATGAAACATTAAAATGGCTCTCATCGCTGCCCATCTTAATGCAGGAGTCATTCTGGTGGTGACAGTGTAGCGACAGGCATAATAGTCTCCTCCCTCTCCCCCCCCCCCACCTCCATAACCCCTTCCCCCCTTCTCCCCTTCCCTAATAAGCCGTACGGTTTCTGAGGACGTTAAGCACCATGTTTACCTTATTTAACTGTCTATAGACAAGTGAATGAACATGTCGACTTTGGGAGTAAAATCCCTTGCCACACCGATGCAGTGGGCGAAGTATGCGAGGCTATATTCTGACTTACTCAAGGCTTTAAAGGGAGGATATTTATCAGCTCTGGGTTCTCAACAGAGGGGACCTTAATTTCTGCGTCCGCAGTACCCCACTGGAGTATGATTGCATAGGTCCATTTTCCAAGAAACATAATGGGGTATGCCTGATGGGTTGCACAAGTCCTTTTTCACAGTACCATCATAATGGAGTATGACTGCAGAGGTCCATTTTCACAGTGACATCATAATGGGGTATGACTGCAGAGGTCCATTTTCACAGTACCATCATAATGGGGTATGACTGCAGAGGTCCATTTTCACAGTACCATCATAATGGGGTGCGACTGTAGAGGTCCATTTTCACAGTACCATCATAATGCAGTATGACTGCAGAGGTCCATTTTCACAGTACCATCATAATGGGGTATGACTGCAGAGGTCCATTTTCACAGTACCATCATAATGGGGTATGACTGCAGAGGTCCATTTTCACAGTACCATCGTAATGGGGTATGACTGCAGAGGTCCATTTCCACAGTACCATCATAATGGGGTGCGACTGTAGAGGTCCATTTTCACAGTACCATCATAATGGGATATGACTGCAGAGGTCCATTTTCACAGTACCATCGTAATGGGGTATGACTGCAGAGGTCCATTTTCACAGTGACATCATAATGGGGTATGACTGCAGAGGTCCATTTCCACAGTACCATCGTAATGGGGTACGACTCTAGAGGTCCATTTTCACAGTGACATCATAATGGGGTACGACTGCATGCTGTAAAGAGGTCTGTTTTCACTGTAACATCATAATGGGGTATGACTGCAGAGGTCCATTTTCACAGTACCATCGTAATGGGGTACGACTGTAGAGGTCCATTTTCACAGTACCATCATAATGGGGCACGACCGTAGAGGTCCATTTTCACTGTAACATCATAATGGGGTACGACTGCATGCTGTAAAGAGGTCCGTTTTCACTGTAACATCATAATGGGGTATGACTCCTGCGTTGCAGAGGTGTACCAGCGCATGAGGACGCTGCTGATGTTGCTGCGTATGCTACTGGGATCGGAAGCCAGTGTAGAGATCGTTCAGTTCATCAACTGGGACAAGACCATTGAGATCGACCAGCTCTTCTACACTGTTCCCACCAACATCTGGCAGGTCAGACAGTGAGACTTTGAAATAGTGAGATTCAGTGAACTTTGAAACAGTGAGACTTTGAAACAGTGAGATTCCGACAGTGAGACTTTGAAATAGTGAGATTCAAGATACTGAGACTTTCAAAGAGTTATTCTCAGATAATGAGGCTTTGAAATACTGAGACTCCGATATTGAGATTTTGAAATACTGAGACTCCGATAATCAGACTTGGAAAGTGATACTCCGATAATGAGATTCTGAAACTGTAAGACTCCCATAGTGAGATTCTGAAATAGCGAAACTCAGATAGGCAGACTTTGAAATAAAGAGAATCCGATACCTTTGATCGCGAAATGCTGAGATAAGAACACAACACTGGCAAAGAGACTTTGAGATATTCACTTTCAAAAGGTCCTATCGTTGTCCTATATGCAAATTCAATGCCGATGTTAAAGCATTCACTTTTAAATACCGATGCTGAAGTAGGCTTATTCACTTTGAAGCGTGGAGTTTTTATTATATTTAGATTTACATTGTTTTAGAGACTTTGGTTTGTTTCTTTTCTTGTCGTCGGTTACCTATGGAATAAAATTAAACAAAGAAAAATTAGTTCAATTTCATTTTACAAAAGGTTTTAAAAAATCAATTTAAAAAAAGCTTGTTTTAGTTAAAAAATACAAAACAAGCCCAGATTTTCAGTGAAAACATTTTTCTGAAGACTTCTGAAGTAAAAAAAAAAAAACAGACACACAATACACAAACAGACGATGATGTGAACGGAATGTGATCCACTTGACTTTCAGTTGGTGGAGAAGTTTGTGGTAGAATTTTGATCTTGTTTTAGAACGCTAGCAGTCAACTCTCTCTCTCTCTCTCTCTCTCTCTCTCTCTCTCTCTCTCTCTCTCTCTCTCTCTCTCTCTCTCTCTCTCTCTCTAATACATGTATTTCACTATGAATGTCTTGATTACTCGCACTAGTAGTACTGTAGCAACGGCAGAAAAGTGGGTCGGATATTGTGCTGATATCTTTACCGTTGAGAAATAAAGTTGAATTTATAATTCTCTCTCTCTCTCTCTCTCTCTCTCTCTCTCTCTCTCTCTCTCTCTCTCTCTCTCTCTCTCTCTCTCTCTCTCTCTCTCTCTCTCTCTCTCTCTCTCACACATATCGTAGCGAAAGGATCTGGCGTAGAATTTTTATATTGGACTCGCCGTAAACAAATTCTCTCTCTCTATCTGTCTGTCTGTCTGTCTGTCTGTCTGTCTGTCTGTCTGTCTCTCTGTCTCTGTCTCTCTGTCTCTGTTTCTGTCTCTCTGTCTCTGTCTCTGTCTCTCTCTCTCTCTCTCTCTCTCTCTCTCTCTCTCTCTCTCTCTCTCTCTCTCTCTCTCTCTCTCTCTCTCTCTCTCTCTCTCTCTCTCTCCATCCCTCCAACCATCCCCCCCTCTCTTTCTCTCTCTCATTCTTTTTTTTTTCCCCTTCCAATTTCAGTTCAATAACACTTTATTCTTCCCACAACAGGCAAATCCCTGCCTACACGCGGGCCTATTCAGAATACAGAATACAGAATCTTGATTGTCCATGAATAACATAGAAATTTGCCTTACGACTGCATAAAAGATACAAGTAAAATAGCACACAGTATAATAATACAGGAACATGAGTACACACAAAACACAGAGTACTTTATCTTAGAGTCTGACCGTTTGCAGGTACGACGGGTGTTGCGGGCGGCCTCTATGCTCGGCATGCGGGTGCGAGCCACAGGTGTGGGTCACTCTCGCTCACCGCTCTACGTGGACGAAGGCAACATCCTCATGGACGTCCGAAAGCTCCAGCGTCACGACGGACCGCGTATGGAGCTTCACCAACCCGTACGTTTCTTTGTGGCTGCGGGAATTACTCTGTAGATCTATGCGAGTGGTGGGACTTTTTACTTGGAAATTTGTGAAATTAGTGTGTCTGTCACTCTTTCTCGCTCTTTTTGTCTCTGTCTCTTTTTCTGTCTGCCTGCCTGTCAGTCTCAGTCTCTCCCCCCCCCCCCCCCCCCCCCCCGCCCATCCCTCCTCCTCCCCCCCCCCCCTCACACACACACACACACACTCTCTCTCTCTCTCTCTCTCTCTCTCTCTCTAAGACTTTCTCTCTCTCCCCGCGGAATGACGTCATCACTGACACGGTGACGTCATTCTGTTTTTCAGTCACCGAGATGTAAATTCTTCTCGGAACTGCTTCATGGTGAAGCAGGAGGTCGGTCACCACGCTTTTTCGTTATTGTTATCGTGTTGTTGTTGTTTTCAGACAGCCGAGCGTAACTTCCCCACCGTAACGGCCATGACCGGAGTGATCGAGGTGGAGCTGAACCGCTTCATGACGGAGAATGGCGTCACCATGTTGTCACAGCCCCTCAATGACGTCGAGTCGTTCGGCGGCATGGTGGCTGCTGCTACACACGTAAGTCAGTTGTGACGTCAGTGTGTTTTCTTGAATGCCAGAGTGATTTCTTGTCGGTGATGCTGCTGTTTGTTGTTTGTTTGTTGTTTGGTTTGGTTTGGTGTGTGTGTGTGTGTGTGTGTGTGTGTGTGTGTGTGTGTGTGTGTGTGTGTGTGTGTGTGTGTGTGTGTGTGTGTGTGTGTGAGTGTGTGTGTGAGTGTGTGTGTGAGTGTGTGTGTGTGTTCTTCTTCTTCTTCTTCGAAAGACATCACACAAACACAACAAAGACCTGAGTCGCCTACGGTAACTCTCACATGGCATGCGAGTGAAATGGTACAAGGTACATACACTCCACTTGTATGTGTCGCTGTAACGTCCCTAATAAGCCATACGGTTTCTGTGGACGTAAAGCACCATGAAAAGAAAGAATGTCGTAGTCGTGGTCGTGGTCCTGTATAAGCCATGCTGTTTCTGTGGACGTAAAGCACCACGAAAAGAAAGAATGTCGTGGTCATTGTCCTGTACCTAAGCTTCACGGTTTCTGTGGATGCAGAGCACCATGAGAAGAAAGAATATCGTGGTCGTGGTCCTATAACTAAACCATGCGGTTTCTGTGGACGTAAAGCACCATGACAAGAAAGAAAGAGTAACTAAGCCACACGGTTTCTGTGGACGTAAAGCACCATGACAAGAAAGAAAGAGTAACTAAGCCACACGGTTTCTGTGGACGTAAAGCACCATGACAAGAAAGAAAGAGTAACTAAGCCACACGGTTTCTGTGGACGTAAAGCACCATGACAAGAAAGAAAGAGTAACTAGGCTATACGGTTTTTGTGGACGTAAAGCACCATGACAAGAAAGAAAGAGTAACTAAGCCACACGGTTTCTGTGGACGTAAAGCACCATGACAAGAAATAAAGAGTAACTAAGCCACACGGTTTCTGTGGACG
>JABMCL010003841.1:937500-1155000 GCA_018857735.1 Alviniconcha marisindica
ACACCCAGTCAGTCACCCTTCAGGCCCACTCCCAGGCTGTCACCCTTCAGGGCTACACCAAGCCAGTCAGCCTTCTGGCCCACACCCAGCCAGTCAGCCTTCAGGCCCACAGTCAACCTTCAGACCCACACCCAGCCAGTTACCCTTCAGGCCCACTCCCAGCCGGTCACCCTTCAGGCCTACACCCAGCCAGTCACCCTTCAGGCCTACACCCAGCCAGTCACCCTTCAGGCCCACACCCAGCCAGTCACCTTTCAGACCCACAGTGAGCCTTCAGGCCCACACCCAGTCACCCTTCAGGCCCACATCCAACCAGTCAGAACACAAAATATAGAACTTATTTAAGCTCCTACATGACGTTCTCATCCCAAAACCTGTACATGTCAAACCAACATGCTCCTGGAGGAAACAGTTTTTATGTCCTACACAGAATGTGCATCCACACAGCTACTGGACAGTGTGGGGCCATTGACTATCACCTCCCCCCTGTCAATCAAAGAGGCAGTAATAGCCAATTGGATCAGCTGAACACTAGTCCAGTCACTTGAAACAATGCAGCAGAAGTTGTAACCTGTCCAGCAAATCTATGCTGAAGTCAACCCAAGATAGCTGCTGTCTCCAGGGGGTCTTCCACACACTGTTTCCAGCCAGCACTACTCTCAAAGTCATGTTTGATGAAGGTTCCGATGAGAGGCAATGCTTAGCCAACACCCCAGCAGAAGACAGAAGAGCTCACAGAGGACTGCAAAGCTGAAGGATGTACTAAAATCTCAGAGTCGTTTCTTGATGAGCTTCTCCAGTTTTCGAATGCGACTTGACTCGGGCTCAGGTGAGGTGACCTGAGAGAGGTTGGGTGACATGGACATGGGCACCCCCGAGGTGTTGCCAATGACGGCCGACACAGGCATCCTGGCTCGGTACATCTCGATCAACATGCTCTGCTCTGCTCGCCGCAAACCCTGCGAGTGTAAAGAGAAGGTCAAGGTGGAAGTATCAGGACAAGACCAAAACTATCCTTGAAAAATGACATTTTGTTATTACCAGCAAGAAAATATAAAACTGCAAGTGATCTTAGTGTAACCTACAGTAAAATCCTTTGGCTAGACGCATCCTAAAACACTGAAAACACTGTATACAATCTGAAACAGAATGAGGCCCAGAGCGCCTGTGCAGAATCAACAAACAAGGGAGTTAATTAGTGCTTGAAAGATGTCACACAAATAGATGTACCTCTTCAGGATGTACAGGTCTCTGGCGGAGTTTATGTACCTTGTATTGCCAGGTACGGGCAACTCAGGTCTTTGTTGCTGTGTCTGTGTGAAGTCATTTTCATGCTAATTAACTCCCTTGTTTGTTGATACTGGAAAGAATGGTTTGCAGAGAGAGATGATCTTTGGCACAGGGCTCAAGCACACAGAAGAGAGCAGAGACAACAAATGTGGACAATCAGACTGATGAAGGCCCAGCAGTTCAGAAGCTATAGTCCAGACAAGCTTGGACACACAGACAGACAAACCGACCAGATGACATACATCTGAAGAGGACTGGGGAAAATGAAGTTGAATGAACTGGGAAGGAAGAAATAAAAAGGCAGAATTCCTGGCCATAGGCAAAGCATGCATGACTATATTCTGTCAGATTACAAGCTTGAAAGAGAAAACATTTCCACATCCACAGTAGATACCATTGAACAGAAGAGATGGAAAGACAGGAAGAAAAAGTGAGGAGAATGAACTCAGTGCTGCAGGATCAAAGTTAAAACTAAGATGGTACCTTCATTTCCAGCACTCGCTGGAACTCTGTGACATCAGCATCAGTCAAGAGACGAATGAAGTTGTCTACAAAGGCCTGGGGTGGATCATGGGGCGACATCACAACCTGGTAGAAACCATCACAGTTTGTCTTTAAAAGTCAACATGAAAAATTCACCTCACTCATTCTCATTAAAAGACTTACACTTCTTTTCGGATCATTTTTATAACTGCTTTCAGCTGGAGGACACAGTAAATATTAGGAGGTAGACTCCTACAATTTTGATGTGATATGTGCAGCTGTAATGTTGGCTGGATGTTTTACATGTTTGCTGACCAGTCACTTTTACCCCAATTTTTGCTGTTGTTAACATTGTTTTATGATTGGCATGACTGTCTGAGTGTGCACCTGGCATCATGAAACATTCCTGGTGCAATAACCTGACACTGAGACTTGGCAACAATGCTTTGCATTGCATCATCAAATTCAAATCTTGCTTCATAATATTTAAGAGATCAGGATTCTGATTTTGTTTCCATTTTCAGCAAAACAAGGCTTGTGGTGGTAGTTGTGAAAAGCTAGTATGGACAGGTTTAAAGAGGCAGCTACACAAAACTTTGAGGCATAGTTATCATGAATCAGCGCTGGCAACTCACCTTTAGAATCATCTCCGCCTTGGTCATCCCCTTGACCACTATCTTGGTAAAACTGAAAGGCAAGCAGAATTTCAGGTAACAATACGCACTCAATTAACAGGTATGGAGTAAAGCCAACAAACCTCCCTCACAAAAGCATTGTCCTCATTTGCAAACTTAAATCCATGACCAGCAATTACAGTTTTCTTCTGTTTCCCTGAGCTGTCAAGGTGTACGGAAGCACAGTGGCTCAGCTGTTCTCAGTCTGACATTCCACAGCTGGTGGTCTGCACAGCATGGGATCTGACCCAGGATCAGTGCTGTACTTTTTTTCTTTCAGGTCTGGAGGGCAAAGTGGACTGCATGTCAAGTCCCCTGAAAGGTAAGCTAGCCACATGTGTTCCTGGTCATTCATGTAAAATATCCCCCAGCAGTCGATATGTAAGACTGCAAAACCAGTAGACACTCTTGCTAACATCACAAGGCAAACACTGAAATACTGTTCGCATACACTGTTAAGACTGGGTTAGCACTGCTCTTGTGGCTGCCTGCAACTCTATCCAGGAAAGGTGAACAAAGTTCCCCACAATGAACTTATAAAGTGTTCACACAAACCAAACTCTAATCATCTGCTATTGCTGTCTATGTATCATAACAGAAAGTTTTTACTGGCTTTGACATGAGTCTGTGCTTTCAAAACAAACATTTCCAGATAGCTCATGAAACGGAACATGTTTGACCAAATGTAACTAAATACAATACAGAACTTGACACTGCAACAAGGCCGTTGCATGTGATACACAGATATGTCCCACACCCTACTGTCCATTTTCTCACCTTGCTGGAGCTTTCCTTGACACCTGCGAGCCAAGAGAGGGTAACTCTAGTAGCACCGTTTTCAGACTGTGGGTGTCCAGCAGCAACTGAAAGAAATAATAATTACAGACATGCAGCAAACACAAGGAAATAAAGCACAACAAAGGAGAATATGTACCCACACAGAAAGGGGTCAAAGAAAAGAAAAATAATAAAACTAAAAACTAAAAATCTTCCAAAAATTACTCAGCAACTTCAAACACACACACACACACACACACACACACACACACAAACAACAAAAAACTGCCTTCAAAATAATCACATTTAAGAAAGACCACCCTAAAATTTTGCAAAAGAGGTTCGAAAAAGAGGAGTGATCTCGAGTGAATGGCCTTTCATGCTGAACAACCACAACTAGCATTTAATAAAATGTGGTCTCAAATAATGGTGTTTGCCTTCTTATGAGGATGGTCCTTCATGAGAAAGGCTCCACAGTAATGACACTAAGAAACAAGGTGAGCAAAGCTAGACAGTCCCATGCATTACCTGCTCAGCAGCAACTGTGCTGCCCGGCTTGCACTTGAACAGCGTGTGGATGAATTTGGGGATGAAAGAACTGGAACAGCACCACAGTTCAAGGTATATATTGCGGTGTGTGCACACACATATGTATACATATGCACCCACATGCCTGTGCTTGCACACACATAAACATGTCCACACACACACACACACACACACACACACACACACACACCTGCAATCGCATGCATGAATGCGCGCGCACACACACACACACACATCAAACAAAACCTCAGATCACTCCAGGCACCACCTTAAATGCATAAAGATACACAGGAACTTTTAAAAACACATGACAAAAACAAACTCAAACCTACTAAGTTTCATAGCATGACTGTGTATGTCATTTCAAAATACCTGACCAGCAAGATCACAGACACAAATCAGGACTCACTTGGCAAACTTCACACAGAACTGAGTGAAGTACTTTCTAGATGACAGCAAGTTGTCACGGATGACTGGCAAGTTCTGCTTCAGATGCCCAGTGATGGCCGTGACGTAACCGCTCTGGTCACCCACTGCCTCAATGGTGGACCATGGCATCTGTCACACAGGTTGTACCAGTAATGAGCACTGGAGATACTTTCTTCCCAAAAATAATCCAGGACTGGAATCATCTAAGCCAAGGGTTGTCCCTGAGCCAAGTCCAATCAACTGAGGATTTCACAGCTAGGGGCCAGTCCCAGTCCATCTTTTTGTTTCTCATGTCACCCCTTACCAATTCTTTTAAAAATATTTTGTCTCCCAAGAAAGTTAGGCAGTGCACAAGACCAGACTATTTCAAAAAAATAAAGAGGGAGAAGCAAGTCAGAGAGGCCCCTCCCATTCGTCACATGCAAGCCCCAAAGACAGAACTACACTGTTCATGGTGCTGTTGGCCTGTGTGTATTCACCCATTCGCACACACCACAGAGACAGGTAGACACACTGTCACACATGCACACACAGAGACAGACAGACAGGTAAACAGACAGACAAACACGTGGATAGGTAGGCAGGCAGGCAGACTGAAAACCTACCTTACTCATGGCAGTGAGTGCAGGTTCACAAGCAGCCTCTAGATCCTGTACCAACAGCTGAATACAGCTGGAGATGACACTGCACACAAACAACCACATATATAAATACATGCACACACACACGCACGCACACACACACAGGGGTGTTTCATTAGAAAAAGATGATGTACAACTTTTGTAACTACTGAAGCCAGTTTGAAGACCTTCAACAATACTTTAAGTACTTATGTCTTTCACAGAAGCACACTAGTCTAAGTTCTCCACTTCAATCTGACATTTTATGCATGCATATGACAAACTGAAAATCAGGAGCCCAACACTTATGTCATTCAGTCATTTCACTGAATGTCTCGAATAGAACCAATTTGTATTTTTTTAAGGCTTTTTGCTCACTTTAAATCTAGACATCTGATGCCTTGAAAGTCACAACTCTCTCTCTCTCTCTCTCTCTCTCTCTCTCTCTCTCTCTCTCTCTCTCTCATTTTTCCTGGATCATTCTTCAGTTCAAATTAAGGTGGTTAACTTTTCTTTGGGGGGAGGGGGGATCCTGAAGAAATCACACACACACACACACAACACACACACACACACACACACACACACACACACACACACACACACATACAAAGAGTGACCTACGTGTGGAACATGTCCTGCTCAGCGGAGAGGTCGATGGAGGCTCGGAGGGCGGGGTCGACTTTCTCCCGCAGTTTCTCCTCCAGCTGGGAGGTGGTGTCCATGCAGTACTCGGCCGTGGCCAGGATGCTGCACACCCGCCACTGCTCCTCCTCGCTCAGCTTGCTCGCCTCCCCCTCCTTCAGGATGCTCTGGATCAGCCCCGTGGCTGTGCTCAGGCCCCCGCTCTCCTTGCTCAGTCTGCTCGCAGACACACACAGCGGTAGGATTGATCACTACAGCTGAACACAGACGGGGACAGTGGTAGGATTGATCACTACAGCTGAATGCAGACAGGGCCAGTGGTAGGACTATCTGAACATCTGATATAAGACATGGACAGTGGCAGAACTGATCTGAACATCTGAACACAAACACAGACAGTGGCAGGACTGATCACACCTGAGTGCAGACCAGGACAGCTGTGGGACTGATCACACCTGACTGCAGACCAGGACAGTGGCAGGACTGATCACACCTGACTGCAGACCAGGACAGCTGTGGGACTGATCACACCTGACTGCAGACCAGGACAGTGGCAGGACTGATCACACCTGAGTGCAGACCAGGACAGTGGCAGGACTGATCACACCTTACTGCAGACCAGGACAGTGGCAGGACTGATCACACCTGACTGCAGACCAGGACAGCTGTGGGACTGATCAGAGCATCTGAATCGAGACCGGGACAATGGTAGGACTGAGTACAAGATCAGAACCCAAAAATGGACAGCAGTAGGACTGATCTGAACACAGACCAGCACAGTGGTAGGACTGACTTGAACGCAGACCAGGACAGCGGTAGGACCAAACTGAACATCTGAACACAGACCAGGACGGTGGTAGGACTGATCAGAACGCCTGAGTGCAGACCAGGACAGTGGAAGGATTGATCAGAACAGACACTGTGCTCACTCTGCACAGAGATAAGAGGCAGTTACTGAAAAGATCAGACCCGAAGCCATGATCAGTCTGCTCAAAGAAATAGCTACGGTTCAGTTCAGTTCAAGATGTTATCTATGTGCTCGTGCGCTCCCATCTCTCAGAAGTTTCCCCAACATTGCCTTTGAAACAGTTCCAATGTTCATCTGACTGACAACAGCCCTTTCTCTTCCTTTCAAACAAGATCATCAAGTGCTGCCTCCTTCCATGCCTCTCTCCTCCAGGCTGAAGGAGTTACAGGACGAATCAGACCTGAAGCCGTATTCACTTGCAGTTGCACCTGACAACAACAAAGGTTACTACAAGAACCAGGGAACCTTCAACGAACCGCTCAAGTCAACCCTTCAAACCAAGTTGCATTGCAGTGATCCATGAACGCATCTGATTTAAACAAAAACATTTACACCAAAATTCTGCCGATCATCCCTTCAAAAGAACCCAGACCCCTTCACTCACTTGGGCAGGTTGGCCAGCAGGACGCGGTGGGCATACTCCTTGAGGTATTTCTGGAAGGTGCGTGTGAGGTCCAGCAGCGGCTTGCCCGTGGACAGCTGGGAGCACTGCACCATGCACTGCTTGTAGAAGACAAAGAGGTCGGCACAGCTGGGCAACACGTTGGACCCCTCATCGCTGTCCAGTCGCATGGGGCCGTGCTGGCGAAGGTCCTCCAGGAATCGCAGTATCAGCTCAGAGAGATTTCTGACAACAGAGACAGCCAGTTCTTCAGATGGCACAGGACTAAATTCAGAAATGAGGACAGTACAGGCATGGCTGTACCGACAAACTGATGCTGTCCTAGGTCACACAGTGTGAATGGGACATTTTGTCCTCTCTCAGCAACAGGAATGGAGCATATCCAACATATCTCCATAGTTCCACTGTGGCACTTCTCCGTGACTACAGTGATCTCACTGACCACCACATTTCTGCAGTCACATGTCCCCAATGCCACTCCCCCCCACCCCCCCCCCCCCCCCCCCCACCACACACACACACACACAGCACATACACAACATGGTTTTAAATCTTGTCTTGCGCCACCAACAGCAGAGGCAATGTTGGCGCCAAGTGCAAAATGCCCTAACCAACAAGTGTAGGTTTTTATGCTTGACTTTGCATACCAGCTTGATGAGTCTTTGTGACAATACAAGTGGAACAAAAAAACAAAGAAAGACTTAGTGGTCCTACCTGTCCTGAGAATCAATGTAGATGTTGAGGTGTGGCTCAAAGCACCGGGAGATAATACCTGTGAATGGTGTGGCCAGGTTCTTCGGGCCCTACAAACACAAAGATCTTGTGTAAAAACCAAAAGCTAAACACAACAGAAACACAATGTGCCATGATACACAAATAACAGCAAATTTTAATCTTCCAGTTGGTTAAAAACACAAAATTGTATAAAGCATTGAACAATGTGTAAAAAGGTCATGACTATAATTGCATCCAATCTATCCTTATCAAATAACATTCAGCTCTGACTTGAAAGCCCCTGATTCAGCTCAGTCATATGGGGGTGGGGGAAGGAGAGGGGGGGTGGGGGGGGGGGGGGGGAGAGGGGAATAGCATTTTGATCTTACCTTTCTGAATCTCACACTGTTTACCTGATATGGCAGTGGACACACGCGCACACACACACGCACACACACACAGAGTGATGTCCATACTTTGGCATCCTCAGCACCAGCAGCAGAGGGAGCAGCAGAGGCGTCAGTGTGGGACTCAAAGGGATTGGTGCCTCTCTCCTCCTGCTCAAAGGGGTTGGTGGAGGGGGGTGCAGGGGGCATGTCGGGGGCAGGCTTGGCCTGAAATTGTGCACAGTGCAACTGGAGTTGAGCACACCCATCACACCAGATTTAAAGGCATACCGAGAGAAGTAGTGCAGTGGTTGGGTGCATGGGGCATTGGGGGGGGGGGGGGGGGGTGGGTAGAATGATATTGTAATGAGGTGGGCAGAATGTAAGGATAAAGGTTGGCAAGAGGAAATTGTGAGTGAATGTGTGTGTGTGTGGGAGGGGGTGTGATTATGAAACACTTTTTTATCAAAAGCACTGTTGTACAGTGGTGGGTTATATAACGGCAATTTCTCCCTTTCTGGAAGTTCTGTTAACATCCTATAAATCCAGCATTTAAATTTAAAAAAATTAACACAGGAAAGTTTGTTTCCTCAGAGAATTAATAACACAGAGACAGACAGACAGAGACAGACAAAGAGAGGAAACTTTTTTTTTAAACAAAAAAACTATTAACAGGAAGGTCCTCTGGTAACCAAACTCATCCCAAACTGGCCATTGTCTGAATGCAATGTAGTACAGTGAGTCTTCAACAGAAAACCAACCCCAATGAGAATATCATTAAGGCCAATTTTTTTCTCAACCCATTCCATTCCATCTCTCCATGCAAATGAACCCTTGGCTGAAGTTCTGCCCCTGAACCCCCCCCCCCCCCCCCCCCCACCTCAGACTACCAATTTTCACTTCATTCTCGTGGTGGTCATAAAATAGGGATACTGAAATGTTTTAAACAAAGTAGGTTTTCCTGTTTTCCATCTGCCTCCCTTTACTGTTGGCGTCATGGTTACAGGTGAGGCTGTAAAGATCCCAAAAGATAAACCAAGGGAGGTCATTTTCAAGTGTGCTTTTCTTGGCTCTTTCTTTACATGCCACAGTATTGCGTTAATGGCTCATACACTCAAATACTGAGTCATGATTGCTTTGAGCATGATAATTACACATTCCAGTCTATGTAATACTGAGTAACAGTGGTATGGTGACTGTCTTAAAATTTTATTGCTGACAGTTTCTTTATATATTTTTTTTCTTTTTCTTGTGAACTGACTGAAAAGGTTTCCTCTTTTTGTTTGTTCTTGCTTCCCCATGTCAGTGATTGTGCATCTGTGAGTAATTGTGTGCGTGCGTGCGTGCGTGCATGCGTGTGTGGATGTGAAATGAATGTGTGGGCTACAGCAGTGAAGTAACACAAAGGAATTTGACAGTACCGAAACATTTGCACTCGCCTTACACCCATCCCTCACCTGCCCCTCTTGCAAGGTGTTGCCAGGGAACCGCTTGGAGATGAGGGTTTCAAAGCTGGTGGTCCTCTGGATGGCAAACAGCAAGAGCTTGACGTCAATCTCCACTGCCCGCTTGCCCATGATGCGCGACAACTCTCGCCGGGTGATCTCGCAAAACTCCACGCAAATTCTCTCGCTGACATCCCAAGAGGGCGGGAATATGTGGCCAAACTTCTCTTCAAAGTCAACGAGGGTGCGCTTGATCCAGGCATAGCGCCGGTCTATCTTGTCCAGCCATGCTACCTGGCAGAAGAAAAACAAGACAGAGAGATAATGGGTTTTCAATACCCTGGGTTTCCAGTACCCTGGGTTTTCAGTATGCACCATAATGCATTAATGCATGAAATCAAAGACTGTTATACATTTTGAGACTCATTAGCTGTGTTACAGACAGGGGCTGAGGAAAAGACAGAAACAGAAAGTTTGTGTAATTGTGGCATATTTCTCTCTCTCTCTCTCTCTCTCTCTCTCTCTCTCTCTCTCTCTCTCTCCTCTCTATGAGTGTGTATGTTTGTTTGTGTGTGTGTGTGTGTGTGTGTGTGTGTGTGTGTATGTGTGTATGTGTGTGTGTGTGTGTGTGTTGTGTGTGTGTACATGTGTGCACACAAATGTGCATGCATACATGTGTGTGTGCATGTGTGGGTGTTCATTCCCATATATGCATGTGTAATAACAAGTGGACAAACATTTTGTGGCAGGTGATGACAGTGGTTTTACCAGTACTCAGTCTAATAAACCTGACACCATGCTAAGGGACAGACTGTGTGGTAACCAGGTTATCTGCACTGTGTTAGAGAGCATACTTAATCCTTTTTTTCTCTTTTTATAACATGATTTATTCCAATTTTTATGCAGTGTACAGCAATATTGTCATCATGGTTATAACTCGGAGCTGAATAAACATAAGCATGTAGCAGACTTACATCCTGGTCCTCAGCAAAAAGCACCAGATACTCAGACAGCTGAAGCTTGACAAACCAGGACAGCAGGTCACGTTTGACCTTGGGGTCAAGGATGTTGACAACATAACATGCATCGTGCAGCTGCTTCTGGTTGCTGGGGCCATACTGCAAAACGGAATATAAACTATTTAAAATAAGGCACAAAAACTAACCAGCATCTCTGTCATAAGCTTGCCTCAACACAAACATGGTTTTAAAGTTTTATGCACAACACCACTACCAGACAGTGACAGGTATGAGATTACACAGTTGAAGAATTCACAGGTGTGAGACATTGCCATGGGGTGTACTCATATACATGAAGGAAAACAGCTGCATGTGCAAAATCTCACCCAGCTCTAAATAAGCCCCAGAGTTCTAGCAAAAAAAAATAATAACAACAACAATGAAGAGAGCAACATGTCTTCCTTGTTATTACTGCATTTTTCAGCAGTTTACATTTATTCATTCCTTCTGCCAGAAAACATCTAAAAAACAGCCACTTACAGCTGCATTCACCAGCTGCCCCTACACAGACTATTTGTTAAAGGACCTGGACTGAACATCTCTTGCAGAAAGGCTCCACTTATTGAACCAAGAAGGTAAGTCAATAGGTCCTTTCTTCTTTTCTTCCAAAAATTCAAAGTCACATAATTTCCAAAGGATATATGTGCACATATGTACAATGGTAGTAACAATGGGAATTTAGAACACTTCATACACACCTTTGCCCCTGCCCCCTGAAAAGCTTCCTCAAAGTCAGTGATGATCTGGGTGCCAAGCTCCGTCTGGATCTGCTTCACCCTGAAAGTACACACAAACCACAACCATGCACAAAATCAAAATCACCATCCATTATGCTCTAGGTTCTCAGAAAAGGGTACTGCCCCAGAAATGAGGGATAGAAAAATACCGTTTGCACCTGCCCTTTCCCCATCAAAAGCAAACTCAACAGACTCAACAGGTAATATTACTCAAGCCTAAAGTCCTAAGAGAAAATGAAAATGAAAAAAAAAAAGGTCTGTGCAAGCAAAGCAAAACTCATCTTTTCATTTCAAGATGTATAAGCAACCAACATCAAATGCTGTTTTAAAATAAAGGCTGGTCTTTTTCAATGAGTTGTTCATGGGGACACGAGTGCTTCAACAAAATTTTAATGTTACCACAAAAGACCAGCACTTTTTCACACTGGTGGTCTTTCATGAGGGTGGTTCAAGTGGGTGTTCTTCATGAGAGTCTTTTCAGGAGATTGTCTTTAAGTAAGTAAGTAAACATGGTGCTTAATGTCCACAGAAACCATAAGGCTTATTAGGGACAGGCCAGGTTGTCTTTTATGAGAGTGGTCTTTTATAGCCTGGTTTTTCATGAGGTTGGTCTTTTTTATGTGTGTTTTTTCCAAGTAGTCTTCCTTGTGGATGGTGTTTCACAAACGCAGTCCTTCACTATCGGTTTCACTGCACAACAACAGCCATTCCTCCTCCCAATATAATTCACACAAATAAAAAATTAAATTTAAAAAATTGAAAAAGAACGAAGGATGAGCCAGATGAGACAAACAAGAGAACAGGACCTAGTCATTTAAATAATCCACAGCTATCTAACCTGTCTGCAAGCTGGCGTATCTGAGGTATGGCCATGTACTTGTCAAAGTGCTCCAGGACATTCAGCACACCTTCAAGCAAGTTGCTGACCTCTCCATACTGACGCCGCCGCGTTAGTGACCTGAGCATTCAGAGGAAATGATTATGTCAAAGCGCTCCAGGACATTCAGCACACCTTTAAGCAAGAGCACTCAGAGGAAATTATTATGTCAATGTGACACAGCAAATTCAGGGCAACTTGCAGTAAGCTGCTGATGTCACCAAGTCACTGCACTGAATAAACAGGTAGAACATTTGTGTTAAAGCCTGGCAGACAATCAGTATACAGTCTGAACAAACTGCTTACCTGCCTGCACTGAATTATGAAACACAGGCTGTAAAGAGGCAACACACACATACAGATGTGTACCTGCCTGCACTGAATTATGAAACACAGGCTGTAAAGAGGCAACACACACATACAGATGTGTACCTGCCTGCACTGAATTATGAGACACAGGCTGTAAAAAGGCAACACACACATACAGATGTGTACCTGCCTGCACTGAATTATGAGACACAGGCTGTAAAGAGGCAACACACACATACAGATGTGTACCTGCCTGCATTGAATTATGAGACACAGGCTGTAAAGAGGCAACACACACCTATAGATATGTACTAACACACATGCATGTGCTTAGACATGCACAGAAACACACACAGAGCATTTTCACTCTCTCAACATACGTGAGAGAATCCACGCCCCCAACAAGCATGTGAAGATGGTTGAGAGTTGTGATGGAGGCTGTCAGGTGACGTTTGGCATGGTCCAGCTGTTTGATGTCACGCGTGATTTCTTTCACCTATAAGAGCATAAAGTATAAACCCACAAGATTTTTAAATTGTACAGCATTTCATTCACAATACAAATCTAATATCTGCCAGGTGAGTGGTATTTTATTTTCTGAACATATATATAAGTAATACTAATAACTGGGCTTCTTGTAATTCACTGGCAAAGCAAGAGAACGTTTATCTCAAAGGTAACATGCTGCATCTCGGTAACAATGTTGTAACATTTACCATGCCATATGTTTGTGTTTTTTTAAGTTCTTATTGCTCTAAACTGTCTGTATCTTATTCAACTGGTTTCAACTGCATGCATGTTTTCATAAGCTGTATGTGGTCTATTATAAACATAAATGTCCTTTCTTTCTTCTGGGTTTGCTGTGGATGTTGCGGCGTGCAATATAATCTTTAACAGGCCATGTTGACAATGACTGATAATTTGAAAAATGAGGGAAACTGAACTGTTCTGTTCCATTCTGAACTTAACTGAACCAAATCAGTGCAGCTGACTGGGTGCTAAAACACAATTACCTACTTACATACTCCACACTCAACGGAGTAAGCAGAACTAAACCAAATGAAGTACAACCTCTCAAGGTCTACACACCATCTCCTCTGACTTCTCGGCTTTGTCTTTAATGTCTTTGATCTTGGTGAAGAGGTCCTGAATGGCTCGCTGAGCCTCCACCAGCGCTTGTCTTCCCTCTTCTCCCACGTTGGTCTGACCGCGCACCACTCCTCGAATCTCGTCATCCAGCCGCCTGCACCAATAGGGGTTGAGTCAGTTAAACAGAAACAGGCTCTCAGCATCCAGAACCCTGTCCCAGAGGTGCTAAGTCAGTGAAATGGAAACAAAATCTCACTCTCTTGCCATACGCATCAAAAGTCTAAGTCAGTAAAACAGGATCTCACTAAGTTATTAAGATCTTGCTAAATGCACTAAAAGGGCTAAGTCTGTAAAACAGAATCTCACCACCTCATCAACTGCACTAAAGCTAAAAGGGCTAAGTCAATGAAACAAAATCTCACTAACTAATTTGCAAACTGTACTGAAACAATTGTCATGAATTTGTATACAAAGTTACAAAACCAACACTATTTTGCAGCCAGCACACTTGCAGCTGCACTTGGTCATAATAATTAATATATATATATAAAAGTCTGTTCAAACTCAAGTCAAAACACACCTTTGATGCATTACACTCACATTAATCAGTCAAGATTTCTATAGTGACAGGGTGGGAAAAGAGAATGATTGAGTGATCACTAACTGGCAGCTCAAGAGAAAGTGACACTGGATCCCTTTTTTGGAGAACAAATAGGGGAAGAGTATGTTTTATCCAATCTTTAACTTGATTTATTTCATATCAAACAGTTTACACACACACACACACACACACACACACACACACACACACACACACCACACACACACCAATAATAGTGCCTCTTCAAGCAACAGCACAATCTTCTTACCAAATCTTTGATCTGATTTTGTTGACAACATCATCAATATTGACCAGTGACTGCTCAGTGGGGAAGAGTGTGTTGATGTAGTCTACAGGGTTGAAGTCTGGTCTGTCCAATGGGTCACTGCTTGGCAAAACCTGTGAGGCAAGAAGTATGAAATCTAGTTTAAATTACATTCTTTGATGTCTTGAAAAATGAAATCCTGCTAAAATGCTTTTGTGTAGCATACTAGTAATTACACACTGTGAAGACTCTCACACTCTCAGTGCATGCTGGGTTATTTTTGCCATGTCCATGATCCACACAATAAAAGAGAAAAATGACACGACTACAAATCTTTAACATGAGTATGTGATCTTTTTGCATGTGTATACATATACTGATATAGGAAACCTTGGTTTAGTCTCATCTGAAGGACTCATTCATTAGTGAAGTTAGCTTCATCAGAAGCTGTCCTGAACATTTACTTTTGTGTATAAAATCACTCAGGAGTGAGTTTTGAGGCTGTTTGTAAAATGTATGGTATTAGGTTAATCTATCTTATCGGATGCTTGCTGGTGGAGGGCTGGACAGCATCACTACACCACCCTTCTTTCTTTGCTTCCTTCTGTGTGCACTTCTGATCAGTACACATCTCTATCTCCCTTGATGTGGGAGAAGAATGGCGACAGATGGCAGAATAATAATAATAAATAATAATTCTTATAAAGCGCTATTCTTTAACCAGAGTTAAACTCACTGAACTGTACAAACATCTTATCACAAAAACTACATTAACATACATTTCAGCAAACAAAACCTTAATTATTGTAGCTTAAATTACCATTATCGCCTATCGAACATTACTCATTAGACACACACACACAACAACAACAATGTGCTGCACTGGTCAATGAAGTCGACTGTCTGCATGTGTAGGAGCCCAGTAACACTTCTAATAACACTTCTACTGTGTCATTACTGTCAATCACTGAAGCAGTATTTAAACTCAAACCGATCAAACTCAAAGGTGCCAAAGCAGCAAAACCTTGGTGAAAACCAAAGCGATGAGGCCCGAGTGGTACTTTTAACGTTTGCGTCACCGTTGTTTCAGCTTTCGCTAGGGTTGCATTCTTAATGTTCTACCAAAATAATACACTAAGTAATATACTTCCTCTCGATTACGGTCTTTTAGTTTTACTGTCCAAGTCCAAGTGTCCTCACCGACAACTTCTGTCGGCTGCTACAAAGTACCCCAACAAAAACGAGTCGGGGGGTGTGTGGAAAATATAATATGCGTTGAAGCTATCATCTTGCAAACAGACACAAACACTGTATATATCTCAAGCACAAACCATAGGCTACGTGCCTGTTCAATTGCTTCCTGAACTTCTGGTGTAAACGTCAGAAGAGCTTCAAACTGTTGATCGTCTACAATGTCTTCTTCTTCCAAGGCCGCCATGTTGCAGGAAATGTAAAGTCTGTGCTACGTATTTCCGTCACGAAACGAAATGTGACAGTTGCAAATAAACGTGGAATCGGTTAAAATTAATACTCTGCAGTGCAATGTGTCTTAATTCTTTCTAGTATGAATACATATGCATTATGTTTCAATTTTTATTGTTTCAAAGTTTAAAAATAATTACACCAAGTTGGACGTGGGATTATTAGCTACTTCCGGAAATGATTTTAGGCTACTTCCGGAAACAAAAGCCCATGTGGTGATCACTCTGTGAAAAAGAAAGTGGTCCTGGAAACGAGTATTTTGGACTTCGACTGGTAATTCTTACAGTCATCAAAGTATGTAACTGAAAAAGAGGCTGGTTTGAAGAGCTTTTTTTTGTTGCTTGCGTCCTGTGTATAACTAAAAAGAGAAGTCTGTAGATTTATTTTTATAGATTTTTCTCCAGCACTTGGCTACCCTTTTTTGTAGATTTATTTTTTATAGATTTTTCTTCAGTGACAGTGGCTACCCTTCTTTGTAGATTTATTTTTATAGATTTTTATCCAGTGGCAACCCTTTTCTTTTGCAACATTTCCACTGAAATAGCGAATAGTATTGGTAACAAGTCACAGTTACTTCTGCTACCATTCTGTGATATCTGTGTTCTTCCGTCAACCGGCTGTTAGGATTCGTTCAGTAGTCGGAGAGCTCTTGATCCTCAAGTGTTCTCTCTCTCTCTCTCTCTCTCTCTCTCTCTCTCTCTCTCTCTCTCTCTCTCTCTCTCTCTCTCTCTGTTGATGAAGTGGCATCTAAAAAAGCTAGTTGGAGCATACTATTTTAAAATTTTCACACACACACACACAAAGACACATGTTTTATTTTTGTTTGTTGTGTGTGTATCACTATCAGCTATCACACTGTGTGCTTTGATGAAACAGCATCTAATATTAACTAGTAATAAGGCTACTTTGACTATGCCATTTTAAACTTTATTCACTTCATAGCTGAGGACATGTTGCCCACCCACCCACCCACACATACCCCCTCTCTCTCCCCTCACTCTCTCTCTCTCTCTCTCATACACACACACACACACACACACACACACACACACACACACACACACACACACACACACACACACACACATGCATACACATCACATCATATCACATCACATACAGTGATACACAGTACATGCATGCATACATAACATTATATGCCTAACCCCCCTTTTCACTTGTCTTTTTCAGCATCATGGGCAAGAAGAAACAAGGCCACAACTGGAAAGCAAGAGCTCAGATGAAGCCAGATAGTGACAGAGGACCAGAGATAGCACAGGTAAACTTGAACAGAATCAGTGACCAGTCAACCATGCTGAAATCAGCAACTGGACAATAGTGTTAATCTGTTATCGTTATTGATGTTAAGTTCAGTACCTGATCAACCACACTGAAACCTTAACCTTGTTGAAATCACTTAATCGGTCTTCTATCAACCATGATGAAATCTTGTTTCAGCAATCAATCAGACATGCTGGCTGTTATTTAAAAAAATTGTTTGACCAGTTCTCAAATTAAAAACAAACCAACAAAGTGCACGAAAAACAATAACACACAAACAAAAAACACATCATGGTCAGAAGGTGTGTACTGTGTGCATGTGAGTTATTAGGCAGTTCAGGTGGGGTTGTTAACTCCCTTGACTTTTCCCCAGCATTGCTTAAGTCTCTTGGCAGTTTTTACTTCCGGTGTGTACTTTCTTCACAATGGAAGGCGGAAACAGTAAATTTGCAAAGTTTACAGTGCCAACTTTAAAGGCATTTTTGAAGGTCCGTAGTCAAAATGTGTCTGGCAACAAGCAATAACTTGTTGCTTATGCTATAGGATGGCAAAAAACAAAATTTTTCCATGAACTCACAATCTTCGGGTGAGCCCAGAAATGATGTAAAGACACTTTTTTTCCATTCTCCATCACCTTTCCCCTGTAATTTTTGCAAATGCAACAATAATGGCATTTTTACTGCTTTGCAATTCTATGTTCAACTTCCATTGTTATACACAGTGTGAAGCAACGCCTCCTCAGAAATCGGCCCAGATGTGACGCTGCGACCTCTCGCAACTTCTTGCGCGAAAGATTACAAAGAGCGTTCACTCATGCAAACCAGCTTCACTGAACTGCCCAATAGACAGGGAAGGGAGCTTGGTCTTTGCTAGTTGAGATCTAGTAGCAGTTTGGAAGGCTGTATTTCTGACTGGTTACAGTGATTATCTGACTGGTTTCCATGAACTGCTTTTCAGTTTCACCCCCTTATACTTATACTATAGATGTCACACCAGTTTTTAAGCAAATTCTAGGGCGATGTACAACATCTTGCTGCTCATGCACATATAGACCTGTGTATGCTTCCGGTGGAATGTCAGCATCCTGTTTCTGTGACCAGATTGCCCTGGACTTGCCAGGCATCCACAGCGAGGAGTACGACAACAGCAATGCCCTGGCACTGCCGGGAAGGAAGCGGAAGAAGAAAGCAGAGGAAGAGGATTTAAAGCCCAAAGTCCGAAAGCTGACGAAGAAGGAGAGGAAGAGGCTGGAGAAAATCAAAGGAGTGAAGGAAAAGAAAGCACGAGTGAGTGTGTTGAGATGATGACCACTGGCACTGGTCAGGGAGTTCACTTAAGCTGAGATCAGTCAGTGTGTATGCATGCATTATCTCTGGGGTTTTTTTTTTTAACTTTTTGAATGGAAGGAAATGGTGTTGCCTGGTCCTGAAGACACTTTACTTTGGATTGAGAGGTTGTACTTGTAGACTTGAATCCAGGGGCAGGTAGTTTTACTAGTATTGTTGTAAGCTCCACAATATGTCGAGGAACTGATTGCTTGCTATGAACCCCCACAATCTAGAGCAGTTGCTGAGTTAGTGATGGAGCAGGTGGAGCTGAATATGCAAGGAAAATGTACAGGAGGGATTGTTGGAATCACTTTCAGGAGGGATTGTTGGAATCACTTTGTCTTAAGCTGATGTTCATCTCAAGACATTGTCTGAAGTGAGTCCCATTGCTCTGAGAATAGTCTTAATAGTGCAGACATATATATATATACTGTTGTTGTACGAATGGTGCTTTCTTTACTCATGTGTGTGTATGCGTGTGTGAAAATATATGCTTCTTTCTTCCCAGCCCTTGCATGGAAGTTTTCTAATTGTATGCACATTATATTCATTCATATTTTTCTGTACTTTAGCGAGCAGACCTGTTTGAGAAGCTCCAGACCTTGCAAGCAAGCGAAGAGGAGCTGAAGCTCTTCACCAGCATCGCTGAAGTCCATGCCCAGAAGTTCAAGGACAAGTTAGCTGACACCAGCGACAAAGATGGCAAAACTGCCGACATCATCCGCGGCAGCAACAAGTTGAAAACTGTACGCCAGAAAAACAAGGTAGACCTGTCCGAGGATGAGGATGAGGATGGGGCACAATCTGAGGCAGAGTCGATTGACACGTCAGATATATCCACTGATGAAGAGGATGAGAAACAGGAAGAGAAGAAGACAGAGAAAAGTGACACACCGTTGGCAGGGGCGGACACACCAAACCTCTCTCAGAGCCAGTCAGAGGAAGCCACGTCATCTGCAGTCAGAGAGCCAGAAACAAAGGCACCAACTACTCAGCCAGTGGAAGCAAAGACTGATGGGAAGGCAGCTGTGAAGCAGATGGTGAAACCGACTGAGCCAAAGCCAGCAGTTCACATCCCTGTCAACAGGAAGCCAGAGATTCAGGTAGGGGCGAGTGTTTTCCATGAGGATTTGTTTGTATTGATTTTATTATCTTTATTAGTTTATGGTCAGATATTGTAGCTTGTGCTCATTGAAGGATAGTTAGATCTACATTTATTGTTGTGCTGAAAGATGATACAGGACAAGGCAGAAATACAGATAAGATGATTATTTCTTATTCCTGGCAAAGGAAACTGTATGTATCAGCATATACCAGAAAAAAATATCAGCAATCAGTCAGACATACCGACTGCTATTTTGTTTGACCAGTTCTCAAACACAGAGAGAGTGCTTGTGGCATGTTACATATATGTGTGTGTGTCGTGTGTGTTTTTAGACAGGGAAGGGAGCAGGGTGTTTGCTAGTGCAGCTCTAGTAGTAACAACTAACATGGCTGACCATGTATCTGACCTGTTACCGTGACCATCTGACTGGTTTCTGTGAACCAATTTCACCACCTCATACGTGTCACACCGGTTTGAAAAATGTCTAATGCTACCACTGATCATTACGCAATTGTATGTGCTGTGTTGTTTGTACAGGCCTGCAGGGAAAAGTTGCCGATCTTTGGAGAAGAACAGGTGATTGTTGAAATGATTAACGACAATCCTGTAACCATTGTGTCGGGAGAGACAGGGTCAGGAAAGACAACCCAAGTGCCACAGTTCCTCTATGAGGCTGGATATGCTCAGTGAGTAATAAGTTTGTGGTTGTATATATTTGTTTTTGTTTTTTGCAGCATCTTTTGTCAATTTCTATACTGGCACGATAACTCTTTCCTTTGTGTCTGACATTTGTGTCCATCATGTTTTGCTTGTTGTCTGTGACTCAAAGTTACGCCTTATATAAGGGAGCACCTTATCAATGGATTTTTTCACTTTTCAAGCCACATTTTTTTGGGCAGCACCTTATATCCAAAAGCACCTTGGGGTGTGGAAATTTAAGATTATGTTTCAGTATTGCTGGTTTCACTGGAATGACAGAACTACAATGTGCAGCAGCCACTGGTAGGCCATAGGCTGTTGTCATCTCTGACTGTGTTTCAGTGGTGGTAGTGTTGTCAGTTTCTCTGACTACGTTGATGTTTGTTTCAGTGGTGGTGGCATCATTGGTGTAACAGAACCACGACGTGTGGCGGCCATCAGCATGTCAAAGCGTGTGGCAGAAGAAATGAACCTGTCCAGCAGGTATGTGTTGCTTCTTTACTCAATTTACATTCTTTTGTCTGATGATGATGATGACCAGGGAATGGGGCAGCAGGTTTGCCTTTGGAGGTAGTGTAGCATTAATTGATCCATTTGGTGATGTGGATGATAATGGGTTGCTCAGTTTATCTTAGTGACTACATGATACCAACATGTTGATTTTCCGCAGCTGATTAATTTGCACCAAATTTCAGTAAATTCTCTGTCTGGGTACTCTAGAATGCAGGTGGTTATTCTCAAATGCAGGTCGCTGTTCTTGAATGCAGGTGACTGTTCTTGAATGCATGTAGCTGTTCTTGAATGCTGGTGGCTGTTCTTGAATACATGCGGCTGATCTTGAATGCAGGTGGCTGTTCTTGAATGCAGGTGGCTGTTCTTGAATGCAGGTGGCTGTTCTTGAATGCAGGTGGCAGGTGGCTGTTCTTGAATGCAGGTGGCTGTTCTTGAATGCAGGTGGCTGTTCTTGAATGCAGGTGGCTGTTCTTGAATGCAGGTGGCTGTTCTTGAATGGAGGTGGCTGTTCTTGAATGCAGGTGGCTGTTCTTGAATGCAGGTGGCTGTTCTTGAATGCAGGTGGCTGTTCTTGAATGCAGGTGGCTGTTCTTGAATGCAGGTGGCTGTTCTTGAATGCAGGTGGCTGTTCTTGAATGCAGGTGGCTGTTCTTGAATGGAGGTGGCTGTTCTTGAATGCAGGTGGCTGTTCTTGAATGCAGGTGGCTGTTCTTGAAATGCAGGTGGCTGTTCTTGAATGCAGGTGGCTGTTCTTGAATGCAGGTGGCTGTTCTTGAATGCAGGTGGCTGTTCTTAAATGCAGGTGGCTGTTCTTGAAAGCAGGTGGCTGTTCTTGAATGCAGGTGGCTGTTCTTGAAAGCAGGTGGCTGTTCTTAAATGCAGGTGGCTGTTCTTGAATGCAGGTGGCTGTTCTTGAATGCAGGTGCTGTTCTTGAATGCAGGTGGCTGTTCTTGAATGCAGGTGGCTGTTCTTGAATGCAGGTGGCTGTTCTTGAATGGAGGTGGCTGTTCTTGAATGCAGGTGGCTGTTCTTGAAAGCAGGTGGCTGTTCTTAAATGCAGGTGGCTGTTCTTAAATGGAGGTGGCTGTTCTCGAATGCAGGTGACTAGTGCTGAATGCTGGAAATGTTTTCAGGCACACAATTCTCATTTTATGCTGGGTAGGTAAAAACAGAACAGTTGTGAGACACTCGTGCTTGCTGTGTTTAGTGTGAAAGATTTTGAAGCACATTTGTAAAGTAGGGTTTTCTGTGTTCACAGGGAGGTGTCTTACCAGATCCGGTATGAAGGGAATGCAACGCCTGACACTCGCATCAAGTTCATGACAGATGGTGTGCTACTTAGAGAAATCCAGCAAGTCAGTCCCCCTCCCTATCTTGATTTTATGTAACAGTGTCTGAACTAGGTGACTTGAGGTTCTGAGGGAGTATGGGAAGGGGTCTGAGTTATTCTGTAAATTTTAAAGTGGATAGAAAGTACTTATAGTGCCCGACCAATAAGTGCTTAAAAATTTGTTGGAGATACAGATATTGACAACAAAGATTCAAATGCACATCCATACATACAAACATGCATGCACCAACACATGCATACCCACACATATATGCTTACCACACACACACGCATGCACACACCCATGCACACACACTCACACACACATATGTGAAAGGTTGGATTTACAAGGTACATGCATAGCACAAGGTTCAACAAATTGTACACTGAGACAGCAATAACAGCATGAAGTTTTTTCTTTTGTTTTCTTAACATTTCCAAGAAAAAGTGACATTTAAGCAAGAATGAATTTATTTGGCCATGTCTGGTGGAGTGTAAAATTGTACCAAAGTTTTCTGAGTCATTTTGTCTGTGTTTTTTTAACTCAAATGATTTGTTGCTGTCTGAGTATTTTGGTGCTTGTTCTTGTTTGTTTGGTTTTCTGTCTGTGTACATAATTAAATTATTACTGTTAACATGTGTGTTTTCCTTTGACATTCCACATGGTTTTAATCTGCCCAAGTATGTTGGTACTTGTTTTTGTGCTTGTTCTGGTTCTTGTTGCTGTGATTTTCTCTCTAAGTACATAATTATTACTGTTGACTTGCATGTTTTCCACAGGACTTCATGCTGTCCAAGTACAGTGTTATCATTCTGGACGAGGCCCATGAGCGCAGCGTCTTCACAGACATCCTGATTGGTCTCCTGTCTCGCATCGTTCCTTATCGCGTGAAGGTAGGCAGACAAAGTTGGGGAGAGAGACCAAGGGAGGAGGAGAGAGAGATTTCCTATCTCGTGTAGCTTTTGTGAAATGCTCTCTCTCTTCTTTTTTTTCTCTTCTTTTTTTCCCCCTTCTTCTTTTGCCTTCATGTCTTATTTTCAGTGGCTCCTGCAATGCAGGTTTTGTTTTTATTTGTAAAAAGGGATTTGAGCTGCTATGAAGTGCTTCACAAACACCAGCACTGTTATTATTATATTAACATGTGGATCTTGCCATAGTCATGAGAATGAATTGTCCTGCAGGACAGTTATTATCACTGGTGGGGCTTGGTCTCAGAAAAAGAAAAAAGATTAGCATATTTTTCTTGTCTTTTTTGTTTTGTTTTTGTGACTTTATAATGGGCTGCTTAAACTCTGAGCACTTTGTAACCGACTTACACAGGAATCTGTTCTAATGTTTTTGTCTTGCCTCAACAGAAAAATCGGTCACCACTGAAACTGGTCATCATGTCAGCTACTCTGGACAAAGTGGGCTTCGTTGAAAATCCTCGGCTCTTCCGCACCAAACCTGCTGAAATTGATGTGAGCTCATTTTGCCCTCTCTGTAGTGTGCAGTGTCATAGTGTTGTTTCTGGTCCAGAAGTCACTATGGCATTGCTATGTAATCCTTCTTTCTCATCCGTCTTTGTGACAAGCTACGTTGTTGTTATCACAAGACACAGAGCCCATCGCCATCACCTGTTAAACTGTTGACAGCACCTCTTTCTGCACAAGGGTTCATGCTTCCTGACATCTGCATTCCAAACACACATACATGAATGTCTGCATTCCACACATACCTGACAGTTGACAGAGCATTTTACAGTACAGTTTTGGCTCTGAACAGCATGGGCATCACTTGCTAAGTCAAAAGCCTAGCTACCTTACCACCCACCTACATACCTGTCTACCCATACATCCAGACAGTCACCCACCCCACTCATTTAAAGGAACTAATCTGATGAAAACATTGTAAAAAAACTAGATTTAGGGATTTGGTTTTAAAATACCAAATTTAGAAAATGAGTAGCATTGAGTGGGATTAGATGTACAAAACATCACGAAAGGTCACAGCTGGCCTAACATCTGCTGCAGTCTCTTTGATTCATTTCTTCAGGTGATGTGAGCGAGACTCTCTCATCTCATACCTAGCATCAAAGAAGCTGGAGTGTGTGACACACATACTAGGACAAGTCTCCTACAGTGTTTGTACATCTAGTCCTGCTGATCAGCATCCGTGAAACTCTGTTTCAAAATTGGTTATAATGCCAGGGAAGCATTTTTGAACTGAATCCTCGAATTCAGGTTTTTATTTGGATCTTGTTTGGCCATTTGACAAAATGTGTTGAGAGGGATAGTTCCTTAAAAGGGAAGTTGTGAAGCGGAAGGAAAGCTGTTAGAGGATGACTGAAGCGGAAAAGAATAAAGAAAATGATGTATGTACGTATGTGCCAGGTGGCTGCTCGTCAGTTCCCTGTGGAGCGTCACTTTGCTGCCAGGACGGAAGAGGACTACCTTGCTGCTGCCTACAAGATGGTCAGTGGTTTTTATGTTATCACTACATCAGTGTCTTGTTTGTGTGGGTGGTGTTGGGGATGACAAAAAAAAAAGGCTTGGAATCAGAACAGAGGACTACATTTCTGCTGCCTACAATTACAAGATGGTAGGTGTTTTCTATGTCATTGTTTTGTTTGTGAGGCAGGGTGGGTATTCGAGATAAGAGAAAGTGGCTTGGAATCAGGACAGATGACTACATTTCTGATGCTTACAAGTACAAGATGGTAAGTGTCTGTGGTTTTTTTTGTTTTGTTTTTATGTTATCATTGTCTTGTTTGGGAGGCGGGATGGGTATTAGGGGTGAGAGAAAGTGGTTTTGAATCAGGACAGAGGGCACATTGAATCAGGTCAGAGTGGATTTTCTGCTACCTACACAGTGGTGAGTCTTTAGTCTTTTTCCTATGTCTGTGAATGGACTTCTTGTCCGTATTCTGTTTGATTGACAAAGGTCCATGCTAAAACCATTATATTACCATTATTTTTTATGGGTCTTTTGATGGGGCCTGGACCATTTTATGATTGCCAGACTGGGGTCATTCCAGTGGTGGGTCATTGCTTATAAATAGTGTGCTGAACACTTTGATTTCAGACATGCAAGATCCACCAGGAGGAGCCAGCAGGGGGCGTGCTCATTTTCGTCACCGGTCAGCAGGAAGTCAGAACCCTGTGTCGCAAACTGAAGAAAACGTTTCCCTACCACAAAGAGCAAGGTGAGTCATGGGAGGATGGGCCAGCTCTGCAGTAATCTGTTGAACCTGAAGTGATGTCTTTCAAAAGTGAGTGCACTGTACAGCAGCGATGCTTGCTTGTGAGGACAAAGCGGGGTTGAGTGATTTTTCAATGGTAGACTTGAGGATTTTGTGTTTTGTATGCTGTATACTTCATTGTGCTGTTTTTGATTTGATTTTTCCCTGTGGTTGGTTTCTGACTCTATGGGTGTTTGTGCTGACAGTTGTGGCTAAACCGGACAAGCCCGAAAGTCGGAAGAAGCGCAAGAGAAAAGCAGAGGAAGCGGAGAGCGTGCTGCCAGACATTGACCTCAGCAAGTGAGTTCTTCTCTGCTCGGGGACCGAAACACCCAGCTGTACTCTGTTCTTTGGGGTTTATTCTTTAAGCACATTGAAGGTAGTTTCAGAGACTGATAGCTGTACTCTGTCCTTGTGGGTTTGCCCTTTAAGCACGTTGAAGATAGTTTTGAAGCCTGAACTTGAAGGATTCCACTTTTGTGTGGGAGAGGTTGAAGGTAGTTCTGAATCCTGAACTTCATGAATTCTGCTTTTGTGGGGGGTTTTTGAATTTCTGCCTTTATGTTTGCTTTGTGTGGGGGGAGTTGAAGGTAGTTCTGAGTCCTAAACTTGATGAATTCTGCTTTTGTGTGTGGTTGTTGGGGCAGATGGGGGGGGGGGGGGGGGGGGGGACTACTGTGTTAAAATCTGGACTCTGCTTAGCTATTTTTGTTGGATTGGATTGACAGGTAAACAATGATGAATGAAAAATGAAAATTGTCTGCTTATTCTGTTTCAGCTCTTGGTGCTGGCATGTCTAGAAGTGTTGAAGTGTGCTACGATGTTTTTGTTGATTCAGACACTTTCATGTGAAGTACGAGTAGTACTAACAATAGAAAAAGTTATAATAATCAACAAATTAAAACAAAAAACTGTATTTCAGTTACTCTGCCACCCCAGTGGAGGAGGAAGTGGAGAGGAAATCTGCAAACCTTTCTGCCATTGACACTGCTGATGTGGATGATTATGACCTGGATGATGATGTGGAAGACGTAATGCATTACTGATTCATCGTGGCATTTTGCTGTTCTCCCCATTAACAAATTCTGTCAAAGTTGTTGGTATTTGGGGGTTGGTTGGGGGAAAGGCAAAAAGACCACATGTATTAAAGATTGCATGAAGCATGTTATAGTTTGGTAGGTAATGGAAATAGCAACATAACCCAGCATGCTCCAAAAGCATCAGTCTTCGAAATATTTAAATTGGACACCATTGGGGAGAAGAAGAGGGGAACTTCTTGTGTGTGTGTATGCTACATGCCAAGTTGGTGGAGTGTGTGTGTGGATGTGTGTGTGTGTGTGTTACATGCCAAGTTGTGGGAGTGTGGATGTGTCTGTGTGTATGTTACATGCCAAGTTGTGAGAGAGTGTGTGGATGTGTCTGTGTGTATGTTACATGCCACGTTTTGGGAGTGTGTGTAGATGTCTGTGTGTTACATACCAAGTTCATTTTGTCATCACACTGTGGGAGTGTGTGTGGGTGCATATGTTACATGCCAAGTTCATTTTGTCATCCTACTGTGGATGTGTTGTGTGGATATGTCTGCGTGTATGCTACATGCCAAGTTCATTTTGGAAAGAGGCCTGCATTTCCCATGGGGACAATTCCCATTTCAACAGTCCAGTTTACAGAGTAAACAATTTTGTTTTTCTTATAGCTTGCTATTCAGTCATAATAAGATTGTAAACTTTTACCATCAGGTTCTGTTGTGTCTTTTTGTTAGATTCCAGAACAAGCTTTGGAGATCACGACGAAAGAACCTCTCTGGGTGTTACCTCTTTATTCCCTCCTGTCCTCAGAAAAACAGAACAGGGTTAGTGTGTGTGTGTGTGTGTGTGTGTGTGTCCATGCATGCCTACATGTGTGACTGCTTGAGTTTCAGTGCAGGCAAGCATGCATATGTGTTTTTACATTTTTATTTGTTGCCATTGCCAGTTATTGCATAGTGCTGTGACTTGCTGCTGTTTTACCAAGAATTGCACGTTTTTACTGCTCAGGAGAATAAGAATTTCACTGGTTACCATTGATTGCAGTTCAGTTTTATTTGGATTTCTTTAGTCGCTTTTCAATTGCATTACAGTTTCATCAGTTGCTGTTCAGGTATATGTTAGAATTTCATTGGTTACCAGTTGGTTACCTGAAAATTTAACTGGTTGGTTGGTTGCTGTGCAGGTGTTTTCCCCTCCTCCCCCCGGCTGCCGTCTGTGTGTGGTGGCAACAAATGTTGCCGAGACCTCGCTGACCATTCCCAACATCCACTACGTTGTGGACACGGGAAAGGTGAGTTGTGTTGAGGCTGCCTTGTGGTAGTTGACCTTTTTAGTTGCATTTTGTCATCACATTCTGAACCTCTGACCTTTGACCTTTCTAGTTACGTTCTTTTTTTCCATTACATTTTGAACATTCATGTTAACAAATTGAGTCAAGATTTTGTCTTTATATACTTGCTTTGTGGAGGGTTTTGACTGGCCTTTATTCCCGACTGCCCAGGGCATGTAACTTACTCTGTCGGGCAGGCAAAGATACCAATGACCTGCCTGACAGGGCAAGTCATTATGTTTTTTTCAATCAACAAGCCGATTTCAGTTCAAGCGACAGATGCTGAGTCACTGCGGCAGTTTTCATTTTGCGGTTCTGCTTTTGCGATCTGTTTTCTGGCTGTCATCAAACTGACTGCCCGAATTGTCACGGCTTGTGATTGGCTTGTCAAAATAATTTAGCCAATCAGAGCAAGGTGTCTATAACAAAGAGCAGGAAGAACGCACAGCTGAGCTGTCTCTCACTCAAGTCATGGCAAAGCAAGGGATGCTGTTTGGTTTCGGCGTGAGCTCTTCAAAAAGAGCAGTGGACAAAGCTGCTGTGAGGAATGAAAAGAAAAAGATCAGCAAGAACAGTTATGAAGCAGAGTCGAGGGAGAGGAAGTTTCTTTCCGAGTGGAAGAAATATTTTCCATGGGTTGTTTTTGATGACGACATGGGTCACATGTACTGTACGGTAAGTAAAACTTATTTTTCACCTTCCATTGATTACACACTAAGTCTACAGGTAGGGTAAGCCCATTACTATTGTTCATTATGGGTTTTTCAAGAGCAGAGAGAGAGAAAAACTAAAAAAAAGAACATTTCTTGATGGTAAAAAGTGATGATTCAATTTGTTTTGTAAAGGATAACCACCTTAGAAAAAAATCCAGTTTGAATTTCCAAGGATGAGGCTTTCACTCCAGTTCTGTTTGGTCGTTTTGTGTACTAATGTAGCTGTACTAATAGTCATATCATGATATGAGAAACAAGCTTAAGTGAAAAATCTTTCGTTTTAATGCAAATCCCACGTAGCTTAGCATTAATCTTTTATCTAACTTGCTTTATTATATGATTACAGTGCGAGAAAGAAGAAGAAGAAAACTACCCAGTTAAGTTAGCAACAAAAGCAGAACCAAAGTCAAGTTACAAATAAATTCTTGCCATGTAATAGTAAGCTTTGTTCATTGATCATTTCAGGCTTGGAGAGAGCTGAAACAAGCGGCAGAAATGATGGCAGTCAAGGTGTGGAAGCCTACAAATCTTGCTGGGACCGGGTGGCTGCCTCACATCGAAAAGGCCCTGACAACTGTCTTGAAAAACTTCTAGCCTTTGATGACACACCTGCAGCATACATCAGAGGCTGCTTCAGCATCAGCTGACATGACGGGAAGGGCCAAGCAGTCTTCTTGGGGACCACAGACAGCTGCTCTTTATTCATCTGATTCTTGACATTCTCCGGACATTGAGCAGGTACGAACATTCAGTTGATAGAGTGAACATACGGTTCATGGTGTTAACATTTTATTCACTTGAGTTTACCGGACAAAGTAAACAGTTAAGTGTGAGCATTCTCCTGCAGTATTTTAACTTGAGCTAAAAAATGTATCCTGTGTTTTTCAGCCTCAGCCTTGAGCTCCAGGCAGATTGTATGACTTTGCCGAAGCTGATGTACAGTTTTGAGGGAACGCTACTGACCCTCACCGGCTACCAAACCACTTCAGGCAAGCATTTGGATGCATACCTAGAACAAACCCAAGGTGGAATCTTCGATGGCATGCCACTGACAAACTTCACCCAAGAAGTGACAGATACATTCCACAGGTAAGAATAACCTCTCAGAGAAGCAGCAGCTTAAGACTTAGTTAATAATTTATAAATGATTTCAGTATGAGACATGTACATGTATATAGATCATGAATAATGCTGTTCATTTTGGCTTCCTTTCAGTTTTTTTAGGGGTCCAGTGAAGGTACTTTTGCTTTCTATGTGTATCTCACATGTTTTGATGTGAAGATATATTCACTATTAGTCAATTTATATGTGTTGCAGGGCAAAGCTGAATCTCTTGGATTCAGTTGTCAGGAGCTTGGAAACCCGATTCCAGTGTCTGGAGTCAAGCCAGGTGCTAAAAACTGCTTCAAAGCTTGTTGATCCCAGAGAGTGGCCACAGGATGCCACAGAATTTGCCAACTTTGGCACCGCTGAGCTAAATGTTCTCCTTCCCCACTTTGGGGAAATCTTAGCTTCGCAATGCTGCAATCTTGCAACCGCAAGGAGGGTCGAGTGGCCCAAGCTGAAGGCAGCAGTGAAGAGGCTGCCAATGGGGATGCAGAGTCCGTCCCTTGGGGAACAGTTTGCCACGGACGAAGGACGACAGGAGGAGATTGGCAATATTCTGCAGCTGTTTGATATTGTACTTGTCCTCCCACTCTCCACTGTCAGTGTTGAGAGAGGCTTCTCCACCATGAAGAGGATCAAGAGTGACTGGAGGAGCAAGCTCAACTCTAGCGCTCTGTCTCAGCTGATGTATGGTGACATGTTGTATGGTGCTCACAGAACGCGCCGAGATGGCAGCAGTTTCTTGTGGCACCAGCCATGCCAGCGCTGTAAGTACACCACTTCGGTGGATTTTTTTTTTTAAACGCGCTATAAAAAGCCATTCACTCATGTAGAATCGCATGCGAGCGCAGTGAGTCTGCTCGAGAGTGGAGAATAGCGCTATATAAAAGCGATCAATAACAATAATAACAATGTACATCAGCATCCAAGGCCCACACATCCAAGAGTGCAACTGTCTGCGAGCTCTTGAGAGATGGTGGGAGGAGGACAGCGGCAAAGAAAACCAACTGGTTGGTGTTGAACCTGCTCCTTCAGGCAGGCAGTTCCTCTTCAGGTGGAGTTGCTTCACTCGCTTGAAACATGCACTGTCATCGTTCTCTTGCTGTCAGCAATAAACTGGTTATGGGTGTATACATGTTGTTGACTTGGAAAGTATTTATTGTGGGTGGATGCTTTGATGTGTGCAGAGTGTGAATTATTAGTGCTAGCCAGTTTTGGTAGTACTAGCCAGTTAATTAGTCTTACAACAGTTTCAAACCGATCTGACATGCGCATCAGCCATTTCAGAGAAAACAGTCGATTGTGAAACTTTGGCTTGGGCAACCGGTTTTGTCACACGGGCAAGTAGAAAATGCACTGACTTGCCCTCCAGGGCAAGTGGAAAAAAAGGTTACTATCGTTCCCTGGTGTTGTGTGTGTATATGTGTTTTCAGTATTGAGAGGAGTAGCTTTGGGACTATTTTGTACTTATTAGGTTTATTTTCTTCTCTTTTGCAGACTAAAACAAAGTTTTATGACAAGGTGACAGGAGTGTCAACATTCAGGGTCACCTGGACGTCCAAAGCATCAGCCAATCAGAGAATGGGACGAGCTGGGCGTGTGGGGCGTGGAAAATGTTTCAGGTCATTCGCTGTTTCATCATTCTATGCTCAAGTGCTTGCTTGCTTGGGTCAACTGCACCTTTGTTGTATTGATTCAGTTTTACTATCTCTGATCCCCCCCCCCCCCCCCCCCCCCCCCCCCCACCTTTTGCTATACTGCCTTCCTCTTCAGTTTCAGTATCTCTGATCCCCTCACCTTCATTCTTCCTTCTCTCTGTACATGCACTTGTTTGACCTAATTCTGTCTTTATGTTTGTCTGCAGGCTTTACTCTTCGGCTGTTTTCAAGAACAACTTTGAAGAGCATGCTGCTGCAGAGATAACCCGACGACCTGTTGATGACCTTGTCCTGCAAATGAAGGTCAGTGGGTGTGTGCATGCTGACAGATCACTGTGGTGGTCACTGGTCCTGTCAGCATCGTAAGATCCCGTGTTGTTGTTTTTTATACTGGAATTGGTCAATTAGGAAATTTGCGATTTTTGATAGAGGCTTGTTCTGCTAGTTGATGTGGCTTTGGTTGACAACATCACTTTCTTGTATTATTTACAAGTTGTCATGTATGGCTTAATGATTCAGTGTGGACAAATGCCAGGAAATGTACTCTAAATTAAATGCAGAAATTGGAAAGTCCTAGATTCATCTGAATTATCAGTATGCTGGATGAAACATGGGGAAAAGCAAAAACAAAACAAAACAAAAATAGTGTGAATGTTAGACAACAGCAGTTTGTTTAGTGTGCATAGGATTTTACAGTTTGTGACCCTCAGCTAAAACCCTGACGTTCTACTTAAGCTGGGTGAGAAGAAAAGGCATACAACCAGTTTTTCAACACAGTTATTTGTTTTGTTTTTAGATCCAGTGTAGAAAAACAACAACAACAAATAATTGATTGTTGAGGCATTATATTTAGGTGTGGAAGACCTTAAACAGAGTAAGTATGTCTGGAAGGGGAAAAAGAGAAGAAAGTCCTACACCCTTCATAAAGAGCCAGTCAGGTCATTGACTGCCTACATCAGTTTTCCTCCTCCCACAACCCCCCCCCCCCCCCCCCCCGACCCACCCACCCACCCCTAAGTTGAATCCAAGTTTTGGTCCACGATGCTAAACAGAGAGCAACATGATTATTAGTTGAATATGCTGTCGTACGTACGTGTGCAATGTTATCTGCTATTCACGCAGATCTCTTGATGCTGAGTGTGTGGTGTTTTGTCTGCACAGGCCATGGAGATCAGTAAAGTGGCCAACTTTCCTTTTCCAACTCCACCAGACAGTCTACAGATTCAGGTCAGTTTGGTCAACAAAAATCTGAAATAGAATGACTGCTAGCGTTCTAAAACAAGAAAATAAGCGTTCTAAAATAAGACTGTGTGTCTGTGTTAAAATAAATAAGCGTTCGTTTGAACCTTTTTGTGTTTGGATCCAGTCTGGTCAACATTCAGCTTTGGTTCATTGTTAGTTATGTCACAGTCCTTGCATTTATGGTTCATGCGTGATTGTCCCATGTGTGGGTGTAGGGTTGCCTGTGTTGTGTGTGTGTGTGTGTGTGTGTGATTGTTTAGCTAGTCATTAATGTTACCAGTCATTAATGTTAGCTAGTCATTAATGTTACAGTAGTGTCAGTGATGTTACAGTAGTGTTGTAGTGTCAGTGATGTTACAGTATTGTTGTAGTGTCAGTGTTTCTTACAGTAACGTTGTAGTGTCAACGATGTTACAGTAGTGTTGTAGTGTTGATGTGACAGTAATGTTGTAGTGTCAGTGATGTTGCAGTAATGTAGTGTCGGTGATGGGTGGTGTTACAGTAATGTTGTAGGGTTGATGCTGTTACAGTAATGTTGTAGTGCTGGTGATGTTACAGCAATGTTGTAGCGTCAGTGATGTGACAGTAATATTGTTGTGTCAGTGCTTCTTACAGTAATGTTGTAGTGTCAGAGATGTTACAGTAACGTTGTAGTGTCAGTGATGTTACAGTAATGTTGTAGTATCAGTGATGATACAATAATGTTGTAATGTCAGTGGTGTTACAGTAATGTTACACTTTTACAGTAATGTTGTAGTGTTGGTGATGTTACAGTAATGTTGTAGTGTCTGTGATGTTACAGTAATGTTGTAGTGTTGGTGATGTTACAGTAATGTTGTAGTATCAGTGATGTTACCATAATGTTGTATGTCAATGATGTTACAGTAATGTTGTAGTGTCGGTGATGTGTGATTTTACAGGTGGCAGAACAGCTGCTGCTGTCGCTGGGTGCTTTGGAAGCAAAACCAGGGTCAAACAGCAAGGTCAAGGGCAAGAAAGGTCAGCGAAGCCTTCATTATCAGTACCAAAATGAAACAAAATTAATTTCGCTGCAACAGTATTTTTAAAGTGTGTGTGTGTTAGAAGTGATGAGAAAGACACTGAATTAAGCGACAGCGTATTTACTTATATTTTAAGTAGGATTCATTGTTCTCTTAATTTTGTAGATTTTGGTTTGTTTTGACCCCATTATTTTGTGTTGTATGTTTCGGCCCCATTATTTTATGTAATGCTCTTGCGGCATAAGGCTCACATCTGATGTGGGCGCTTATGTTAATTGTTATATACATTATAAATATTGTTTATACTACTTTCATTGTATTGTAAGAACAGTATCATATACAAGGATGGCAGACTCCACAATGACAGGCACAGAAAGTTACTGACCTTAACTAACTGACTGCCAAGACTAATAACTTATGGTTGATCTCATGAAGAAAGCATGGTTATTATTGTGGTGTCATTGCCTTCAGTGAAAACTTTTTTGGAAATGGTGCAGGGCAAAATTATGATGTTTTCTTTCTGACAAGACTGTGGTCTGTGTGATGTTCCTGCTGTTGTCAGTGATGAATAAATAGGCAACAGAACCAGTCTGATTCAAGGAGAAATCTGTCGTCTGTTATTTCTTCATTTTTTTTTTTTTTTCATAGGCTGTAAGAAAGCCTGCACTATCATGGATATATAATATGTTTGACTTTGTAATTGTTGAACTCTAGCTTTTTTTAAATCATTGTTGCTTTCAGTGGAGCCAACATACACCATTACTTCCCTTGGTCGCAGCATGGCAAAGTTTCCAGTTGCGCCGCGCTATGCTCGCATGTTGGCCGGAATTGAGCAGAAAGATTTGCTTCCTTATGTCATCATTGCTGTGGCTGCTCTGTCTGTGGATGAACTCTTTGTGGACTTTCAGAATGTGGATAAAGAGGTCAGAAGATTATGTGTGTATTAGGGGAAGGGGGGGGGGGGGGTATCTGTACATATGTGAGTGTCTGTTTTGTATATGTGACTGTTTGCTTGTATGTGACTGCACATGCATGTGCTTCTTTCGTGCAACAGTGAATACGAGTTTTTGTCTTTTTGTTATACCATCATTTTATTATGATATACTGTCAGTTTTGTTATAGGTGTACATGTTATGTATTTTATTACAATATGATTAATGATTATACTGTGCTTTTGCTTTGTCTGCCTAGGATGAGGATGCGAAACAAAAAAATCAACGCATCAAAAATGTGAAAAGAATCTGGACAGATGCTGTGAGTATATAATCTGTATCATCTACCTTGGGGGGGGGGGGGGGGGGGGCAGGACTGGAATAGAAAATGTTAATACTGCATGAAACTTGTGCAGGCTTGTGTTTATGTGTGTGTGTGGAGGGGGTATGTGTGTGTGTGTGGGGGGAGGTTGTCCTTTAGTAGACAAGCTATCACTTGAGCATTTTGTTTGTTTGTTGTTTCTACTGTTTTTTGTCTTGAACAGCTATCATTTTACTGGCATTGTCATTTCCAGGGCCAGTCTCAGTTGCTAGGTGACCTGGCCATGCTGATAAAAGCAGTCGGGGCGTGCGAGTCAGAGGGCATGTCTCCAGCGTTTTGCACCAAGAACGGCATTCGGTACAAAGCCATGCTGGAGATCAGGAAGCTTCGTAACCAGCTCACAAAAGAGGGTAATCCAAGGTCTTAGACTGTGTTATAGGAGTGTGTTTTTTCCATGTTTATTAAATAACATTTTACATTGACGTTTGTGACTGCAACATGTTTTTTGTGTTGGGTCATTTTCATACCACCACGAGCTGTCCAGATGCTGGCATAAATTTATGGTTGCAGCTTAGTTTGGTTCAGATCAAGATGATGCTTACACATTTGGGAGAGCATCTAGATCTGATTGGTGATGCCCATTTCTGGTCCTTTCAAAGAAGACTGTGAAGCGCTTCTGCTTTCAGTACCTCTCCCCCAGACAATTGATGTTGTGAAGATCTTGGCTTGAGTCTCAAGGTTGTTTGTGCAGACAAATTATGGTTGTCTGCTCTTCAGTGGTACACATGTGGCACATTCGGTGGTACATGTACCACTACAAACTTGCCAAGTGAGGCACCAGCTTATTAAGACGTACACTGTCAGCTTCACGTGGATATGCTCTGTGCCTTTACATTTGATTTTCACATTTGGTTTCTTTCTCTGTGTGCAATGTTTTTCTTCATTTTCTTTTTCTTTTTTCTTTTTTTCCGGATGTCTGTCAGCTTGTGACTGTGTTCATGTTTTTTTTCAGTGAACCTTAACCTTCCTGGAGTTAATCTATGCATTGACCCAGGGCTGGCTCCGCCCACTGAACTCCAGATGCTGCAGCTGCGGAAGATAGTGGCCACAGGATTGGCTGACCACGTGGCCAGGTAGCAGTGCTACATGTCTGAATCGTTTGGATCATAACTGTAAAATGAAGCAGCTAGCATCAGATGTCTTTCTGACTAAATCAGCAGCAGTTTTAGACTGTGGGTACTTTGTTTAAGGAGAATGAATTAGCAAGCTGCTTACATTTTAACCCCTTCACTGCCACAGCCTGTAAAATTTACGGCCTGAAAGATGCACACATGCACCTGCAAACAGTATATTTTCCGGTCCTATAACACATCTACTTTCAATGCTATACGTTTTGATGAAAATACTTTTACATCCCAGTGCCAAAAAGAAAACAAAAAGGCGTTAGGGTTTCAAATTTGGCACTTTTATTGGTTGTTTTCAAGTTGCATCATGGCAGTGAAGGGGTTAATAATAATGAAATGTTTATAAAGCATGCACTTCTAACAAAAAAGCAGAGTTCAGAGCGCTGTACGGAATTCAAATGTAAACTTAGCATCAGGTTGTAGTGGGTTGATGATGTAAGACTAAGAGGTGTTATGTCAACAGGCTGTGTGGTGACCCACCCCCTGGGACCAAGGACAGACACAAGAACGCCTATCAGGTAACTGACCGCGACAAAGGGCTGAAAGTGGATGGTGTGCGGATGGAAGTGAGTGAGGTGTGGGTAAAAGTGGGCAGTGCCTGGTGATAGTGCATGAAAAGGAGAACATGGATGGTTCTGGTCTTCGTTTGGTATTATTATCTCCATTATTTCTTTTTGCGTGCTGTGTGAGGCAGCCATTTTGACTCTTGCATTGTTTCTTAGGTAATGTCCTTGCAATGGGGTGAAAACTGAAATGAGGACTTTGTGCACAATTATTCTTTCACTGTGCCCATAGGGACTGTGTAGTGATCCTCTAGTGATGTCCTTGCAGTGTGCCGAGACAGAAGACTGCGTACAGAGGTTCTTTTAGTACGCCTTTGCAGTATTCTGAGATAGACTTTGCACAGTGATTCTCTCATAGTGTCCTTGCAGTGTGCTGAGATAGAAGACTTTATGTACAAAGGTTCTTTTAGTATGCCTTTGTGGTATTCTCTCACAGTGTTCTTGCAGTGTGCTGAGATAGAAGACTTTATGTACAAAGGTTCTTTTAGTATGCCTTTGTGGTATTCTCTCACAGTGTTCTTGCAGTGTGCTGAGATAGAAGACTTTATGTACAAAGGTTCTTTTAGTATGCCTTTGCGGTATTCTGAGATAGACTTTGTACAGTGATTCTCTCATCGTGTTCTTGCAGTGTGCTGAGATAGAAGACTTTTTGTACAAGGATTTACCCATGATGGCCTCACAGTGTGCTTGCATAGAAGACTGTGTACAATGATTCGCTAATGCTGTCCTCCTAGTGTACTGAGATAGAAGACTGACTGTGTTTCACGATTCTCTCAAGCTGTCCTCACAGTTCCCTGAGACAGAAGACTGCACAACTATTCTCTTAGTGTGCCTTTGCATTATGCCAAGATAGAAGATTGCACAATGATTCTCCATGGTGTCCTTGCAGTGTGCTGAGATAGATGACTTTGTGCACAACGATTCTCTTAGTGTGTCTTTGCAGTATGCCAAGATAGAAGATTGTACAATGATTCTCCATGGTGTCCTTGCAGTGTGCTGAGATAGATGACTTTGTGCACAACGATTCTCTTAGTGTGTCTTTGCAGTATGCTGAGATAGAAGATTGCACAATGATTCTCCATGGTGTCCTTGCAGTGTGCTGAGATAGACGACTTTGTGCACAACGATTCTCTTAGTGTGTCTGCAGTATGCTGAGATAGAAGATTGCACAATGATTCTCCATGGTGTCCTTGCAGTGTGCTGAGATAGATGACTTTGTGCACAACGATTCTCTTAGTGTGTCTTTCTCAGTATGCTGAGACAAGATTGTACAGTGATTCTTCATGGTGTCCTTGCAGTGTGCTGAGATAGAAGACTTCGTGTACATCCACCCAACATCCGCCCTGTACAGACAGAAGAAAGACTTTGTGGTCTACCAGCACATTCACCAGACATCCCGCCCATACATGAAAGGTAGGCACCCAGTTAGTACAACCAACAAATGCCAACAACACTAGGATGCATCTGTCTTTCCGCAATCAGATTCAGGTCCAGGAGCACCGGTGTGGGGGTGCATCTGTACCTGTGGGCAAAAGAATCTTTCTGATACATGAGCCTTTCATCTTTCTCAGCACAACAATATGTGTTAACTTTTTCACCATTCTTTTTCTGGCTCCTGATTATGGGCATAAAGCAGAATTGGCTGTTTCTGGTTTCCTTGGATATGGTGTACATGTCAGTAAGGATTGTATTCATTCCTTGCTGTAATTTAATGACAACTTTATTTTTGATTAAAACTAAGTTTGCAACTGTCTCAACCAGTGATTTTAAATATCCAGGTAATATGCCTGATCACCTGCAAGTGTCAAATGTTTTCCCTTTTTTTTTATGTACCGTTTTCAGAGGTACAAGTTGATGTCCAAATCCATTTGATCAAGGCTTTCAGTATCCATTAAAGTCGCATGCCCTGCTTTTTCTTCTTTAGTCAAGGACTGTCTTCGTCTTGTTGAACTTTCTGTCACTTCTTCCTTTCACTGAGGGGCTGCCTTCATCTGGTTAAACCTTCTGTCACTTATTCTTCCTTTCACTCAGGGGCTGCCTTCATCTGGTTAAACTTTCTGTCACTCCTTCCTTTCACTCAGGGGCTGCCTTCATCTGGTTAAACCTTCTGTCACTTATTCTTCCTTTCACTCAGGGGCTGCCTTCATCTGGTTAAACTTTCTGTCACTCCTTCCTTTCAGTCAGGGGCTGCCTTCATCTGGTTAAACTTTCTGTCACTTATTCTTCCTTTCACTCAGGGGCTGCCTTCATCTGGTTAAACTTTCTGTCACTCCTTCCTTTCAGTCAGGGGCTGCCTTCATCTGGTTAAACTTTCTGTCACTTATTCTTCCTTTCACTCAGGGGCTGCCTTCATCTGGTTAAACTTTCTGTCACTCCTTCCTTTCAGTCAGGGGCTGCCTTCATCTGGTTAAACTTTCTGTCACTTATTCTTCCTTTCACTCAAGGGCTGCCTTCATCTGGTTAAACTTTCTGTCACTTATTCTTCCTTTCACTCAGGGGCTGCCTTCATCTGGTTAAACTTTCTGTCTTTTATTCTCCCTTTCATTGAGGGTCTGCCTTCATCTGGTTAAACTTTCTGTCACTTATTCTTTCTTTCACTTCTCAGAGGTTGCCTTCATCTGGTTAAACTTTCTGTCACTTATTCTTCCTTCAACTTCTCAGCGGTTGCTTTCATCTTGTTGAACTTTCTGTCATTATTTCTTCCTTTAAGCAAATATCTGTTACTATTTCAAGTGTCACTTTCTGACCTTCTGTATGGGGATTGGGGGAGGGGGTCTATATATTTTGCGTCACGTCTTATTTTTGGAATTGTGGTGATGCTCTAAACTGTTGCTCTCCTCCCAGGTGTGGTTGCTATCGAGCCACAGTGGCTCCCTCTGCTGGCGCCGCATCACTGCTCTTTCTCCAAGCCTCTGCAGGACCCACCGCCATCTTGGGGAGAGGAGGCTGGGAAGGTCATGTGTCACATGAAGTGCACTTTTGGTGAGCGCATTGTTTTACTGCTGCAGTGGAGCTTAGCATTGTCTTAGGTGTGGATTTAGTGTCAGAGTTGCACACCTGGCCTTTTCTAGAGCACAGCCCATTAGGAAGTCATAAGTAATGCAGAGATAGCTCTGAGAGGTGTTGCTGCTTTGTGAGTATGATACAGTAACAGATACACCTTTCATGGAGCATGGTAAAATGCCGACTTGCGTTTGTGTGATGAGAAATGAGCTTTGCCTGTTTGTACCAGTTAGCGGTACTATAGGAGAAGGTGTTTTTTCCTCTTCTGATCATGAGCCAACAGCACTTGTTCTGGTGGTGGTGTTGTTTTGGGGTGGGGAGTGAATGGGGGGGGGGGGGGGGGGGGCAGGAGTTACTTGGTTGGCCCCGTTTATATGTTTGTTCCATGTGACCAGAGGGTTCCCCAGTAGAATAGTGCAATATCTGTTGTCAAAGCTTGCATCTTTCCAACTTCAAGGGGACTTGTCCACAGCCAGACAGTGGCAGATGGTGTAATGGAAAATGTACGGGACTTTTGCCCAAGATACAAGGCCAACGTGTTTTTGTTTTTTGTTTTTTAAAGTACTGTCAGCAAGGGCTGAGCCCTCATCTGCTATGTGCCAGCCAGGCATGCTACATCTGCGTCTTTGACCTCATTAGAGTCGATTTCCCTGTCACAGGTTACAGCAGCTGGTTGAATTGTATGCGTGTGTGGAAGACAGGAATGTTGATGTTGCTTCATGTGACCCAACTTTTCTGGGGCAGAAATCTGAAACAGAACAAGGCCCAGAGCGTTCTGGGGCAGGTGACAGCAGTTAGGCAAACTGGCAGTGTGTGTCTGGAATACTTGACATTGTGGGGTTGTTGCTGCTGTTTCACATGACCCAGCTTTTGGGGGACAGGTCACAGTAGTTTGGAGAAACTGGAAGTGTGTCTGGAATACCTGAAGTTACAGGTACACTATTGTTGCTTCACATGACCCAGATTTTTTGGAGCAGGTCCCAGCATTTGGGGAAATAGGTAGTGTAGCACCTGACATTATGAGGATGCTGTTATTGCTTCACATGACCCAGCTTTTCTCCGACAGGTCGCTGCGCCTGGGAGCTTGGTGAGGTGTGTCTGGAGTACCCAGCATTCCAGGAGCGTTACAGTTGGTTCGCTCAGTTTCTGCTGGAAGGGAAGGTGGTTCCGGAGCTGGCCAAGTACACCCCCCTCCTTCTCTCCCTGCCCTCCACCATGGTCAAGGCGTGGGCCAAGTGAGTGCTAGCAGGCTTTGGAGGGGGGCAGGGGGATTCTTTGTCCATGACCACACATTTTGCAAAGGCAAAGGAAGCCTTGATCACAGACACACGTGCAAATGACATTTTTGCATACCTTGAGCAAGTGCAATATTAGACTGCCTCTTTACTTTTTAAATGCCATTTTACAGATGTCATCTAGGCTTTACCAGACATGCTCCAAGCCTCTGTTCAAGTAACCAAGCAACACTGCTTCAAATGATACATGTTTGTGGGGTGGGGGATGGGGAGCAAGGGGGCTGATGCTTCTGTTGACACCAAGAATTTACTCTTGTCTGCCGGTATCTGTGGCTTTGTTCTCGATGCTAACCTCTGCAAATCTACCAGTGTGGAAAGCAAATGTAGCTACACTACACTCAAACACATTCAGTTTTATTGATTATGGTTTTGCTTTCAGTGTTATTATGTGAACATTTGTGTGACTTGTGTATAGACTTACCTCTGCAAATCCACCAGCGTGGATAGCAAGTTACACTCATAACACATTCAGTTTTATTGATTGTTTGGGTTTGCTTTCAGTGTCTATTATGTGAACATTTGTGTGACTTGTGGTGTATACGCTCACTTCTGCAAATCCACCAGCATAGATAGCAAATGTAGTTACACTCAAACACATTCAGTCTTATTGATTGTTTGGGTTTTGCTTTCAGTGTCTATTATGTGAACATTTGTGTGATTTGTGGTGTATACAGACTCCAGCCCAGAACAGAGACGCTGAAGAAAGCTCTGGCAGTGCGTGGGGTTGACTCGAGACAAGCTTTGCTGGAGCAGTGGAAAGAAGATCCCAAATGTGTGTACCCGCTCCTTTGTTGCACTGCCGTTCTGCCTTGACTTTCGCTTGTATTCTCTTCACTGTTAGGGCATGGGAATTTAGAAACAAAGTCGATTCAACTCAACTGTTTATCTTGTAACTGTTTTTGTTTGTTTGTTTTAGTATATTTAACATAGCATAGCATATTTCAGTTTAAATAAAGTTTAAATAATTAGATTTTATTGTTGTATTGGGGCAGATCAGTTTAGAAATCAAGCATAGACCGAGTTATAATGTAGCAATTTCTTTTCATTACTGCAGCATATTTTCAAGGTTAAAAGATGAAACTTGGTGTGCACAGCATCCATAAAAGATTCCAAGGCAGCTGATATGAGAAGAGTGGTGGACAAAATGCAGGTTGACTAACCAACACTGGTCCAGTGGTTTTCTCTGTACACTGAACTGTATGTTTGTTGCAGACCTGCTTCATGCCTACCTGCAGTGGCTGCCAGAGTCCACACACTGGCAGGTGATGGACGACTGGCCACCTGTGTCATCATGAGTGCCCCCTAAGGTGTGCGTACCTGTGTCATCACGAGCGCCCACAAAGGTGTACATACCTGTGTCATCATAAGCGCCCCCTAAGGTGTGCATAACTGTGTCATCATGAGCACCCCTAAGGTGTGCATACCTGTGTCATCGCGAGTGTCCCCTCAGGTGCGCATACCTGTGTCATCATGAGCGCCCCCTCAGGTGCACGTACCTGTGTCATCATGAGCGCCCCCTCAGGTGTGCATACCTGTGTCATCATGAGCGCCCCTAAGGTGTGCATACCTGTGTCATCATGAGCGCCCCCTAGGTGTGCTACCTGTGTCATCATGAGCGCCCCCTAGGTTGCATACTGTGTCATATGTAACGCCACCCAACCGGTGTCATGACTGTGTCACAAAATCATGAACGACACCTGCATACCCAGGTGTGCTATGCTGCATACAGCCCCGAGGTTGATAGCTGTTTTGTGATACAGCCAGAATGTGTGTATGCTGATTTTGGTTACAGCCAGAATGTGTGTATGCTGTTTTGTGATTACAGCCAGAATCTGTGTATGCTGTTTTGTGATTACAGCCAGAATCTGTGTATGCTGTTTTGTGATTACAGACAGAATGTGTGTATGCTGTTTTGTGATTACAGACAGAATGTGTGTATGCTGTTTTGTGGTTACAGACAGAATCTGTGTATGCTGTTTTGTGATTACAGCCAGAATCTGTGTATGCTGTTTTGTGATTACAGACAGAATGTGTGTATGCTGTTTTGTGATTACAGCCAGAATGTTTGCATACTGTTTTGTGATTGCATCCAGAATGTCTGCAAACTATCTTGTGGTTACAGTTCAGTGATAGGTATGCTAAAGACTGGGCTTAGTGATAGGTATGCTAAAGACTGGGAAATATGTGTGCATTTGTAAGTTAGTGATAGGTATGCTAAAGACTGGGCTTAGTGATAGGTATGCTAAAGACTGGGAAATATGTGTGCATTTGTAAGTATATTTGTTGGACATAATGATGAGAATTCAATTTGTATATATATATATATGTAAAGTCTGTTAGATGTAGTGGGAGAGTGGGGGTGAGGCATGTGTGAGTGTGTGCAGCCATGTCTGTGTGCATGAGAGAGAATGAAGGAGTTTCTGAAGAGATATCCACTCTCACAGTCAATGTACATATTACGATACTACTTTGTATACTGGTGTCATGCACATGCAATGTTTTGTGACAGACTTGGTGCAAATCTGTCCAAACTGAGATGGACAAATAAAAGTTTGTGGCACCATGCACACATTAATATATTTTATCTGCTGTTGAGTTGATATGAACAATTTGAAATTTGCAAGTCTCTGCCAACAAGTAGTGTCCATTTTCTCCACACCCCTCCCCCAGTCATATATACATCCACACCCAAAAAAAAAGACACAGCTTAATTTGACTCGGTATTAAGATTGTACAGTTGCAAACACACATAATCATCATGCACATAAACTTAACCTTGAAGCCACACTCACCATGTCCCCAGATCCGCACTATAAGCCTTGCACAAATTACATAGGGAACCAATGCTATAATTATACATTTCACTTGCATATTTTACATGAAAAAACCTGAGGCTAAGTGTGAAATCTTGCCTCAGTTTCACAATCATTCTGCCTTAGTTGCAACATCAGATCTAGTGGTCAGTCCAACTGCAGCCTCACACAGTCACTGAGTAATAGCTGTCCCATTTTTCCACACACACACTCCCACAGCTCACCCTGATATAACTGTACTGGTTGACTGGGTGTAAAACACCAAGTTACTTACTTACACTCCCACAGAACAATATGCCCCACATTTTCATGCTGTTAACTATCCCACCTTTTCACACAATCACTGAACACCTGCCCCACCTTTTGCACATGCACCTGCTGAATATGTGCCAAGTGTTAATACAGATAATAACTGTCCCACTCTTTCAGACCCCGTCTCTAAACAATAATAAAATGTCTCATTTTTTCACACACTGCCACTGAACAATACACTCCAAATATTCACACAGTGAAAAACTGTTCCGCTCTTCCCCACAGCCCCTGAAAAATGCCCATTCCACTTTTTCACACCATCACTGATATAATCTGTCCAAGATGTTCATACTTACTGAATGATAGTGGTCCGAATTCATTAGTTGCTGAACAATAACTTCACTACTTTTTCACACTGTCATTGAGCAATATTTGTCCAACCTTTTTTTGTTTTATACAGTCTTTGAGCAGTAGCTGCCCCACAGTAGGACAGTGACTCCCCCACAGTAGGACAGTGACTCCCCCACAGTAGGACAGTGACTCCCCTACTGTAGCACTGTAACTGCTCCACTGTAGAACCCAACTGCCCCACTGTAGAACAGTAGCTGCCCCACAGTAAAATGGTGACTGCCCCACTGCACAACAGAAACTGCCCTGCTGCATAACAGTAAGTGCCCCACTGTAAAACAGTAGCTGCCCCACTGTAAAACAGTAGCTGCCCCATAGTAAAATGGTGACTGCCCCACCGCACAACAGAAACTGCCCTGCTGCATAACAGTAAGTGCCCCACTGTAAAACAGTAGCTGCCCCACTGTAAAACAGTAGCTGCCCCACAGTAAAATGGTGACTGCCCCACTGCACAACAGAAACTGCCCTGCTGCATAACAGTAAGTTTCCCCACTGTAAAACAGTAGCTGCCCCACAGTAGAACAGTAGCTGCCCAACAGTAAAATGGTGACTGCCCCACTGCACAACAGTAACTGCATAACAGTAACTGCCCCACTGTAGAACAGTAGCTGCACCACTGTAGTGCATTAACTGCCCCTCTGTAAAATGGTGACTGTCCCATTACAGAACAGTAACTGCCCCACTGTAGAACAGTAGCTGCCCCACTGTAGTGCATTAACTGCCCCACTGTAAAATGGTGATTGCCCCATTACAGAACAGTAATTGCCACACTGTAAAGCAGTGACTGCCCCGCTGCAGAACAGTAACTGCCCCACTGTAAAATGATGACTGCCCTGCTGCAGAACAGTAACTGCCCCACTGTAAAATGGTGACTGCCCCATTACAGAACAGTAATTGCCCCACTGTGAAGCAGTGACTGCCCCGCAGCAGAACAGTAACTGCCCCACTGTAAAATGGTGACTGCCCCGCTGCAGAACAGTAACTGCCCCACTGTAAAATGATGACTGCCCTGCTGCAGAACAGTAACTGACCCACTGTAAAGCAGTGACTGCCCTGCTGCAGAACACTAACTGCCCCACTGTAAAATGATGACTGCCCTGCTGCAGAACAGTAACTGCCCCACTGTAAAATGGTGACTGCCCCGCTGCAGAACAGTAACTGCCCCACTGTAAAATTGTGACTGCCCCGCTGCAGAACAGTAACTGCCCCACTGTAAAATGGTGACTGCCCCACAGCAGAACAGTAACTGCCCCATTGTTTCAGGCACTGGGCTTCAACTGTCCCACATCATTTCTACACAGTATTCAGATATTCCATTTTTACAGTCTAGCTGAATACCAGCGGTTCCACTTTCTCACATTCAGTCACTAAACACTAGTTGTTCTGCTATCTCCCATCAGCATCACTCACAAATTGGCAGTGAAGACTGGAAGCACCAACAAAGTTTTGGAGAACACAATATGTGTACTCAGTACCACCAAAGACAGCATGTTCAGTGTGCTGCTCAAGTCCAGATGAGAATGTTTCCACATGCTGTGCTCAGAGGTATCAAAATGTCCTGATGTACTGTGCTTCACAGTGCTGTATCCAAAATGATCCGGAAGTGCCAGAGTCCTGACGTACCAAGAATGTTTCACAGCAGTTTACTGGGAAACTCCACAACAATCTGAGTGCTCAGAACGTGCTTCAAGGCACAGCAAACTGGTGCACTGATCTTACACTTGAGCTCTTTGATGGTATTATGTCTCATTCTTTGAGATGCATGCTGTCAGAGATCCATGTCGTCATCGAAAGAATCAAACATCTCCATGTCTGCAGCTCCACTGCTGAACCTGACAAGTGAGAAAACAAAGCCCATTTACTATAAGAAATGCAGTATGATCTGTGACATGCAACATGCTGGTTTAATTTCAAGTCAGTGATGTATTTTTGCTTTCCAATCAGGTGGGGAAACTGGGCTGAACGTCTCATCCCTTGGATGGTGAAAAGCATATCAGGCAAGAAAACACACAGGCACATAATCCATTTGGTTGTAAAAAAAAATCTAAAATGTTTAACAGTTCAAAAAATATTGTCAGAACAAAAGTGAAGGGCAGGGGATACCAATCTACCCCCCTCTCCCGCAAAGTGTATGGGTGTGAGGGTGGATAGTGAACCAACTGTACACAGACGGGGGGGTGGGGGGGGGATGGGATGGGGGGGGGGGGGGGGGGGGGGGGATGGGTTAGCTGTCCTTTTACTAATAGAAACTCCCTGGAGTCAAATTCAGTGCAGACTCTACAAACACCTTCAGATGAGACTATGAACCGAGGTCCCCCTGTGTGTATACATGTGCAAAAAGATCATGTTAAAGACCCTGTAGTCTGTGTCAAAGTCTGGTGGATTATGGAACCACCAAAATAACCCAGCATGCACTAAAAATATCTGTCTTCATAATGTCAAAGTTGGACACTATACAGAAGAAGCAACGAGACTTACGGAGGTGCGCTGACAGCGTAGCAAGTGGGCATGCTGGAGGTCACCAAGGACTCTGAGCCAGTGGTTGCCATGGCAACCTGTGTATCGATGGCTGTGTGGCTGGAGCAGCTGCTGGTGATGTTGTGGGTCGTTGCTGTCGGGCCAAGACTGCTGGCGATGACAGATTCTGGGGCCTTCCACAACACCAGGTCCGTACAAGGGTTGGTGCTGAAACATTACCTTTGCTATCAGAGACAGCAAATGTGAATGTACTTTCACTGTTTGAGGACACAAGACTAGGTACCTTGCTAAGCCAGTTATTAATAGGACTTGATGAAGTGTTCATTAAGCTTCATGGACACTTTGTGAACATTTTTTTATAATTTTTTCATACATGTATTCCAAACACAAAATCATCACACAAGGGAGGTAATTAGCACTTGAAAGATGTTACACAACAACCAAGACTTGAGTCGCCTATGGTATGCACATAAATACAAGGTACACAAACTCCACCAGAGGTACATCCTCTTTATTATTATGTGCCTTGTATTTACTTGCATGCCAGGTGCCAGGTTCCTTTAGGTGATCCACGGCTTTGTTGTGTTTGTATGACATCTTCTGAGTGCTAATTAACTCCCTTGTGTGTTGATTCTGCACAAGCACTCTGGGCCTCATTCTGTTTCAGATCATTTCAAACACATTTCACAAACACAGTTCAAGCTTCCTAGTCCTACACATGTGAAGGTTCCCCCATGAACATAATAGACACTTCTGACTGGCTGGTTGGTTGGATTTAGCACAAAGCTGTCACACTCAGACGCAAGACTTAACTGACCATAACACCCAACAGCACACCAACTTCACCTTGCATAGCCAGTTTCATCATGTTAAATAGCAGAGGGACTTGATGTCTCAGTTTGGAATGTAAAACTTAGGTGTGTGGGAGCAGCAACTGTTTTGGTCACCATTGTGATTGGTCGCCTGTGGCAAATGTGTCGTGTCGGGGAGGGGGTTTGTCCACATGTACTGGCCCATGATAATGTTGATCCAACTTTGAAGTGCTGTTTAACACCAGATATTGTGAGAGCAAAACCAATCCAAAATACATAATCAACTGTTCAAACTGCCAGATTTATATTATCAGTAAGCTTTCCTTGCCAATGACAAAGTTCCATTGTCCTCAGGTGACCCTGTGTGGTTGACAGGACATTAAAATCCAACAACTAACCAACTAACCAACCAAGTGTCTTAGTTTACCACATTTTGTTTCTGTCAGTCAGGTCAGTGCATGTCTATTTCTTGAAAAAGTGCATAGAACTTTTTCTTTTTTAAACGCCTGATGCCAAAGATTCTCTGTTGTTTTTCTGTTTTCATGTGTTTGGGCTTTGAGGTGATCACAAGTATCAGCAGAGTCAGCTTCAAAATCAGCTGTGATATAAACAAACTTCTGGGGAGTTCTTGGAGAGTAGCTCTTGCATGTTAAAATTGAAAGCGTTTGCAAATCTTAACAAAAAAACATTTTGATTGCATCCAGTTTTCATGAAGACTTCTTGCCTATGAAGAACCTGCTTTAGCCTGCCAAGGTGCAGCATTCCAAACTGCTTTTACAACATTACAAATTTAACACAGGTTTTCACTTGTTTACAGACTTTCATTCAATAAAAATTCAGGCTAATCCATTTTGTCTCTATAGGTAAGTAAGCCAAACATGCAGGTAAACTAAACAGAAGGAAAATGGATGGACTCCCACCTCCAGTAAATAAGAAACCATCATTCATCAACTCACATGGTTTTCACGATGGACTCGGGCAGAACGGGACGGAGGTTCTTCACTTCTTTCTCCACTTCGTGGTGAATGGTCAGCACCATGTCGTTCTCCCGTCCCCCAGCCAGTGTCGACTCCAACGACGTGCCGTTCCCAGACCCTGCTCTCTCTCCCGTCCCCATGTCCAGTTCCTCCATCTCCAAGTCCTGCTCCAGCCTGCAACAGCCAGCTTCCAATTGCAAGGATGTACTTTGGCGTCAGACATTGGTCCCTGACTGACCGACAGCCTAAAATGTCTGAGGACCTACTGCAGGAGGCCGACACATGTCCCATTCCTTTCTGTCTGAGGTGGTCAGTGTCTCTTTTATCTTGTTTTACCCTGGACCCACACTTGTGAGCATGTTGGTGTGAATATTTGTTGCAGTCACACACAGTTTGAGCTTGTACCGCCCACATCCCAGGGAAAAGTCCCATTACCATATCTGAAAGAGGGTAAATGCCCTATCCAGGCGGTTTAGCCTGAACATTTATCCTATCATAGTAAACTTGTAGACTGTACATCCTTGCAATTGCAGTGCTCAGCAATGCAAGCAAAGGAGTTTGTTGGTCATTGGATTTAACGTCCTGTCAACCACACAGGGTCACCTCAGGATGATTCAACTCTCTGTACCCAAAACACGTGTTAAGTACCCCTTCTCCTATGTTAAACTATCCCAGTCAGACCTACAAACTTAATCCAACACAAATACAACATGGGAAATCCCACTACAGGCCAGAAAGTTTACACTCCCTAATAGGAAAACCATTAACACAAAGATGATCATAACTGCTTCAGCTAGAGATGGTGACGGACTGTGTTTTATGCATTTCATTTTTTTAATTTAAAACTGAGCCTTCATTACTACTCTGCCAAGAAAAGACAATTTCATTCAAAAAAACTCCATTTACCTTTTTCTTTCTTTTGTTCCCTTTTTGTTGTTGTTGCCTTACATAAAAATCATCATTCTTTTTAACCTCTGTTTGTTCAGAGCACTCGCAGTCAACTTTGTTTCAGATTTTTGGGTCAACAAGGTCCCACCCACCTTTTCTCTACTTCATGAAAGCGCACCCAGCCATTGTTGTCGCTGTAGGAGGGCTCTGGGTCGGAGACATTGCTGGAAGTGGAAGTGGTGCTTTCACTGTGCTCTGCAGATGGGGTGATCTGCAGCTGCCTGAAGCTGGCTGCCATTCGCTCACTCAGGTATTTCTTGCAAGAAGGGCCACTGAAACAGTCACTGCTGAAAGTGAACTCTTTCAGTTAAAAACAGAAAAATGACAAGTGTGCAAAAGCTGGTTCATTAGAAATCCTGAAAAAGCTGGCCCACTAAAAATCCTGAAAAACTGACCCACTAAAACCCCTGAAAAAACTGGGTCAAATTGAAAATTCCTGATTTCACCCACTGAATCTTTTTTCTTCTTCTTCCAAGGGACATTAGTGAACTTCATCTGCTCAGGAATGAATAAACACAAAGAACTGGGAGTTCATGAGAGGATTTTCCTCTTTTTATTCTTCTTCTTTTTTTCCCCCCTCTTCTTCTGTTGTGCACTAATTTTCTTCCTTTGTACACCCACAAAATCACTGATTTTCACTCTGGTCAAACCACCAAATTCATAATCTTGACCACTGAAACCCCAGCTTTCACTGGTCAAACAGCAAATTCCAGATTTTGACTCACACTGACATGTTCTGTCCACTATTGTGCTGACAACACTCTGGTAAAACTGCGTCACTTGCCAGCATCATTTGCCTCTTCCCCAATAATCCTAGAGGGATCCACTGGAGTAAGTACAGTGATTTGAGAGCTTTCCATTATCTGCATGTTTCAAAGAACAGAAAAAAGCAAAACCATCCCTCTGTCTGACTCTTTGAATGGTTTTGTGCATAAAAGTTTTTACCCAAGCATGACAATATAACTGGATTGCTGGGTGTGTTTAACTTATTGTAGCCCTGTGACAAGCAGAGCTGCCACACCACATCAACACTGTGGTCAATTCCACAAGCAAGACTGTGTTGGATGCATTTTACAGTTGCAGGGCATATTTTGCAACCGATCCAGTGAATCCCCTGTTTTAGAACAAATTAGTAACGGGATTTTCATGTCCTTTCATATGCACAGGATCATTTACAGCAATCACTTACAAATCGTCAAATGACACATTCAGTTCATAGTACAGTATTCTATCAAGAAAAGTAATTCATTAGTTCTTTGGTGACAAAAACTGAGAAATGAAATGAATTTTGAGCCATCAGATAAAACGGTGATAGAAAGGGGGTTGTGCATGGTCTGCATGTGCTGACTAGCTGATCACAGTCTGTCAGTCAAACCTGAGCAACAACTGCATAAAAAAGCATGCAGCTAAAACCTCAGTCAATTTACATATATATATATATATATATAACTGCAATGTCCACAACAATTTCAATTTCTCCTCACTCTGGTGGATCTGTAGCGCTGGGCTGCAAGCATCTCTTTGGTGGCCGTGAAATGGATGGCTTGGGGGATGCCTGCATCATCGTGGTCTGTGGTTGCGTCACAGGCCTAGAGACAAATAAAATACAAGAATACAGTGGAGTGATCATACGTTGAAAGAGTGGGCGGTAAACAATAATAGTGAAAACTATTTGTTACTGTTTCTGTTATCACTCGTTTTGCTTCATTAATTTAAAATTTAAAAAAGAAGTTTTTTTAACCCCCTCACCTCTTTCATCAACTCCAGGTGCTCACCTCTTTCATCAACTCCAGGTGCTACCTGGAGTTGATGAAAGAGGTGAGGGGGTTAAAAAAATATTCTTCCTCAGCGATAGCAGTTAATCAAATTTCCCATGGGAACCAATATATACAACAGAAGCAGCAAAATCAACAAACAACAATACAGTGAGTGAAAATATAATGCAGAGGACGATGCATAGAAAGTATGTTGTTTGAATAAATGCCCCACAATGAAGTGCTTGGCAAAAGATTATTTTTTTTAAATCACACAAAATCAACACCACTATTAAAGTACTTACGAAGCTCAATGCCAACTTACATGTGCATAGTGTAGACAGGAAGGGACTGCGACATCGTGCTCTGCGCTGTGAAGTGTGGCGTGACGTGATTGGCCCAGGGCATGGTGGTGGGGACAGAGTGCTGCCAACTGGCCCCTAACCCCGGGGCGGCAGCCACGCCCACAGAGCAGGCCGAGGGCACCCAGGCAGGGACCGCTGTCCCCTGGGTTGGGGACAGGAAGCGGAAGTTTCCTGTGCGAGTGTAGCCTTGGCCCCCAGGCACTGCTGGTGCTATTGGCTCAGGAGGGGGGAGGTTGAGTGGAGCAGTGGGCAGCTGTCCAGCTGGAGGGTAGTGGTTCAAGTCTGGCAGGTAGTTGTTGTTATTGAACATTGTCTCTCTGTTGCTCAGTGTTGTACAAAAACTGCAGAAGTTGACCTGTAATAAAAATCATTGCAAATGCTTTTGCTGGCTTAACTAAGTTAATCTTTTAAAATCATGTATGTATTTAACTTGAAAAGTAGTAACGGCACCTAGTACTGTGGTTGAGATTTTGTTCATACTTTCTTCTTCACACAGTATTTAACATCAGACATCAGTCATCCTCACTTTGACCCTGCTTATAAATGTATCTGTATGACTCATAGTCATTGACTGTAACTGTGTAAGCATTCCTTAATTTTCCAAATCTGCTTTCTCTACTCCCTATGTCATTCCTCAGTCCAGAGCTTTTACACTGTCCGTTTATGTGCAAGACTCTAAGGGCAATTTGAGTCTCTTACAGTCTTAGTCTTATCCAACAGGACAGAGCTCCTGAAAGTGAAAGGAGCTGTGTGAAAGTTGAGGTGGACGTTCTCGGCTCCTGTCCCTAATAAACCTACGGTTTCTGTGGACATAAAGCAACACTTCAACAACAACATCAACAGGTCAAGTCTCTTAGACATCAGTCTGAAACTGACTGAACAGTCAAGTCTTGTCTGCAAATAGCTCAAATAAGTGCTGGAAACCTGCTCAAAATCATAACAGTACTGAACTGAATTTTATCCAGAATGACCAAATTATTGAATGAGGTTCTCATGATGGCACTTTCCTGGTAAACATGCCAGATCCAATTTGCATCTGATCTGGATCAGCTTAGAACCATTGGCCAGAAGCAGAACCAATGATTCTTGCACACCAGCTTGCTTCTGGATCAAATTCTTTGGCCAAAACCTGACACAATCGGCCTGAACTAAATCTGATCCAGGCTGGTTTTGCACAATATGATCCAGGCTGTCAACTCTATGGGAAAATGCAACCAATTCTGAAAATGGGAAACTGGTAGTTGGCTGGTTGCGTTTTGTCAAAACTGGGCCCAGTGATTCTTGCACACTGGCTTGCTTCTGGACTACATCCTTTTGGCCAGAACCTGACCAGGCCATCCAGATCAGATCCGGGCCGGTTTTGCACAATATGATCTGGGTCATCTTTGGAATAACAGCACTGAATCTGATGCAGAAAGTCAGACCGGCCCCATCCTGGCCGTAGTGGCCATAACTGACCGTAACCAAAACGCTTCGGAATCTGATCCGGCATGTTTACTGGGTATGCAGTCCATGAATTAGTACTTTACCACGTTGTACTTACCGCTCAGCATCTGACATTGATACGGATATATATCGTGATATAGTCTACTTGTCAGCATCCACAGTGACTAGTTTGTCCTTGCATGCAGTCAAACGTCGAAGCTATTTTCCTTGGGGCTGATCGTAACACTTATATATTATTACTTCAAATATCGGGCCTTGGGTGAGTACGGGTCAAGTGGGAAGTAAGTCCAGAAATTTCGGCTGACTTCTGGATCTGCTCTGTCGTTTTCTGAATATTGCACTCAGTAACTCGACTTCAGGCGGGTGCTGACGTTCTTATAACACTATGAAACACATCGAACGGGAAGAAAAACAATTTAAACTCTGGTAACATAGATATGTTATAAATACGCTTGTCAAACAAAGTAGCAAAAATATCAACAAGGCGTCTCTTCAGAGTTACCTGCCCGTTCTGTTTTTTTGTTGTTGTTTTTTACAAAGGCTTGTCCTGAATGAAAGTATAAAAGTATATCATTTTATGGTTTACAATTGAATAATATTTATCAGTTTAAAGAGATAGGTTAAAGCATATTATTTGCATATTTATCATTGGACTTAATGCATTTCAGTCGGCTTGGATTCCGTAGAGTCCAATCTTTTATGTTACAAGGTCGAAGGGGAACAACTTATGATGCAAGAATAGCCTGTGCAACTGGACCCCGATTGTGCTGTCTGCAAACAGCGGTAGAACAGGGTCAGGTATAGTTACTAAATGTGTCTGCTTCTTTTTCTTACTTGTAATGTGAAATCCAGTTGGGGGGAGGGAGGGTGCTTGAGTCCATAAAAACCAAATGCTAATTGATACTGTTTGACATCCCCCGGAACAATAAAAAAAATCGCTTACCCCAGCACCAACCACAACCAGATAAAATCACACTCTAAAACTTCAGCAGACTTCCACCAGAACAGACTGCTTCAGAAACAGCATTTCCCCTGAAGACATCTTCAGAAAGATAAAGTTAGTCACTTAACCGAAGAAGAAAAATTGCATCTGCAAAACAAACAAAAAAAGTGTCCTGAACTCTGCAAATACACAGAAGAAGAAAAAAAAAGTATTCTTAATGCAAATAAACCCCTCTCGTGCCATTGCTCAAGCCCCATGCATTGACTATACACAAAAAGTCCAGAGCTGTGTGACAGAATGCGTTTTAATAAAAGACTAAGCAATTTCTCTCTCACTTAGTCTTGTCTCTCTGACACTGCAGTGTGAAGTTGGTTGTCAGAACGTATGAACTTTGACAGCTGCCAGGGTGACATTGAAGAGGTCAGTGGTAGTTCATTGCCTACATTAGTTTCCAGCTGCATTTAAAATTTCCTGTTGTTCTTTTGCTTGTAGGATGACCACATCCACAGCCTCAGCATAATGTCACAAAAAACTCTGACTTGATTTTTTTCACAGTCATGATGATAGTTCTGAACCAGTTCCTTCTATTAGCTCGAAGCCAGCTGACAGTAGGCCCCCTGTATTATAATGTTGTCTGGAAGCTTCTATCAGGTTGTTTATGTGTTGGGGTGGGAGCGTTGGGTTCCATACTGTAGGGCAGTAAGGGAGCAGAGGCTAAGTGTGAAATAGGGCTATACCATTACACCCCCTACTCAAGGACCCAAGCTTGAGGATACTGAAAGTATTGCTGTTATGCATCAGGCTTGCACCGAATTCTACAGTAGGTGTGAGAGGCAGAATTTGAACTAGATAAGTGGAGGATTGTTCTTTAAAAAAAAAATCAGTCAGTGTGTGTAGTGTCATGTTTTGTTGTATGCATTTTTTCAAGACACTGCATTTGCTGTATGCAAGTTCTAAAAGTGTACATGACCCCTGGAGGGGGGGGGGGGGGGGGGGGGCAATTTCAGATGAGGAAAACAAAAAAGAAAAAGAATGTGTCTGTTTTAGTAAAGGGTGTTGGAGGTTTGCCTGATGTCCTTTTTGTGGACAATAACATTTTCAAACAAAATCCTTAGTTTTAACTCTTTTTTAAAATTTCTGCTGCCTTTTAAAAAAAAGGATGACATTCTTGGACAAAATGTGTTTTGAAAAAGCTAGTTTCTTAAGTAAAATGAGCTTTAAAACTGAAAGTTTGCACACTTCAGTTTAGTGACTGTTGACAGAAAGAGCTTGGCACTGGGAGCCACATGAAACCGGCAGCATGCATGCATATTGATTTCCTATTTCCAGTCTGGTCACATTTTGTTTGGGCAGCAGATGGGCCCATTCATTGATTCCTGTGACTCTGCGTACTGAACTGCTCATGAGTGGTAATTGCTTTCCGCTTGGTTTTCTGGGTCCACAAATGTTAGCATTGCTAGCTGTCCCACAGGAAGTGGTGGAAGTGGGGTACATTTTGCTGGATCTGTTAAAGGTAGTTCTAACTCTTCAAATGTTGCTTTTGTTTCATTAGGGGGTATGTTCTTGACTCATGTGCAATATCATTGGTGTTTTTGCTTTTATGTGCCTGTTCTTTACTGTAAGTGACTTGATTTTTTTTCTCCCTTCCCTCCCTTTCTGTCTTCTCTCTCTCTCTCTCTCTCTCTCTCTCTCTCTCTCTCTCTCTCTCTCTCTCTCTCTCTCTCTCTCTCTCTCTCTCTCTCTTCATTACTTGTTGGTATTTCTTCTGCTTCTTCTTTCACTGTTTCAGGGGTGCAACTGGTTCATGTTTTTTGTTTGTTTGTTTTTTGTTTGTTTTTGTTATTCCAAAAGGAAAAAAATAAATCCTTTTGAATTCTTTTCAACAGGTTGCTTTGTTTAGAACAGATTTGATTGATATCATGAGCAACTAACAAATTATGAGAGAGGGAGAGGGAGAGAAAGAGAGAGAGATATAGAGGGGCATCTGTTGATAATGGTTGTATATGTCAGTTTGAATTTGTGTGCAGATTGACTGAGGAGCGTAGACCTTTAGGAAGCAACATGTCTGCCCAACCTAGTGAGGTGAGATCTCAGCTGCCAGATATTTCCGCAAGTTTTTTTTACGTCAGCTTTGTTTTATTTCTACTCTTGGGTCTTATTTGATGTCATAAATAATGATAATAAATTGAGGTTTAGACAGTGCCATGTCACAGATTAAATGACAGCCACACAGGGCTTTGCAATAATGTTAATAAAACTAGCCTACCGACTTTAAATATCACAGTTAGACTGCAAAGATTATGGCTAGAATATCACTTTACTAATTAAAAAAAAAAAAGTAAATGTAAAGGGTTACAGTTACATACAGTCAGGTGTGGTAACCACATGGATGGGTGACAGTTATGTGCAAGGCTTTGCACCTGCCCTCAGATTTTTGCAGTTTCAGATTCTGTGCAGATTTTACAAATAACAAAAGTCCTTCTGATGAGACTACAAACCCAAGTCTCCTGTGTGTCTACTCATGCAAAAAGACCACATATACACTTTAAAGATCCTGTAATCCATGTAAGAGTTTGATGGATTGTGGAAACACTTAAAATCTCTATAACCCAACATGTACCAAAAGACATGCATGTGAAGCGTAGTGAGTCTGCTCAAGAGTGGAGAATAGTGTAATCAATAATAATAATACTTCGGTTTTCAGGGCAGCAAGCTATGGGGAGGACGTTTCACGGGTGCCACAGACCCAGTGATGGAATCCTTTAATGCATCCATTGGTTATGACAAACGTATGTGGAAAGTGGACATTAAGGTAAATTATGATGTGACTAAAGTGTCGTCATGTATAAGTCTCTGTGTCCTCACCTCACTACCACCACCAACTTTCCCTTTCAATAGTCTTCCTTTGAACTGGCTCACCTGTCTATCAAATCAACATTCATCAGCACTGTCTACAAGTCATCTGCCTCAACTGTCATCCGCCCCCATAACAGGAAGAATAACTTACTCAATGAAGTATGGTAGTGTGTTTATGTAATTAATAAGGTTAACTATGCTCTTGGTGTGTGTGTGTGTGTGTGTGTGTGTGTGTGTTGTGTGTGTGTGTGTGTGTGTGCATGTGTGTGTGTGTGTGTGTGTGTGTGCTCTTGGAATTTTGCACTTTACAAATACTTTTATTATTATTATTTTTAAACAACTTGGTTGTATTTGACTCATAGCCAAAAATCAGTTATGTGGACATCAGTATCTGCCATATGACATGCATCTTCTTTTCATGCAACACAAAATATTTATCTGATTGTAATAGGAGTAACAAAATAAGAAAGAAAGAAAGAAAGGAAATTAATAGTGTGATCCCTACCACCACAACCTCTCCCCATTTGTTTTGAGTGGTGTAATGAAACAAGTTATTCCTTATCATTCAGATCAGGACAGCACCCTGATTGTGTACATCTTCCATAAATTTTGCCAGGGCAGTCAAGCATATGTCCAAGCCATAGAGAAGGTGGGCATTGTGACAGCTGCAGAGAGGGACAGCATCCTAGGTGGTTTGGAACAGGTAAGTAATTGTATCTGTAGTATTCGTGTGACTGACATGATTAAGAAGTATCTTAAAGGACAAGTCCAAGGTTAGGGTTGATTTTTGACATGATTTCCATTAAAGCTCGCTGAGAACGATGATGTAGGTGAAACTGTGATCTGAGGGTCATAAATGCACAAAAAAAAGGCATTTTCTGTCGTACCAAAAGCGTCGCCATGACGCCCAAATCATGTGACCATATGCCTACTACGTCACTCTGGGGAGTCGCTGCAAAATGGCCAACTCGAGCTCCGAAGACAAAACTGACACTTTGCCCGAGAGACCCACAAGGATACAGCTGTATCAGTTTGAGCCTGTCAGGCAGGATTTTGAAAGAGTAACGGAACATCGTGTCAGCTTCGAAGCAAACCCCATGCGGTATTCCATGGGGTTTGCGAAATCGCACTCACTGAAGTGCTCGCTACACAAATGGGCATGATGCAGCGCATCAAGAAAGTCAGCTCGTTTGAATTGTATAAATTCAATCCACTTTCGCCTCACTGTGGGTCGATTGCGCGGGAGCTCGTGCATTGTTATACCTGGGGTCGTCTGCAAATTGTTACAGTTCATGGCAACACAGTAGGCTGGCATAGTTAACTTTTTTGTCGATCACACGCATACACAGTTTACTGAAGAATCTAAGATGGCTACCGCACTGACTCCCCAGACTGAAGTCACTTTGGGAAAGTCACGTGACTGATGGAGAACCCGAGACTGTCGTTTCGGCCAGCCTACAGAAAATAAAATCGATTAAAAACCCAATTAAACATTATTTTAATTTTTTTATTTCATTAAATCTGAAACTAGTGACTCATTTGTCAACCATTTCGATGGTCATTTTGCATACTTAAAAACCTTGGGCTTTTACTTTAATATTTCAGGAGGAACACACAAAAAAGAAGCTGAAAATCACTTTGTGTAGTGTCATTACTTTGTTACTGATGCAACATTTTTCTTTGTAGTCACTTTCATAAAAGTGGTTTTGTTTTGTTTGATGTGGTGTAGTGTGGTGTGTATGGTGTGTGTGTGTGTGTGTGTGTGTGTGTGTGTGTGTGTGTGTGTGTGAGTGTGTGGTTTGTTTGCATTCTTGTTTGTTTCTAGTCACATTAATTTCAATTTGTATTTTCTTAACCCAGTTTTTCCTTGCAGTTGTTTACATAATGCTGACAAGATCAGAATTTCTTTTTCAATTAATAGCTTTGTCATTCAGGTGTGTGTGTTTTTTAGCTTTATTGACTGTAAATATATATGTACAGGCAGCAGATACACTCTAACTTGATATTTCTTTTATGTCTTGGTCAAAGAAACAGTGACCTATATGGATATAAAACAGTCATAATATTAGCAGTCATTATGGCTGCTGAACCACATTTGTGACTTACTATTTTTGAAAGGTTGGTTGTTGTATGCAAAACTTTGAACTGAAAGACAATTGCCTTGATGATGACATTGCATAGATCAGTTTTTGCACCCTTATCTTTGGGGAGTGTGCTGTGTAAAAGTGTGGGTTTGATTTTTATTTCTATAGTTATATAGTACATTTCTATTGATTGCATGTACTATGCTCAGGTGAAATCTGAATGGGAAAAGGGCAAGTTTGAACTGAAAGCTGGCGATGAAGACATTCACACAGCCAATGAACGCAGACTGAAGGTAACTCTGGCTTGTGCGTTTGCGGATGTCAGTAGACCCCTTCCTCCCCCCCCCCCCTCCTTTGAAATAGATAAAACTGAGCATGCTTCTGTGATCTGCCATAGACATAAAGTTTATTTTCACGTGAAATATTTCCTTTAACCTTCAGCTCTGAAGAGACCTTTCTTTCTTTCTGCCTTACTTCATGAGAGTGACGATACCCCAATCATCTAAAGACTGACTCTACCACCTCTGCTGATTCAAATGAAATTTGGGTGTAAAATACTTCCAGGTTCAAGGACAGGCCTCAAAAGTAGCAAAAAAAAGGGCGAATCAGTGGGAGGGGGTAGAGTGTGTGTGTTGGGGGGGGGGGGGGGGGGGGCACTGGGAGTTTGCTAGGAGTACTGCCCCTAGGCCCTTTTTGGTACCTCACCTTTACCTTGTCAACACCTTTGCTGCTCATTGCCTGTGCCTTTCCTTTACCTTGTGACTGATCTCCCTTTACCTTGTCTAAGTGCCCCCCCCCCCCCCCCCCCCCAGGGCGCCTGGCATATTGTTAGTGAAGACCAGTTTGATGCAGGTGCCATGCCTGTATGACCAGTTGCTGATGTCACTACAGCTTTTGACCCCCTTGGTCAGTAAAACAATGTATGCATGCACAGCTGAACCTGAAATGAATGGCTCTGTAAGAGGACCACATAATTATGGGGTGGGGTGGGTTTATGCTGGATTGGTTTCTAATACATTTTTGTGGAGCTTGTTGCCCCTGGGGCTAAAAAATCCATTCACAGTCTATATAAGCAAATGCACAAATACCAATACATTACTGTAGTAGTGGGGGGTGGGGTGGGGGGCGGGGGGTGAACCCACAGATCATCCCAGGTAAAATTGTGCACAAAATCCACCACTGTTAGGAGTTAGTTTAATTTGGTCGCATGACTTTGTTGTTACTAGCTGTTTCCTTGGTAAGCAGAATGGATTTTTGATTAAATGAAAAAAAATTGCACATGTGTACGTCAGGAGCTGATTGGTGATGCGGCGGGTAAACTTCACACGGGGCGCAGTCGTAACGACCAGGTGGCCACTGACATGCGTCTCTGGCTGGGTGAAGCTCTCCTTTCACTGCACGGCCATCTTGTGTCCTTGATCAAGGTCATCTGTCAGCGAGCAGAGATGTGAGTGTTGAAAAGCAGTTGACACTGTACCAGAGTTACAAGAGTTAAGAGTATTTGAGAACTGTGCTTTTGTCGATTTATGTAACAGACTTTTGCCCACACTGTTAATGCCAATGGGGTTTGGGGTTTAATTAGCCTTCATTGTTGGTTTTCACAGGGCTTTGAAGTGAATGAAATGGAGAGTAGATTTGGGAATTAGTAGTGGGAAAATAGATGAAGAAAATGGTGGAGAAAAATTAAGAAACAAACACTTGAAGAAGAAGAGGATGGTTAAAACAAATCCAGTAAGGAAAAGAAAAATATTTGTGCCTGTGTTGGGAGGGATGGGGAGGGGGGGGGCAGGCAGGGGAGAGGGAGAGGCCAAGTGGAAAATGGAGAGAAAAAAAAGGATGGCTATGCTGTTACATGAATGTCAAAGTTCTTCATATACACAGTCATGTTTTGTCCTGTACAAACTAATATATACACGGTCATGTTTTGTCCTGTACAAACTGATATATACGTACACTTAAAAAGAACATCTGAATCAGTTGACTATGTTGACTCTAAAACTCTATTGTTTGTAACTTGTCAGTGGCACTTAACTCAGGTTCTAAGGCTGCTGCTAGTCTTCTGGCAGGAACAAGAGTGCTGTGCAATGGAGAGAACAAATCGCTAATCTACTCTTGGAAAAATGCCCAAATAAGGCCGGTACACTCCAACCACTGTGCATCTTTGCTGGCCAAGGTGGGCCGTGCATTATGCAAGGTAGCAATGCCACAGACGCCTGCTGTTAGACATGATCAAAGCATCCACAAGCACCCACACCTGTATGCATGAATTCCAGGGAGGAGGAGGTTCTGATGCCTGGCTACACTCACCTGCAGCGTGCTCAGCCAATCAGGTGGAGCCACTGGCTGCTGAGGTACTGTGGAACAGTCGCTTGACTTTGGGTGGGTCAGGGGCTGGGTAGAGTGGGTGGTTAGCTGATAGCTTGGCTTGCTTGCTTCCTTGGTGAGGTAATTTTGCATCCCATGAATGTAGCGGAGGTATTATGTAATGTTAACATCACTGAAGTACTGTTGTTTAGTCACTCTAATGGGTTGACACTGTTTGGTCATTCTGTTGGTTCAATTCATAATAACCATTTGGATTAGTAGCTTCATCCAGGTTTCATCCAACAGAAACTGTATTAACCTGAGACAACCTATTTTAAGTAATTAAATGTATGTCTGCATGTGCATCTAATGTTACATTACTGAAGTACTGTTGTTTAGTCACTCTAAAGGGTTGACATTGTTTGGTCATTCCATTGGTTGAATTCATAACCATTTGCATTAGTGGTTTTATCCAGGTTTCATCCAACAGAAACTGTATTAATTTGGGACAACCTATTCTAAGTAATTAAATATATGTATGTATATATATGGCTGTCTACATGGAGTTAAACTGCACTATACAAGTGGACATTGACACTGACATTGTTGTTAAACAGCTACAAACACTGGACATTACTTTAACAGTGGACAAGACAAGGTCATTGACTTACAGCTTACAAACACTTGAATTTTTTTCAAAGGTGGACAAGATAGAGATGCTAAGTGATACAGGCATTGCACTTTGTATCAAAGGCAGTGTTGAGAATCTTCTGAGAGATGGATTGGAGCTGACATGGGTTTCCCTGACCACTCAGCTACTCTTGATCTGAACTAAACCAAGCAGAATTAAAGCAGAACTTCTTCTTTTTTAAAGTGGAGGGGGTGGGGGGGGGGGCTAAGGGTTAAAGTATAAACAATGAAATGGACAAACTCTGACTGTGTGTGTTTGACAAATGTGTCTTTGGTCTGCATATTGAACTAGCTGTTTGGAAATGTGGTTCCAGCTGGCCTTGTTTTTGGTATTTTGAGTTTCACTTTTGTGTTTGTTTTCTCTGCACCCACATTGCTGGCGGTTTCAGCTATGGATGGATGCTGCAGAGGGATATTCAGAGACTGGATCAGCTGAGACAGCGAGTGCTGGTTCTTCCCCTTGGCAGGTCAGCTATGTTTAATTCTCTGTCTGTCTGTCTGTCTGCTACTTGCCCTCCTGCCTGTCTGTCTTTCTGTGTCCTGCCTGACGGCCACTGTCTGCCTGCCATCCTGCCTGTCTCTGTGTCCTGCCTTACGGCCACTGTCTGTCTGTCTGCCTGCCTGTCTGTCTTCCTGTGTCCTGCCTGACGACCACTGTCTGTCTGTCTGCCCTCCTGCCTGTCTGTCTTTCTGTGTTCTGCCTGACGGCCACTGTCTATCTGTCTGCTCACCTGCCAGTCTGTCTTCATGTGTTCTGCCTGACAGCCACTGTCTGTCTGTCTGCCTGCCCTCCTGCCTGTCTGTCTTTCTGTGTCCTGCCTGATGGCCACAGTCTGTCTGTCTGTCTGCCCTCCTGCCTATCTGTCTTTCTGTGTCCTGCCTAATGACCACTGTCTGTCTGTCTGCCCTCCTGCCTGTCTGTCTTTCTGTGTCCTGCCTGACAGCCACTGTCTGTCTGTCTGCCCACCTACCCTCCTGTCTGTCTTTCTGTGTCCTGCCTGACGGCCACTGTCTGTCTGTCTGTGCCCACCTACCCTCCTGTCTGTCTTTCTGTGCCCTGCCTGATGGCCACTGTCTGTCTGTCTGCCCACCTGCCCTCCTGTCTGTCTTTCTGTGTCCTGCCTGACAGCCACTGTCTGTCTGTCTGCCCTCTTTTCTGTCTCTGTGTCCTGCCTTACGGCTGGCCACTGTCTGTCTGTCTGCCCTCTTGCCTGTCTGTCTTTCTGTGTCCTGCCTGATGGCCACTGTCTGTCTGCCCACCTGCCCTCCTGTCTGTTTGTCTTTCTCTGTCCTGCCTGACGGCCACTGTCTGTCTGTCCACCTGCCCTCCTGTCTTTCTCTGTCCTGCCTGACGGCCACTGTCTGTCTGTCTGTGCCCACGTACTCTCCTGTCTGTCTTTCTGTGTCCTGCCTGAGGACCACTGTCTGTCTTCACAACCTGCGTATATATCTTTCTGTGTCCTGCTTACCTGCCACTGTCTGTCTATCTCTGTGTGATTGTTTCAGTGTGTGCCCATGTGAAAAGCAATGTTGCAGTGTTCTTTTAGCTTTTTGTATGTATCTTTCAGCCTTCCTTGGATCAAATTGTTGTGATTGTTCTTATGAGCATTTTGTCTGCCTTTCTGATTGCCTGTCTGTTGGGTGTGTGTATCTGTGTGCATATGCCTGTGGATATATTGCTTGTGTAGTGTGCTTCATTATTTTCCCGTTCTGTTAACTGTTTCCTCTGTATGCAGTGGTGCTCTGGCTGGCAATCCATTCGGGGTGGACAGACAATTTCTTCAGCATGGTTTGTCTACAGTTTATTCTCTCACTCTCTCTGTCTGTCTCCCCCCCCCCCCCCCCCCCACCCCCACCACCTCTCTCTCTCTTTCTGGTCTTCTTGTTGCCTTGTTTTGTGAACCACAGCTGGATATTTGCTGTGTCTTTAGTGGTATAGAGGAGGGAATGACCTATGCATTTTAATGTTCAGCAGCAAACAAAAGCATTTATTTCAAAACTCTGGGTAGGTATACTGGAAGTGTTTCTCTTTAGCATTGAAGGCATGCATGTGACACAGACTGCGCTTAACTTTCAGTCTGGGTCTGGCTTCAAAGTGAACCATCTTGCAGAGGTCACTGGCAGGTGCCCTGAGTTTGGCCATTGCTCCAAAAGTCCATTTCTTTTCTTTGAGATTGTTCTTATGGCACTGGCCTCTGTGAATGTGAACAGAAGATAGTAAGCAAAGACAAAAAGACAAACTGTGGGTTGGGTTTGTTGCAGAGCTGTGGGTTTAATTTGTTGCAGAGCTGGTTAGCAAAGACAAAAAGACGAGCTGTGGTGTTGGTTTGTTGCAGAGCTGTGGGTTTGATTTGTTGAAAAGCTGGATTAACAAAGACAAAAAGATAAGCTGTGGGTTTTGGTTTGTTGCAGAGCTGGGTTAGCAAAGACAAAAAGACAAGCTGTGGGTTTTGGTTTGTTACAGAGCTGGGTTAGCAAAGACAAAAAGACAAGCTGTGGGTTTTGGTTTGTTGCAGAGCTGGGTTAGCAAAGACAAAAAGACAAGCTGTGGGTATTGGTTTGTTGCAAAGCTGGGTTAGCAAAGACAAAAAGACAAGCTGTGGGTGTTGGTTTGTTGCAGAGCTGTGGGTTTGGTTTGTTGAAGAGCTGGGTTAACAAAGACAAAAAGACAAGCTGTGGGTGTTGGTTTGTTGCAGAGCTGGGTTAACAAAGACAAAAAGACAAGCTGTGGGTTTTGGTTTGTTGCAGAGCTGGGTTAACAAAGACAAAAAGACAAGCTGGGGGTGTTGGTTTGTTGCAGAGCTGGGTTAACAAAGACAAAAAGATAAGCTGTGGGTTTTGGTTTGTTGCAGAGCTGGGCATGCAGGGAATGAGCGCAAACAGTCTGGATGCTGTCAGTGACCGTGACTTTGTGGGTAAGTTGGTGACTTTGTGGGATAACTTTAGGGCTTGGTTTGTGACTTTTTAGATATGTTGGTGACTGTGAATGAGTTTGGGACTTTGTAGATAGGTTTGTGACTTTGTTGGTGGGTTTGTGATTTTGTGGGAAGCTTGTGACTTTGTAGACAGGTTTGTGATTTTGTGGATAGGTTAATGACTTTGTGAGTAAGGTTCTTGCTTTGTAGATAACTTTGTGACTTTTGGGGTATATTTGTGACTTTGTAGATAACTCTGTGACTTTGTTGAATCATTTGTGACCTGGTAGTGGTCATCAGATAATATGCAGGAAAGGGAATCTAAAGGGGAAAAGATGGAAGTCTAATAATGTATTACATGATAAAAGAAAAAGATTTATTTTACTGAACTTAAAACCACTCCCAGTCCCAGACCTTAACTTGAAACCACTCCTGTCCGCTGTTCATCTAACAGCGTCAGAGTGTTTAAACTGTGCATGTAACTGAGCAGTACTTCCATCTGGGAAAATGAGGTTTAATATGTGGAAAAGGTTAGGAATTTATAAGCCAAATCATGTACAAACCTTGATACAGCCGAGTTCCTGTTCTGGGCGTCTCTCCTGAGCGTACACCTGAGTCGCTGGGCAGAGGACCTGGTCCTGTACTGCAGCAAGGAGTTTGGCTTTGTCACTCTCTCCGATGCCTACTGCACTGGCAGCAGCTTGATGCCACAGAAGAAGAACGCAGACAGCTTGGAGCTGATTCGTGGCAAAGCAGGGCGTATCTATGGAAATGTAAGTTCATTGTCCACAGCATATGGCTTGTCTGTGCTTTGTGTTTTATGAAAATCAGACTAGGGTTTGAGCATTGAGCACTGAGTATTTTTCTTGTTAGTTAGTTTTGTTTTTGTTTTTTGGTGAATGTTTTTGCTTAGGTTTTTGTATTTTGCTATTTGGGTTGTGTATGGTTTTCATCATCTCTTTTCTTTTCTTTTCTTTTCTTTTTCTGTTGCATTTTCTACGCACATGTAGTTATGTTGTTCCATTTTGAATCTGAAGTATATTTTAACATTCTAAGTAAGCAACAACTGTCCATTTGATCTTCTTTGTTGGTGATGGTTCGGAAATTTGTGTTGCTTTTGGGGGGGGGGGGGGGGGGGGGAGTAAAAAAATAAAATAATAATAATAATATGGTTGAACATTCATAACAGTTCAAATTTTGAACAAATAGTGCTTTGGCGAATAATTAGTGGCAGACATTTATAAAAAAATTGTTTTGTTCCAGTCTGTCTGTATAAACAGTAATCAATCTAACAGTTATTATGTCACCAGGAGAAAGAGAGAGCTCTGCCCACTCAGTGACATACCTCCTACAAATCCATAAACTGGTTCAAAGTAAAAACATGTTGCCAGGAGAAAGCTGTGCCCACTGATGTATGATCTGACAAAAGCGAGGCAGCACCCACATGTCTGAAAGATTTACCAGCTGACATCACTCAGAATTTGGTGACACATTAATTATTACTGAGAAGAAAAGAGAAGATTTCATTAATGTGAACTTTAAAAATAAATGGACGAAAGTCTGTAATGGTTTTGCATTGGTCTTGTTGCAGTGTTGTGGCTTCATGATGTGCCTCAAAGGAATACCAAGTACCTACAACAAGGACCTTCAGGTACAGACTATATTCCTACTGACATGATATCATGTCCCGATTGAAAACTGAGGCTAAAAGTCTTCAACTCTGGCTATTGCTGACCCAGATGCTGTCTGAGCCTAGACCTCTGCTGACTCAGGCTAGAACTATGCTGGCTAAGCCTAGAACTGTTCCGACTCAGGGTAGAACTGTGCTGGCTAAGCCTAGGTCTGCATTGACTCAGGCTGGAACTGTGCTGGCTAAGCCTAGAACTGTGCTGACTCAGGCTGGAACTGTGCTGGCTAAGCCTAGAACTGTGCTGACTCAGGCTAGAACTGTGCTGGCTAAGCCTAGAACTGTGTTGACTCAGGCTAGAACTGTGCTGGTTAAGCCTAGAATGCTGCTGACTCTGGCTAGAACTGTGCTGGTTAAGCATAGCATTCTGCTGACTCCAGCTAGAACCGATGGCTAAGCCTAGAACTGTGCTGACTCAGGCTAGAACTGTGCTGGTTAAGCATAGCATTCTGCTGACTCCAGCTAGAACCGGTGGCTAAGCCTAGAACTGTGCTGACTCAGGCTGTGCCTGTGTATGTAGTGGGCTTTGTCATCTCTGTTGCATTAACCGTCTCTCCTCCTCATTTCAAAATTGCCAGGTTTGCAACTGAAATGGTCCATAGGTGCCTGATTCTAGTCACATTCTTGTTATCCTTCATGGCATTGCAGGCCACAGGGCTAATACTGACAAATGACCAGTTGCCAGGCGCCTGTGTGGAAATGCTGATTGCCATAATGTTGCCCCATGTGTAGAGCCCTCAAGTTCTCTGCAAGGGCCCAGTGAAGTGTCTTGAAAAGCTTATTGCTTGCTGCAGGAGGACAAGGAGGCCATGTTTGACACACATGACACGCTGACAGGAGTTCTGCAGGTGGCCACCGGCGTCCTCTCCACTCTCAAGGTGGGTTAACACCTTTTTTTTAACCTTTTTTTTTTACCCCAGAGTCTGTCTTGTCACGCGTGGTGCTGACGCATTGGCCACAGATGTTTCCATCCATCATTCTACCTCTGTCATTTCTTTTCAGTCTTCCTTTGAAAACCATTCTCTTTTCAAAAACCTTTATTTCATCCCATTGCCACGAGTGTTTGTTTGTTTGTTTGTGTGTGTGTGTGTGTTATGTGCATTGAATCTTGAAAACACATGTACATTTAGAGAATGTGTAAGCGCTGTGTGTGTTAAGCATTGTGAGTATCCATTATTATAATTGTCTGTTTACTGTCAGACCCGCCCTGAAGTGATGAATGCTTTGTGTGCTGACATGTGGAGCACAGTGTGTATTGTTTTTGTCTGTTCATTATCAGTCATCAGAAGTGAAGGAGAAAGCCAGCATGTTGACCACAGATGTGTCTTGTCTGTTTTCAAATCCACCCTGAAGTGATGGAGAGTGCCCTGAGTGCTGACATGTTGGCACAGATGTGTCTCATCTGTTTGCTGTCAGATCCATCCTGAAGTGGAGGGTGCCTTGAGTGCTGACATGTTGACCTCCGATGTGTCTTGTCTGTTTGCTGTCACTGTGTCAGATCCACCCTGAAGTGATGGAGAGTGCCCTGAGTGCTGACATGTTGACCTCCAATGTGTCTTGTCTGCTGTCAGATCCACCCTGAAGTGATGGAGAGTGCCCTGAGTGCTGATATGTTGGCACAGATGTGTCTTGTCTGTTTGCTGTCAGATCCACCCTGAAGTGATGGAGAGTGCCCTGAGTGCTGACATGTTGGCACAGATGTGTCTTGTCTGTTTGCTGTCAGATCCACACTGTGTCTTGTCTTTTTGCTGTTAGATCCACCCTGAAGTGATGGAGAATGCCTTGAGTGCTGACATGTTGGCACAGATGTGTCTTGTCTGTTTGCTGTCAAAATCCCCACTGTGTCTTGTCTTTTTGCTGTCAGATCCACCCTGAAGTGATGGAGAGTGCCCTGAGTGCTGACATGTTGGCCACAGACCTGGCTTACTACCTGGTCAGAAAAGGGGTGAGTCAGAATTCACTTCCTTGTCATTTTTTCTCTTTTTGGAGTGAGTGGATGCCAGTTTCAGTTTTGGACTTCAGAGCCATGTCAGTAGGCATTGCCTGTATTCAGCACCAAAGAGACCGTACAGCCCCTGTGTGCAGTCACATGCATCAACATCTGTGCGCACATTAAAAATCCCAAACACTGGCAGCCATACCATTGTTTGGACAAGCAAAAATACTGCACTCACCGATACTGCACACACTGATGGGAATGGGTAGCGCTGCTCTTGCAGCTGCTGTGCCTTACCCAGGTAAGGCGACAAAATTTCCCGCAAGCATTGCTTTTTGCTGCTGCTGCGCCTTACCAACATTTCCTGCAAGCGTTGCTTTTGTGACTGCTGTGCCTTACCCAGGTAAGGCGACAAAATTTCCCGCAAGCATTGCTTTTGCTGCTGCTGCGCCTTACCAACATTTCCCGCAAGCGTTGCTTTTGTGACTGCTGTGCCTTACCCAGGTAAGGTGACAAAATTTCCAGCAAGCATTGCTTTTGCGGCTGCTGTGCCTTACCCAGGTAAGGCAACACAATTTCCTGCAAGGGACAAAGAAGTACGAAAAACAATAATTAAAAAAAGACAATATGAGCCCACAACTTGTGTGTCTCAGGAAGGCAGTGCATGCAGCATAAGTGAGTGAAGACCTCTGTTGTTGTTGTGTGCAGCAGTGCCACTATAAATGAAACTGAGTTTAAAACTTAAATATAAAGTCCAAGACATTTCTCCTCTCTGCATCTTGCACCCATTTCCTGGATACATTCACAAATGTACACAACCTCCCCCACGGTGTAAGACAGCTGCACTCCGACTCAGATTTCAGGGGTTTCATATAAAAGCGCTGTCCTGATTTAGGCATTGGCATTGGATAGAAATTGACTTGAACATCAATCAGCAAGTCTGTTTGTGGGATCTAGGGTGTTATCTCTCTCTTGGTGTTAGATTGAGGTTGCCCTCCACGTTGATGTGTAGGGTGTTACCTCTCTCTTGGTGTTAGATTGAGGTTGACCTCCACATTGATGTGTAGGGACCTCTCTCTTGGTGTTAGATTGAAGTTGACCTCCACATTGATGTGTAGGGTGATATCTCTGTCTTGGTGTTAGGTTGAAGTTGACCTCCACATTGATGTGTAGGGTGATACCTCTCTCTTGGTGTTAGATTGAGGTTGACCTCCACAGTGATGTGTAGGGTGATACCTCTGTCTTGGTGTTAGATTGAGGTTGACCTCCACATTGATGGTGTCTTAATTGTCTGTTTAGCTCAGGATGTTATCTTCCTCTTGGTATTGCATTGCAGCTCCCCTGCAGATCAGTCTATGCTCTGTTTGCCAGGTTCCGTTTCGTGCTGCACACGGTGTTGCTGGGGAGTGCGTGGCTCTGGCAGAGAAGAAGGGGTGCAGTTTGTCTGACCTGACGGTGCAGGACATGAAATCAGTGCAGTAAGTCCACATTACTGTTTGCATGCACGCTACGTATGTGGCTTTGCATAAGTGACATGACATGGTGTGTGGTTGTGTGGTGTACACAGAATGCGCCAAGATGGTATCAGTTTCACGTGGCACTGGTCAGCCATGTCACAACGAAACAGCACTGTAAGTACATCACTTTGGTGGATATTCAAAAACGCGGTATAAAAAGCTAGTCACTCATTTAGAATCTCATGCAAGTGCAGTGAGTCTGCTCCAGAGTGGAGAATAGCACTATATAAAAGCGATCAGCAACAAGTGTGCAGCAGCATATGTTCAGCCTTTATGCCAGAGTCTGTATGCTGAAACTGCTGATTAAAAACATCGCTGTTTTGAGTAATTTCAAGGCCTCAACATTCCGCAAACAGGAAAACTTATATGTAATCTGAGGTTTGTGTCTTGCAAGTAATGGGGGAGGAGGGGGGTAGAGAGATGAGAAAGTGTCTTGCAATTAGTATAGGGATGAGGAAGTGTCTTGCAAATAGTATAAGGATGAGAAGGTGTTTGACAAATAGCAGGAGAGAGGTGGAAGTTTCTTGCAAATAGTAGACCAAGGAGGAAGTGTCTTGCTAATAGTAATGAGAAGAAAAAAATATCGGCAATAGTATGGTTAATTCAAACACTTAACAGTAGCAAGAGGAGAAACTATCACAAATAGTATGGTTAACGCAAACGCTGATAGTACAGAATATTTGGTGAGAGACTTTGAAAGTCAAAATGCTTAAAATTAAGAGGGAAAATGGAAGGGTGCCGAGCTGACTGTTCCAGGGTTCTGACCCTCACCTCTTTGATTTGCAGCCAGCTGTTTGGAGATGACATAGCGTCCGTCTGGAACTACAAGAACTCAGTGGACCAGTACTCTGCAGTGGGTGGCACTGCCTTGTCCAGTGTCCGTCAGCAAGTTGCCAACATGAAAACCTGGCTTGCTGCTGACCTGGATTCTGCCAAGGGATAATTTGCTGACATAAAACTGGATAGCTGCCTACCTGGATTCTGCCAAGGGATAATTTGCTGACATAAAACTGGATAGCTGCCTACCTGGATTCTGCCAAGGGATAATTTAGTGACATAAAACTGGCTTGCTGCCAACCTGACTTCTGCTAAGGGATAATTTACAGACACGAAAACATGGCTTGCTGCCAACCTGGATTCTGCCAAGGGATAATTTACTGACATAAAACTGGATAGCTGCTGACCTGGGTTCTGTCAATTAAGGCATAAGTCACTCTCATGCTGCCAAGGGATAATTCACTGACATCAAAAACCTGGCTTGCTGATCTGGATTCTGTCAAGGGACTGATCACTGACATGAAAACCTGGTGTGCTGCCAACTGATATTCTGCCAAGGGATAATTCACTGATGTGAAAACCTGGCTGGCTGCTGACTTGTATTCTGTCATGAAATACAGGGTTGAAGCAGTCTTCACAACCTGCAGCTAGTTCCCACCCCTCAATGAATATCAAGATCATGTACGCAGTTTTAACATAGATTAGCTGTCGTATTTATTCTTTTAATAACACCCAAGGCACTGACAATGACCACATTTTAAATGCACATCTCTGCAGGACTTGCAACGCCGACAGAGCCCAGTCCCAGCTAGAAAGAAGAAAGGCCATAAAACTTTAACTTTGTCATTAATATTTGGTATTTTCATGAAATAACTGTTGCTAATTGAGAGGTACTGTTCTGATTACATACACTATGTACAAGCATGGAGTCACTTTCTGATGCTAAGTAAATGTGTGTGTGCATGGACTCACACATGCTTGCATAGGCTGCAATTAATAATGACAATGCTTGTTAAATGCAATTCTTTGGTGCCATTCCCCAGCAAATACTTGGACGCAACACATAGCTGAATCTCTGGAAAGTGCCATCACTCACAACTGTAAAATGAGCAGACAAATCACAGAGGTTTTGTGGATGATGCATACTGTCATATGGAGAGATTGCTTTGTTTATTTCACAGCAAAAGTATACTGCCAACGTGAGAGTGAGAGAAATCCACCACTATCCAAAGGGTTTGGAGTACAGTGTCTGGATTCCTGCCCATTGAGCATGCTGTTACCTGTTGCTGTCCTAGAACAAAACAGCCCTTTTGGTGAAAAGCAGAGGAAGCAGCAAGTGAGCCGAGGCAACACAGAACACAGTGGGGTTTTCCAAGATTTGAGCCACCAGAGCCAATTATGCCCTCGGAGGCCTGGCTCTTAAATGAAAGAAGATTTAACAAGTTGCTGTGAAGGACCAGCCTGAGGAGAAACCGCTCCAATCCCAGGCATGCAAAAGGCTAGTAAATTCGAAAATCCACTAGCATAAAGGAATTATCACAAGCCTGAGTGCACCCCCCAATTTGAAAATCCACTAGCATGAAGGAATTATTACAAGTTCCCCCCCCCCCCCCCACCCCAAAAAATGTCCCTCAAGGTTGTTGTGTTGTTGTTTTTATCATGTAATGATGTATACTGTATTGTGTTGTCTACTGTATTATGTATACTCTAGTCGGATTGCAGATGGAACCATGTATCAACACGCATCAATCACCCAACTACTGTCAAATTCCTTTGGCACTGTCACACGTTTGCTTTGCCTTTGTTTTTCTGTGACTTTTTTGGATAAGTTTTGCTTATCTATTTTTGCATTGATTATTTGGGGAATTCTTATTTTTGCCTTGTGATTATCATATTCAGGAATTGTTATTTTTGCATTGTGATTAATCAGGGAAAATTGTTGACTGGTGTCAAAATGCTTTGTTTGTATTCAATGGAAAACAAATCTTTAGAAAAAGGGAATAGAAAAACCAAAAGCTTCAGTGTTTGTATTCCAGCTGAAGGTTGCACACTTCAGCAAAGGATGGTAACTGTTGGTGTGTTTTTTAACTGTTTTTTTTAGCATGCTTCAATGGGTCTAGTTCCCACAGCTTTAGCAGCTGTTTCCACATGATCCAACAGTTTAGCCAGCAGTTGATCTTTTGAACAGAATTGTGCTGGAGGACAAAGTTATTTTGAAGTGTATCGTTGCACTCTACCTTGACCGGAGGACTCCATCTTTGAAAGTACTGTGCTTTCAGTTTGACAATCAAAACTTAGCCTGTTTGGTGAAATAAACAAAGCATTGCAGGTCATAGACTGTGCCATTTAAAAAAGGAAGGTGATTTTATATTTGTTGGAAGAGAACTGAATATGGAATTCCCCCCCACCCCGATTGAAATGTGATAGGTGAAAACTACACTACGCAATTTTTAGTGTTGTGTTTTCAGTATTAACTATTTCAATAATTGTTTCTTGATTTGTGTGTGTGCTTGGGGGTTAGTGTATTAATATATGCAGCTTCATTTATTATATCCAAGAACTATTTCTTTCACTTTTTTAGTGAACAGTACCTGTTTTATATTAGTGCAATTTATTAAGTATGTATTATGTGATTATATATATATATATAATAATAATAATAATGTACATTTATCATGCTCTCATCAATGCCCTGAGCGCTCACATGATACATATTAACCTACATATGATATTCTATACACATGTAGAGCATAGTCCTACCAAAACAATTTACATAAAGTAATGCATTACAAACACACACACATACACGCATGCATGCACACACACTGATTGTAGCAGAAACTGGGTACTGATATTAGTTAGGATGGAAATACTGTGAGAAGAGGAAAGTTTTCAGTTTGGCTTTAAAAGATGACAGGGTTGAGCAGTGTCTAAGGTCTTGTGGGAGTGAATTCCAAATGTGGGGTCCAAAGCAAGAGAAGGTGCGGAAGCCATGAGTCTTGCATTTGTATTGTTGGATTTCCAGCATGCGGGTGTCAGAAGAAGAGCGTAGTGTATGAGATGGAGTGTAGACATGCAGCAGTTCAGAAAGGTAAGCAGGACCAGAACCATTTATAGCACTGAAACACATACAAGCGACTTTATACTTAATACGTTCTGAAATGGGAAGCCAGCGCAGTTTTTCCAGGAGAGGTGTTGAGTGGTGGTGACGGGGTGCCAAGAGAACAAGTCTTGCAGCGAAGTTCTGAATATTCTGGAGAGGTTGGATGACAGAATTAGGTGTACCCATGAGGAGACAGTTGCAGTAGTCAAGACGTGAAAGGATATAATGTCAGTAAATGTAAATGGTATATATTATGTACATGTATATGAACAAGCGTGTTGAGTTTGCTCAGCAGGGAATAGTGCTTTAAAAAAAAATTGTGTTATTATGTCTGCAGTATATTATAAATGTGCATATAACATGCCCACTGGGACATGCATTCATTGCACTAACTGAAAGACTACATGCGGAGAACTTTTGTTACTGTGATTATTTCAATAATTATTGAAAGCTGCACAGGTTCCTATCAAAACAGTGCCATTTACGTTATTCTCATAAAAAGTGACTGTATATTTTAGTGGAAGTGTACTAACACTTCAGATTTTGGATTTTTTCAAATGTAATTGAAGAAATCTATTCTAATCAGTTTTAGGGGTGTTTACCATACATTATTTGCAGGATCTTTCTTTTCCTTTACGCAAAAAGAGAACAGAGCCAGATGCATGTGGCTTCATTTATTCAGTGAAAGTGCGCAACTGCCTACGCTTCTTTTGCAATGTTTGAAGACTGTTGTCAGACTACACTACCAGTACACAGTTTTCAGTTGGTGTGGGAATACACTGTATATTTGCAAGATTTTTTAGAATGCATTTTTTTGTTTTTGGCGCAGTGACAAATGAGAATGGGAGTGTAAGCATGCAGTTTATTTATTCAGAGCAAGCACTTGCAAGTAACACACTGCCAATTGCTCCATTGTGCCCCCCCCCCCCCACTAAGTCTTCTAGGTAAGAATTTTAAGTAAGGTGTCATTGTGTTAAACCTTGTGCGCAAGCAGCTTATTTATTCAGTGCAAGTACCTGCATAAGTTGTGTACCATTGCATTAAACTTTGTACAATGCCATATTCTGTCCTCTCTCTCCTCTTCTTTCTGTGTCATCTGGTGATCTGCTCAGTGTGTTTGACTGGATGGATTCACAGATTTTTGTGTGTTTGTTTCTGAATCCAGTTGATTGAATTCATAAATGATGCTGATGATGGATGCCTTGTAAAATGTAAAATAGAAAATTCTTCTCTGATTATACACACAGGCATATATACACACACATGCACACACGCATGCACACACACTGTTCTGCAAGACATTTTTCTTTCAAACAGTACAACAAACAATGGCAAAAATAAACACTCCCATTTATTTAAAAAAAAGAAAAAAAGAATAAAACCCTACCAAAAAGGAAAGACAAATCAACAAATGAAATTTAAAACAAATTAATCACTATTACAAGCTAAAGACCACTGGTTTGTTATAGATCATTTTAACTCCATCACAGCCTGTCAAATTGAGGAAGACATGATGAAAAACAAAAGACCACACTTTTAAGTACGTGGCCAAAAGCCTGCAAAGAAACAAAAAAGCATAGCTTCATCATTTATAGCTGCAAATATTCATCAAAACCCTTCATGCTCTGTAATGTGAATGGACACGTGAAAATACGCTGCCACCTATACATATGTAAGTTACCCAGGAAATGTGTTTTAAAAACTTCACAGCAGAGGTATATGAACAATAATAACTAAAATTTTGTCTTGAGATCTTAAAATCTTTAAATGAACTGGCCCTAAACTGAACTTTTTACATGAAGGCTGGCCTTTTTCCAACAGATAAAAGAAGTCAAAATAAAAACTGAAAATCAAGGACTCTGTTTGGAATGCTTAGTTGATTTTATTTTCAAATTAAAAATCCTGCTAGGGCCAGTGACATGCAACTGTAGACAACTCCATCAAGTGTCACAGCTGGCCTACTTGCACACTCGGGTGATGTAGCATGCAACTTTCATGCCCATGAGTTACAACACTTTGTCATTGCATGCAGCCAGTCCTACTTATTATTAGTCACATCATGTAACTCGCATGAAAAACAAAAAAAAGGATATAAAAACCAGGGAGCATTACAAAACAAAATCTTTGATTCAAAGTTCTGTTTCAATTGCTTCAATCTGTTGGACAAAACATGCTTTGAGAAGGGTAGTTCCTGCTGGACAAAACATGTTTTGAGAAGGGCAGTTCCTGTTGGACAAAATGTGTTTTGAGAAGGGCAGTTCCATTTTGAGAAGGGCAGTACTTGCTGGACAAAACATGTTTTGAGAAGGGCAGTTCCTGAAAGACAAAATGTGTTTTGAGAAGGGCAGTTCCATTTTGAGAAGGGCGGTACCTGCTGGACAAACCCTGTTTTGAGAAGGGCACCTCCTGTTGAACAAAACTGTGTTCAGAAAGGATAGTTCTTCAACATGCAAACATACACCTTTCACAGTTTCTACCCTAGAATCTGAACCAGCTGGCTTTGCTGTGGAACCTCAGTGTGCTCCTTGGATCTTGCTGGTGTTGGTGCGTTATAGGCACAGGAAATGGGAGAGATTCCATGCTGTGAAAAGATATGTGCATGACATGCAACTGTAGACAACTCCACCAAGTGTCACAGCTGGGGAGAATAAAGTAACCCTACTTCCTGTTAATGCTTTGAATATTAAGACTTACTGTGCAAAATAGTTTCTTTAGCCCGCAAGTTCCACCAACTTGGATCAATACACAATCAAGCAAATTATAATTATATCCTGTGTGAACATGTATTTAATCACAACAGAAAACGACAAAAAGTCACCAACTGGCACCATCACCTTACCTAATCAAATGCATAGCAAAACTGTGCATAAGCCACGCCCCCCCAAAATGAATCACAGCAAAGGAATAAATACTTCAGTTCCTCTTCCCAAAATAAAGGATATGTGTGCGTTTTGTGCAATGAAACCACCAACTATAAGTCAATAAATTGTTCATGTCCATGACCTCATACCTACATTATATATTAAAGATGCAGATGCGAGCACGAGGTCTTGCATAAACATCCATGGATGAAAGATTTACTCTAAGCACTGCTCCAGTATCCTAGCAGAATAGCCCCAACTTTCTGCCATAGATAGGTCACAGCAGACCACAACATTGAAAGCGAGGCTGGTTCCGTATTGACATGGGTCAGTCTTGAGACTAAAAGCAAGGTTGGATTGTAGGTCTTATTTGCCGATGACAAATCGGCTAAGCAATCATGAACACTGATGAAGACACATAAATCGTGTGTATACCAGTAATGCTCTGTACCACTTCACTTTATGAGTTCCAAGCATAACAACCTTTAACCATTTCCTCTGCTGGGCAGTGAGTAAAAGGAATAGTTAATCAATATTCAGTGAGACCACAGTTCAAACTGAGTCAATATTCAGCGAGACCACAGTTCAAACTGAGTCATGGTTAATTTTCAGTGAGACCACAGTTCAAACTGAGTCAATATTCAGCGAGACCACAATTCAAACTGAGTCAATATCCAGTAAGACCACAGTTGAAACTGAGTCAATATTCAGCGAGACCACAGTTTAAACTGAGTCATGGTTAATCAATATTCAGTGAGACCACATTTCAAACTGAGTTGAGAATGGACTTAATCTCATGACCCGCCATGAGGTAGTTCATTATGTGTGACAGCATGTCACCAAACACAGAACCCAAACTTACTTTTTGATTTTGTGACCAACATTACCTTTTCATGAATGTTCTTAAGAACTGCCAACAATGAACACTTAAGCTAATCAATGTTTTCAAACACACTTAAATTAATCTTAAAAGCACATGAAGCTTATTTCTGACCCACTCTAGACTTGACAGAGAGTGTTACTGGTAGCTACACGATTTTCAAAAGAGAGGACCTTAATTTTTGTACTCCGGTACTAAATACCAGGGTAGTGCTATTAGACAAGACTATGGTTAATGTTTTAAAACACTAAAACTTGACCGGGATCAGCAAGCATCTTTATAAATGCTTAGTGGAATTCACAGCTTTAAAAGAGCTGCAAGCAAAGACACAAGTTGGCCCGACAACAACGTGTGGCTATTCTGTCAACACCCATGCACCCACACAACAGCAGTACTTTTTTGGCTACAAATTTCAACTCCTCAGAGTGCAGCCATGTTCTTTCGCTAATTACCAATAAAGAGCAAAAAAAGAGTTGGTTATTGACACTCAGAATGTACACTTCTGCCACACATGCTAGCCTTGTTCATGACATCACAGACACAGACATAAGTTGGAAGCGTTCACTGCTATGTTTTTATTCCTTTCAGACTTTTTTAAAATTTTAAACTAGACCAAAATTCAACTGAAGAACTGCTGTGAGTGTACTTTTATTTCATTCTTTTCAATCAGGCCACAGATACTTCTTTGCTTGGGGTTCCATTTAAGGAAGCTCCAGGAAAGAAAATGGCAGCTTCCATCAAAGTTTCTCATATGTACCTTGTAAAATAACAATACTGCTAACCTCTGCTTCGCAAGGCCCAAAGTCTTTGGTCATGCATTGGACTTCTTATAATGCTAAGGCCTTGAAAAAAGAAAAAGAAAAAGAAACCTGCCCCAGAATGCTGAAATTCAGTAATCCACAAATCTCAAACAGCTGTGTGTACAATTAAAAACACTGAACAACTTTTATCCCATCTGCATGCCATAAAGGTGCAGAAGGTTAATGCTGGCTCTTATTCAACACTGTAAGCATCCACTACAAGCACAGGACCAAAGCTTCCTCTAACAAATAACTGACATCAGGCTCCACTGTTCCATTATTTCCCCTTTCGCAATAGGACACTGACAATCATCCTGTTGCATCAGATAAAAACCAAATGGGGGAAATGGAAGCTCAAAGCTGCAAACCTGGAACACAAGCTTTTCACTCCACATATTGACTTGCTGGTTTTGTTGACTAGAAAAAAATGGGTCCTGCTTAGTACTTTGCTGGAATCTGCAAAATGCATCATTATTATTATGTTTTAGGTATTTCCAGGCAGCTTCAATGCTGCCATTCTCTCTCTTTCTCTCTTCCCTCCTGACAAAAAGCTAGAAGATGTAATAAACATATTAATCAACCTTAATGAACACCACAAGGGTGACACAGGTAAGCACAGTAAATATCCACAACCCATTATGGCACACAAACACACACGAAGTTAATTGCATCTGGATAAAACTTTCAAGCAAGTCCCAAAACACCACCCACAGATTTCACAACCACACCATGCAAGCTTCACTATCACACAAAGTGACGACTGATCAGTAGATCACACACAATCACATTAGATCAGACAGATGTTTGCTTATCCCTTCTGTCAGGCACTCATTCAGCTAAAGGACTAGTCTTGTCATCAACAGCTCCAGGCATGCTACTGCAGTCAAACCGCTGACAAGAGACCTACCCCTGTCTCAAGACCACTTGTTTTCTTTCTTTCTTTCTTTTTGTTGTTGTTGTTGTAAACTTTGTAAAGCTCTTCTGTTCATATTTCCACGCAAACAAAGCATACACAGTAGACTACCTGTGTTTTCAGGCCAAGTTCTTGTAAATTCTTTTCTTTGTGATTCCATGCAAATGAAGCGGTAAACTACCCCAGCTTCAACTGCCACGCAAAAGCAGCCCACTTCAGGCTGCTTGTAAACTCATCTGTTCATATTTCCTTGCTATTAAAGACCTCAATAAAGACGACCGGTTTTCAGTCCACAGCCTTGTAAACTGTTCTGTTCATACTTTAAGGCAAAGGAAACCCTTACCAAGTCATCTTTTGCAAATGAAGCCCTCTTTCAGGAGCACTTGTTTTTGATCGTTTGGGAGATGGTCATTTGTCAGGGGTTGCACTGTAGCAGTGCCTTGCTACAAAGGAGCTGTTCACCCACATACTCTTAATAACAAATATACTAGTGTACCAGCACTACAAACATATTACCCCAGAGCCCATGTGCGTAGCATATTTTACCCTAATGGCTGAACCTCAGTCACAATGTAACGCTACACTGCGACCCCCGATCCATATTTGCACTTGTTCTGCTTTACCACACGCATCCAGGTACCGATCACTTCAGTCTCGCATACCAGTGATTGCCACTGTACGTGTACCACACTCATGCAGCACTTCTTTCACTGTGCTTCTTCACTGACCTCATCTGTCCTTCTCTCAGCACCAGTGTGAATGCCTGCGTGCAGGTGAGGTTCAAAATGAGTACCTGTCTACCAGTAAAATCTTAACATTTATCACATTTTAACATTTATCATGAAAAACACAGTCAGCAAGTCTGAGATGGTTGGGCATGTACCTGTGAATACGCCAAATTCCCCAAGAGTGTTAGTATCTACTGTATTGCCATCCTGTGAAACACCCACAGCTGTGAGCATCTTCTCTGTCAACACCCACAAAAACCCTCACAGCTGTCAGTGTCTTCTATACCATTACCCACTGAAGCTCCCCCAGCTGTCAGCAGCTTCTCTGTCAATGCCTACAAATGCCCACACAGCTGTCAATGTCTTCTATACCATCACCAGCATCTTCTAAAGTTCTATATCATCACCTGCTGAAGCTCCCACAGCTGTCAGCAATTTTTTCTGCCATTGCCCCCAAAATCCCACACTGCTGTCACCATCCTCTATACCATCACCCACTGAAGCTCTCACAGCTGTCAGCATTTTCTCTGTCATCACACACAAAACCTTATACTGCCATCAGTGTCTTCATTCATACTGAAGCCCCCACAGCTGTCAGTATTTTCACTGTCATCACCCACACAAACTCACATAATAACCCACAGCTGTCAGTGTCTTTTTCTCTTCTGTCATCCACTGAAGTCCCCACAGCTGTAGTCACCAAATGAAAGCCCCAACAGCTGCGAGTGTCATCTGACTATTGACCGTCTTCCACACATTAAACCACAGCTGTCAGTGTCTTCTTCTCTACTGTCACCCACTGAAGCCACAACAGCTGTGAGTGTCACATGCATTGATGATCATCATCCACACAATAACCTGCAGCTGACAAGCACCTTTTCTATTGTCACCCACTGAAGCTCCATGGCTGTCAGTGTCTACTCTACTGTCACCCACTGAAGCCGCACAGCTATCGGTGTCTAGTCTGCTGTCACCCACTAAAGCCTCCACTGCTGTCAGTGTCTACTGTTGTCACCCACTGAAGAACCCACAGCTCTCAGCATCTACTCTGCTGTCACCCGCTGAAGCTGTCAGTGGCTGTCAGTGTCTACTCTATCGTCACCCACTGAAAACCCCACAGTTGTTAGCAGCTTCCGCATCTCCATGCACCAGGAGCACTTCATCAGTGGGCCAGCACAGTGTTGGTCCTGCTTCAGTGATCACAGATGTCGTTGTCTGGACACAGAAAATGCAGCCCTCCATCCAGTCAATGTCTGGACACAAAAAATGCAGCCCTTCATCCAGTCATTATCTGGACGCAGAAAATGCAGCCCTCCATCCTGCCAAATGTATGGACACCGAAAATACTGTCTTCCATCTGGTCAATGTCTGGATGCAGAAAATGCAGCCTTCCATCTGGTCAATGTCTGGATCTAGTCTTCCATATGGTCATGGGTCATTGCCTCTGTTGCACATCAGCACCTCTTCCCACTCTGGTTCATTGAACATGGGCAGGTATTTGTGCCTCCTCTTCAGCACCTCTGTCCACACACACACACACACAAAATGTAAGCACAAAATCTTAAATCCTGATAAAGTACTCAATGTTTATGTAACAACATTTCAGAACTGTCATTTTCACCAAACCCCAGAACTGTAGTGAAATGGGGATCAAATGCCAAAACTCCAAAACTCCAATGGAATAGGGACCAAACACTGAAATTGTAGCATGGAACAGACACCCAACATGTGATGTGGCAAAACACTTGACAATGTGTTCGTCATGACCTGGCAATGCACCTGTCACAATTAAATCACAACACACAGGTGACAGCTTCAAGACACTGACAATTAAAAGGTACCTGCTTTAAGGGATTCGTGGTCTGTGAGACCACCAACAATTAGATGCATATCGCCACCAGCAATTAACTGCACTTCTTCCAGTAATCACTTTTATTTTTCAGCTTGTTCACACAAGTCATGGGTTGCCAGGTATACATCTCTGATCATGCATTTTATGTGTGTGTTTATTTTTCAGGATGAAAACATATAAAAATACAGAACTGCATTATACTCAGCAGGTTTAAATAACAGACAACATTCAGTACAAATACCAAACCAGTTTCACCCATGTAGTAATAATCCTCTGGGCAGCCTGAGCCTTGTTGTGTGGGATTCCTTACCTTCTACAGCAAGCGTGTGCGGATTGTCTGAGAAATGGGCGACATCATTGGGTCGATAGCGACAACGGTCCAGCCCTCCCAGACACCACATGGTCCACATCATCAGGCAGATCAACAGCACCAGGCACATGTAGGCCCACTGAGCCTGATGATTCCTGCATCATCATCATCATCACCATCATTATTACCATCACTGTCATCATCAGGCATATCAACAGCACCAGGCACATGTAGGCCCACTGGGCCTCACGATTCCTGCATCATCATCATCATCACCATCATTATTACCATCACTGTCATCATCAGGCATATCAACAGCACCAGGCACATGTAGGCCCACTGGGCCTGACGATTCCTGCATCATCATCATCATCACCATCATTATTACCATCACTGTCATCATCAGGCATATCAACAGCACCAGGCACATATAGGCCCATTGGGCCTGACGATTCCTGCATCATCATCACCATCATTATCACCATCACTGTCATCATCAGGCAGATCACCAGGCACATGTAGGTCCACTGGGCCTCACAATTCCTGCATCATCATCACCATCATTATTACCATCACTGTCATCATTGGGCAGATGAACAGCACCAGGCACATGTAGTTCCACTGGGCCTCACAATTTCTGTATCATCATCACAGCCATCATCATTAGGTACATCAACAGTACCAGGCCCACATGGGCCTCACAGTTCATGCATCACTATCATCATCATCATCATCATCAGGCACATCAACAGCACCAGCCCACTGGGCCTCTCAATTCCTGCATCATCATCACCATCATTATCATTGTCATCATCAGGCACATCAACCAGAAAGATCAACAACACTAAACACATGTAGGCCCAGTGGGCCACATGATTCCTGCGTCATTATCATCACCATCATCATAAGACAGATCAACAGCACCAGGCACACGCAGACCCAGTGGGTCACATGAGTCCTGCATAACCGTCATCATCACTATCAACATCATAATCACCTTCATCATTGACAAATATCATTATATGATTATATCAGACTCTGAACATCAGCAGCTGTCGCTGTCAGAACTAAGCAGATGTAATTATTATAAAAACATGATGTGACCAGTCTTTCTTTTACACTTTCAACATTACTTTGAGAAAGTAACTGTACAGCTCACATAATGAATATGCAACTTTTCAATCCAAAGCACATTGCTATGACCACCTACTGACAACCTTGCTTGCTCAATTTTTTAGTCAACTCAATTCTGACACTGTCAACAGTGAGGTTACTGTACTACAACACAACACCAAACATTCAATTGCAACAGCATGAAACAGTTTCACCCACCTCCCAACCCCTTCCCATCCCACCCACAAATCTCTTACTACTACAAATACACAACAATGGTAAGATTTTTTTAAGCTTTCAGTTTTACCCTCTCAATGACCCAAAACAGTCTCAGACAACAGTCATGCCTGAAATATAATAATAATGTACATTTATCATGCACTCATCAACGCCCTGAGTGCTCACATGATATATATATATATTAACCTAAATATGATATTCTATTATCTATACGCATGTAGAGCACAGTCCTACCAAAACAATTTACATAAAATATTATACGGAAAAACAAACACACACACACACACACACACACACACACACACAGAGATAATGACAATTCAACTCACAGCTGTCTCTGGAAATCTCTGTCCTTAAGGAAGTTAACACTGACAAACCCTGTCAGGTTGTGCAGCTTGCCATCCAGTCCTATGTATGCAGTGCTTTTGGCTGTCACTATCTCTGGGCCTGTGAGTGATAATAAACCTCAGAATATTTCCATACCTTAATTTCAAGCATACATGCACAATAACAGCATTACAAAATTGTGTTGGAGAGACCTGACATGCAACTGATATTCTTATGATAAAGCAGATGTACACACAGTGTATGACTTACATCAGTCCTGATACACTGGTTTAAAAAAAAAAAAATGTAATAAAGCACTCCAATAAAATTCATACATTACAAACTGTATGTTCTCAGCTGAATGCACCTTAATTTCTGCATCCTTGGTATCCAAATGCAAGGTGAAAATGCAGGAAAGCAAACATCATTATTAATATTATCATATTCTCACTGTTTACACTTACAGTCTTAGTACCTCTACCAAGAGATGACTAACTTGTTGTGGGAGGTTCTCTCTGACCTTTCTGCTTGGAGTTGACCTGCTGCTGTGACGATGATGTGATGGAGTGTCCTTGATCATTGACATCAACTCTCTCTCGCTCTGATGGCGAAACAATGGGAAATGCTGGTGATGTTAAGTTCTCCAACACATTCCGATTTGAGGCATACTTCTCTGAAGAATCACCTCTACTAGCAACAGTGACCTTCCTTTCAACAACACCGTCGCCTTCAGCCAAATGCGGCAGTTTGTTTACTGTTGTTGGGCGTCTTCCTTTCTGGCGTCTGCGAGCCCTGGCCTCCGTTTTGCCAGAGACTTTTGTCTTCACTGACTCGACTTGTGTGTATGTTACATGTGTAGCAGTTGTGTCATTGTTTGCTGCTGGCATTGTTGGCGTTTCATTGTCTCTACGACCCTGTTTCTTTGGATGTTTGTTTCTCTTCGGAGATCTCTTTGAGCGTGAGTAGATCTGGCTAGACAGTACTAATTCTGGTTGTTGTAGAAAACCATCATTTTTAATTTTATGAAAAGAATTACCATAACGTCCATCACCACTTCTGTCTTCTTTTGTTGGATTTCCACCTAAAGCTGACTTTCCAGCAGAAGGAAAATCTGCCTTCAGTGACTTTGTACCACCTGTCCTAAAACTAGACCTTGCACCACCTGCCCTAAATGGCCTAGCAGCACCTGTTCTAAATGGCCTAGCACCACCTGGCCTAAATGACCTTGCAAACTGTACAACTCCTGTCCTAAAAGGCCTTGCAACACCTGTTCTAAATGGCCTTGCAACATCCAAAATCTGAGGAAGGCTGCTCAAGTAGGTTTTTTTATCTCCTGGAATACTTTGAAAGAGACCATTGGCAGCTGCAATGACTTTATCAGATTGCAAAGATGAGACTGGGCGGTCGGGCAATCGAGGTCCCTGAGCAACCTGTCCGCCTCTGCCTCCTTCAGGCTGCAGCACTGCAAAGGGAGCAGAATGGACCCCCCTTGAGTTCGTTTGTTCACTGTCAGTTTGCCTCCCCTGCTCTACTGCTGATGGGGGTGGTGGTGGGGGTGGCAGTAACAGTAAAGAGAGGAGTGTGTGGTGAGTTGCACTCTTGTCCTGGTGATAGACGTAGTTGACATTGTGTCCATAAACCTGCAACATTTGGTTTTCTTTAAACAGTTTCTTTTATATAGCTGTAGCATAAGGTTTTGAGGTATTAAAAAAAAATTGATGATGATTTTTTTAATAATATTTTGTTTTAACTAAAATAATAATAAAACAAGATTCTAGAAGTGTTCTTTGAAACAACTGTGAACAGTAATGAAATACTGGTATAAACTATATCAACAACATCCCCCTTTGCAGGAGGTGGGGGAAAGTAGGATCAAATTTTAATTAACTAGATAGATAGATATAAGACATAAAATCAATGTTTATGGGTACCACTATCAGTCATACACATCGTACACACTTCAAGTTCAAGCAGCAACCACTACTTGGTACCATCCTACCCTCCCTAACATCTATGCCACAGCTGGTTATATGATCATGGCCACACTCAGATGGCCTCTTCTGGAATATCATTCCAGTGGTGGATCCAATGGCAGCCGTAAAATTCAGTATCTATGGAAATCTGAATGTACTGGACAAGTGCATGCTTACCCTGGAGGAAAGGGGGGGGGGGCTATTAGTACGCGAGTACTTGTTTGGCATGTCAGGAGTGCCTACTGTGACTGCTGTTACGGCACTAGCTGAAGTCATTCTAATCCTTTGTGTGAGTTTAGAATGAAAAATGTTGATCAGTTCAAAGAAAAGCAGCATGGAGGGTCAAGATCAAAAAGCAACTGAACTAGTCAAAGTATTCGATCTATCGGTGATCGAAAGTCTATCAAATCCGAGCGATGTCGTCTGTAATGCAAAGTCTGGGTTGCCGTTTTAACTTGACTTGTAAAGAAGCACTTTGTGTGGCAATATGATAAGTTCTACGACGCTACTGAGGGGCTAGATTCGGGCCCTTTTTGTTCTCGTAACATTATTTGCAATCTTCAATCTGAAGAACTTGAAGAATGAAGATCTCCAAATAGAAAAGTCGAGCAGTCACAGGGTCAGTGTCATTGTTGACAAATATTCGACTTCTAAGCATAAACACTTACATTCAACGACTGCAGACAGCAGCAGACGCTAAGGACAAAGAAGTAACCATGAGAAAAGGGACACATTGTGCTGCCTGGGCATTCAGTACTCGTTTTGAACTAACGAAAACATTCTCCTGTCCACGATACCAAAGTCCTCAACTTCGGAAGTTGACAGAAGGGAGCCTACTCGCATTGTGTGCGCATGCGTAGGGTTTAAAAAACTAATGTGCCTACATCAACCATTGCACAAGTAACCAGAGGCACTGCACTACTGTAGTACAGATCTCCGGAGCAGGTAACATCCGAGGATCGAAATGAATAACAACATAAAAAAGCCGCAAGGCTTATGACGGTCCCTACAACAATATATGTACCTGTATTTCAACCTATGAGCCTTCGGTGGTCAGAATGCCGTCGTCTGCTACTTCGGCCATTTTGATCTTTTGTGTTCCAAGGGAGGCAAGTTGAGGCTTGGTACGACGCGGACTTTTGTCAAACTGTTAGTTTTTTTCCCCCAAGTTATGTTATTTTCAGTTTTATTTTTTTCCAGACAGACGACAAAGACGCACTCATTGCTGACAATGCCGCCACCTTTTGCCGTGCCGATCTCCCAGTCTCCCCAACTGTACTGTGATTTTCCCACGAAACGAAAGTGCATCCCGTCCCTCCGTAGTCTGTCAGGAGCTCGTGAAACGTTTTTTGGACTGGTGGTTCGGGGCTTTTTGCAGGTGCTCAACCCTCCATTTAAACAACAAGGGAATATATTCATTTCGCTAATACAATGCACTGTTACAAATATTGTCAGTCTCAGTCATGACATTCTGATTTTCTGCGCGTGAAACTAAAACTAGTGAAAAAAGGTATTGGTCCTGTGCTGCAGGGCCGGGCTCACAAATCACATTGTGGAGCGCTAGTAAAGTTGTTATTTGTGTTGTGTTATTTCTGGGCACTAATAAATGGTGTAATTTTACAACAAGAAAAAAGTTATGGTTGGTGATCTGGGGTAAATTTATAATTCATACACCCACCCCCTCCCCCCACATGTAAAAAATCTGTATTAATTAAATATGCACAGGCTACACACAGAAATCTGAACTGCATTTGCAAATTTTCAACTCAATCAACACAGTAAAACCAGATTAGCCATAGATCCGAATTTGATGAATCTATGATTATTAATTGCATCATTATCACAAACAAAGGCTGGTTTAAATTTGAAGAGATAGGATGTAATGTAGGCACCTTAACACAGTTAAATCAAAAAGATATATGTATTTAATTTTGAACGTTTTTCTTCCAAATACAAAAGACTGCAGTTTGCAAGACCTTGCTCTTTTGTTCCAAACTCGGTAACCAAAACCACTAGTGAAAAGCTGGCTCACGGTTCTGGACACAACAGCACAGCCAACAGCAAACAACCTTATTTATAACTCATAACTAACATTAACTGTTTAACAAACCTGCATTCCTCTTCCCTGTTACAGATTACATTGAGGCAGACCAAGGACCAACTGCAGCATCAGCTGTGACAAGATGGATTCAGATGACACGGGCATAATGCCCATTGTGAAGATAGAGATTGATGTCGCTGAGGAGCCACCAGTCTCCTGGAGGACAGAGAATTATAAGCAAGGTCACTGAAGGGCTGGACTCTTTCCTCATAAAACTGATACTGAATTATATAGATATATAGTTGTGTGGCAGTCGTGAGAGGTTTATATTGTGGTCTGGGTGGTGGTTTGCAATATATGTTTGTTGGTTGTGGTTTTGAGAACAATGACTGCTAAAGTGCTAGTGCACTGGGGCAGATGAAAACTGGCATAGAAGAGATAGCTCTTTGCATTGTTCTAATTTATAGCAACTCTCATTGGAACAGTTACTTTTGGACATTTTATACGGACACAGTCTTGGGCAAAATGTATTGGTAAGGATCTCTTATGAAATTGCTGTGTGATACTGATAGGGTTCAATATCACCACTTGTGCAGTCAGTTTTCAACTTTTATATTATGAAGATGGGTTGACTTCACATTAATTAATGAGTTCTCACATGAACAAATCGTAAAACTGTAAGTCAAGTGTGTAATAATATTATTTATATTTGTGTTCATGATTTCTCTTGACTGTCAACAGAACCCATGGAGGATCAGCTGATGGATGCCAACATGACTTTTTCCGATATAAAAAACAGGGACATGAAGTCTTCTGACTTGAGTGATCTGGAGTGTAGTGAACAGAAGACTAAAAAGACACAGGCAGTTAAGGTATATGCTGCTGTTGCGGGTTGCTTTATTTGTCAGGAATTTACACAACTCTAGAATTTTGCTTCGGACAAGTAAGATCTATGCATCAAATTACTAACATTGCTTTCCGATTTCCTCCACCTCTAAGTCCAACAAAATGTTGGTCATGTTCAACTGTTAAGTCAAAGCTTAACTTGAGGGGTGAATTTTAACTGAAAAATGTTGAGTGTGTGGCCTTTTATAGGGAAGGCCAACACTGGATTTTCTTGTACACTGTAATCATAAAATTAATGTGATAAGCATCAATTTGAATTGTTTCCAGTTTAATATTTGATGCATTGGCAGTTGGGAATTTTATGCATTGGCAGTTGAGATTAATGTTTTGCAAAACACTTTGTGAAAGTGGCATCTGCTTTTACTACTTTTAGACATCAACACCAGAGCGTGCTGGAACTTGTGTTTGGTAGCAGTGAATTTGAAATGAGACCCTTTTAGCACTGTGTGATGTGAGTGAGTGATGACCCTCATATTTTTGTTGTTTCAGAACAATGTTGAAGCATCTGATGCCAGTAGCAAATATTTCAAAGCACACCAACCTCTTTCTGACACTGACAACACAGAAGTCCAACAGCCACCACTGTCTGCCATCATCACTTCTACACCATCATCCCTGACTGCATTTATGCATACGTGTCAATACTGCACCACTGCCTTTGTTCACTTCAGCAGTTTGGAAATTCACATGGCTTCATGTCACAGAGAAAAACAGGCAGCTGAGTCGCCCAGATGCAATGGTGGTGTTGGTAACCATGGTGACAAGAGTTGTGAAGTGAATACTAACAAAGACAGCCGGCATGTTTGTGATGAGAATGCCAAGTCCATCACTGGGGCCAGTAGTTTGAACCGGCACAAACAGATATCTGCTGATGATAAACCCTTTGTGTGTGAGATCTGCAGTAAACGTTTTTCCAGCCCTCATCATTTGAGGAAGCACAAACCCATCCACACTGGTCGCAAACCCTATGTTTGTGATGTGTGCAGTAAGGCTTTTGCCAGGGCTTATGACTTGAAGACTCACAAGATGATCCACACTGGTGATAAGCCCTTTGTTTGTGATGTGTGCAGCAAAGCTTTTGCCAGGGCTTATGACTTGAAGACTCACGGGACCACCCACACTGGCCACAAACCCTTTGTTTGTGATGTATGCAGTAAGGCATTTATCTGGGCTAATGACTTTAATAAGCACATGCAAGTCCACACTGGTCATAAGCTTTTTGTTTGTGATTTGTGCAGTATGTCGTTTACAGACTCCAGTAATTTGAAGAGACATGGGATGATCCACACTGGTCAGAAACAATTTCTTTGTGATGTGTGCGGCAAGGGTTTTACTCAGGCAGGTGGCTTGAAGCAACACAAAATGGTTCACACCCATCACAGACCCTTTCCTTGTGATGTATGCAGCAAGAGTTTTACCCAGGCTAATAGCTTGAAGACACACAAGCAGACTCACACAGGTCAGAAACCATTTGTTTGTGATGTATGCAGTGAGAGCTTTACCAAGGCAAGTTACCTGAAGGCACACAAGTGGACTCACATCAATCAAAAACCATCTAGGTCTCATGAGGTGATTCACACTGTTGACAAACCTTTTGTTTGTGATGTGTGCAGCAAGGCATTTGCCAAGGCCGATCACCTGAAGTCGCACAAGACAATGCACACAAGTAACAAACCCTTTGTTTGTGATGTGTGCAGCGAGGACTTTGACAGGACTGACGACCTGAAGTCTCACAAGACGATTCACACCAGTGACAAACCCTTTATATGTGATGTGTGCAGTGAAGACTTTGCCAGGGTTGAGGACTTGAAGTCTCACAAGATGATTCACACCCACCATAAACGCTTTGCTTGTGATGTATGCAATAAGGCTTTTACAAGGGCTTATGACTTGAAATCTCACAAGATGATTCACATTGGTCATAAACCCTTTCTTTGTGATGTGTGTGGTAAGGCGTTTGCCAGGGCTTATGACTTGAAGACTCACAAGATGATTCACGCTGGTAGCAAACCCTTTGTTTGTGATGTGTGCAACGAGGACTTTGCCACGACTGATGACCTGAAGTCTCACAAGATGATTCACACCAGTGACAAACCCTTTATATGTGATGTGTGCAGTGAGGATTTTGCCAGGGTTGAGGACTTGAAGTCTCACAAGATAATTCACACCAGTGACAAACCCTTTATATGTGATGTGTGCAGTGAGGACTTTGCCAGGGTTGAGGACTTGAAGTCTCACAAGATGATTCACACCCGTCATAAACGCTTTGTTTGTGATGTGTGCAGTAAGGCTTTTACGAGGGCTTATGACTTAAAATCTCACAAGATGATTCACATTGGCCGTAAACCCTTTGTTTGTAATGTGTGTGGCAAGGCTTTTACCAGGGCTTATGACCTGAAGACTCACAAGATGATTCACGCTGGTAACAAACCCTTTGTTTGTGATGTGTGCAATAAGGACTTTGCCAGGACTGATGCCCTGAAGTCTCACAGGATGATTCATACCAGTGGCAAACCCTTTATATGTGATGTGTGCAGTGAGGACTTTGCCAGGGTTGAGGACTTGAAGTCTCACAAGATTATTCACACCCATCATAAACACTTTGTTTGTGATGTGTGCAGTAAGGCTTTTACCAGGGCTTATGACTTGAAATCTCACAAGATGATTCACATTGGTCATAAACCCTTTGTTTGTGATGTGTGTGGCAAGGCTTTTACTAGGGCTTATGACTTGAAGACTCACAAGATGATTCATGCTGGTCATAAACCCTTTGTTTGTGATGTGTGCAGCAAAGCTTTTGCTAGGGCTTATGACTTGAAGACTCACAGGACCACCCACACTGGCAATAAACCTTTTGTTTGTGATGTGTGTAGTAAGAGCTATACTCAAGCTGCTAAGCTGAAGTCACACCAGAGGATCCACAGTAGCATTAAACCCTTTGCTTGTGATAGGTGAAATGGAACTTTTACCCATGCTTGTACTTTGCAAAAACACAAGAGAATCCAGTGGTTCAGAACATATAATAGAGATAGTCATGATTTTATTACCATCTTAGTTATCAGACTCAGTTACTGTGAACTTGACCTTGAAGATAGAAACCCAGTTTTTGCACAGCCCTCTCTTGCTTATAATGTGACACCATACTGGGTTTGGTTACAAAAGTTTTGGCAATTCAGAAGACATCATCCAAACTAACATTAACTGAAATGTTTAACTTTGGCTGTGACATTGACCTTGAACACAGCCATCCTATATTTTCACTGGACACATTTTTGCTTTTGGTGATCTCCCAATAGTACCATCAAACTGAGTTTGGTGCAAAAGATTCATTATTTAGAATAAAAGATACAGTAGAAACTGTCATATTTTGATTATATATAAGCCCTCACTGTGATCTTGACATTGAAGGTAGAATCCCATTTTTTTGCATGACATTCTGACTCATGATGGTGCACCACAGTATTACATTTGGTTACGAAAGATTGCCTAAAAACACTCAATCAGCTGGGGACAAATATTTGTCTCCCATGTTACTACCATCACCACTGAAGACACCACAAGGACATGTGGTAACATACCAAGCAGACCCATTACTTCATATTCTGGTCAATGGGAAAATTGTGATGATTTGGGAAAGAAAGAAAAAATGATCACATGAAGACACAGATGTTGCCAGGTCCTCTGCCCAGGAAAAATGGAAAAAAAACATGCAGGCATATTGATCACAATGGTGGTAGCCATCTGGTGAGGTTTGAATACTGATTCCTCACTGAATCTGAGGTATCGCAAAAAGAAAGATTTATTGTAAGTTTAAGATTAAACTGAAGTGTTGTTCAGTTATATAAAAAAATGCACATGGATGCACACATGCTTTCTTTCACAACACACACAATGAAACACAACACCTTGGATTAAAGAATGAATATATATATACTGTATCTGATGGATGTCTTTCATGAGTGTGTGAAACAGTAATGGATGGATGTACCTTATAATGTTTCTTTGCATACATGTCAAGAGACAAAATGTTTGGAATTTAATTTTCATATTGCCAATTGTTAAAAGCAAAGCACACATAGTGACATACAGAAGTACATGCACATGCTCCAGCACACACACACACACACACACTGAAAGACATTGGCACACACATACAGATGCACCCACCCACCCATTTGCATGCAACAGATAAAAGAATAATTACACTGTATTTGACTATCACATAAACATGTGAAACTGTAATGGATGAATGTAACTGATTTAGAATATGAACAGTAGCTTTTGGAAAAGAAACTGTATCGTGTGAAACTGAAAGCCAGCTCCAAACACATAAAAGGTTAAAAAGAACGCTTATGTATTATGACACAGACACAAAATCTACACATTTTGGGGGTAATCCCCTTTGTCAAGTTACAAAACTACACTTAAACAACATTTAAACAGTTAAAAACGACGAAAAATGAGATGAAAAGCGATTTTTTCTTTTCTTTTTGGGATGGATGCATGCTGTGGGAATAAAATGCCCACAACGCTTGACCAAGTACAACACACACACGCACACATTACATGTACACAAAATGCCAAAATCTAAATGCCAGAATGAACTTTACTCCACCAGCCTGTCGGCTGACAGTGTCACAACTGGTTCAACTTCAACTTCAATGTTGTGTTTCGTCCACATAGGGACGACCTCCACTACTTCTAGCTGTCAAGGACTGGGCTCTGTCAGAGCCTTGCAAGTCCTGCAGTCATGTGTGGTCGCCGCAAGTGCCTCGGGTGTTATTAAAACGATAATATTAAAAACACCTGGGACATTTTAAACGCCATTTTGGATCACAAATATGATCAGAATCACTCAAACAGGGTCATATCTAGCGAATGAAGCCAACCATGATTGGCAACAAAAGTGAGTTTGATTAGCTACAGACGGTATGTAGACCATGGACCTATGATCTAGACGAGTGACTGAGTCCTCACTAGTACGCGACCGATTAGTTTGCCGACATAACCGGCGCGGCTGGGCCGAAGTGTGCACGGCCTTTACTCGGAAACTAGATCTAGATCAAACGTGAATTGAAGTTCGCAAGATGTTTGGGTGGCCAAACTTGTTCCCCCAACCGAGCGAGTGGACGAATTTCCCCGTCACCTTATTGTTCTTCGCGAGATGTGTGTGTGGTGTGTGTGTGTGTGTGTGTGTGCGTTCATGTTGTATGCGTTGAATTTGGACAATATATGCTTGTAAAGAATGTGTAAGCGCTCTAATATTTATTATTATTTTTGGCGCGCTATCGCCGATCCACGCCTTCTGGTTGGCTGAAGCGGTCTGTGGCTCAAGATCGCGACTGGTTAATTCTTATCTGGGATTTCCCATTAGGTAGCTATCTTCAAAAGGTATGGACAATCTCCTACCATTCGAGAATACAGCATGGCCGCCCGAAAGTAAGAGTCTGCATGCACTTTAGTTGCAGGGTTTAGCACAAATCGCGTTATCGCATGTTTTATGCGTATTTTATGCAGTTCTGAATGCCACACACGCATTCTTTAGATCGTGACGCGTAAGGCATAATGCAAAAATCAAAGCATCAACACACAAGGCAGTTAATTAGCGCTCGAAAAACGTCAGACGAACACAACAACAAATACCAGTCGCCCACGGTAACTCACCTGGCATGCGAGTAAATCGTACAAGGTACATAAACTCCACTAGAGGTGTGTTGATTCTCCACTCACGACAACAGAGTCCAGGCGAGATCAAGAGGAGGGAGGTCAGCTGGACTCTCACAAAGAAGTTAGCCCAGAAGAGATCAAGAGCAGGGAGGTGGAGCTGGGCTTGAGAATTGGACTTCTTTTGCGTCAGTTGTTTCCCAACGGCGGAGCTACGGACATTGATTTTGTGACTGTTCTGCTTAACAGTTGGGACAGCAATTGCGTAGTACGGTGGTTGCTGCGAAATGCCAGACGGACACTGCTGTAACATTTTGTTGTTCTGGCGGCGGTCCACGGCAGCCTTAGTCTTCCAGGTTGGCGCCTGTTTTGAGGTTTCACTCTTCTGTCCCCCTTTTCCCACTCGTCCCCGTCCCTAATACAATAATAGGCCTACTCGCCTCCGTGGATGTTAAGCAACAAAATCTCTCAGTGTTGACTGCACGAGCGCTCTGGGCTTTGTTATGTTTCAGACTTAGTTGGTGTATGGGTTGAATACAAATCTACTTCCCCTTCACCCTTTGAACTTAATCAGCTCCAACTTTAACATCTCCTGTGCCATGCCTGTGATGAAGCATTATGAATCTGATTATGAGTAGAAAAACATTTAAACAAGCTTCTGCATAACATTACAAGCTAGTACATGAGTCCATCAGTCCAGGTTGCCAGAAGAATGATTTCCAGAGAAGCCGTCCACTCTCAATTTTTCTAATATGAAAAACGTAAGAAAGTTATCAAACTTCAGTCCAGGGGGAAACATTGCCGCTGATGGATGAACTCAAGCAGCAAAACATGTGTCTGACCTAGACAACCAACATAATAATGGTCTACACCAGCCGACCAGGATCAGATTTATGACAACCCCTCTGAGCTGTCCTCTAAGCATTGTGGGCCAAAAATTGGATTGGGAAGGAGGCAGTGGACAGTCTTCCAGATGTGAATATAACACTTTAACAATTAATTACCTTTTTGTTTTTGTTTTTTACACTGAAATGTCAGCTTTTAGTTTTAGTTTGATGATCCAGAAGTAACAATCTTTTATTCTTCCCTAGGTACTCAGATTACACTGAAGCAGACCAAGGATTGACCATTACCCCAGGCCAGCTGCGATATTTTTGACAAGATGGATTCCAATGAGTCATGGGACACATCAGTGGTGAAAATAGAAATTGACATTGCTGAGGAGCCTCCTGTCCCTTGGGGGATTGATGGGGATGACCAAGGGCAAGGTCAGTAATGGGCTGGCCCCTTTGCTCATTAATTTTATAAATGAGCCAGTGTCATAAGGTGCTCCCAGTCCCAGACCCAATGACTCTTCCTCTATTTGTGGACTTGCTCTGAACCTCAAGATTAATTGTTTCACTGTTTGGGCTACCTTACATAGGAGACTTTAAAGATGAATATAGGGTAGTTCTCCTTACGTATGACTGATTGAGTCAGCAAGGCCACGAGCAGCAGTAGCCGGACAAAGCTATAGCTTCTGTGGTTGGCTATGCTTGTACAGTTGAAATGTTAACCCTCTGTGATTGGACAAACGCTACAATGGACATTACCATCATGTGTGTGCTGCGTGTAGGGAAGATCGAAACACATAAAAGGTTAAAAAGAACACTATTTCTTATGACAGAACACAACATGTGAATTTTGGGGATAAGCCCCTTTTTCAAGCTACAACTTGTATAAGTTCAAAACAACACGTAAGCAACAGTTAAAGTTTTTAAACAGTTAAAAATTAAATGTCAGATCCATATGTGCTTTTTTTCTTTCTTCATAATAAACCGTGTTTTTATTAACCTTTTATCAAGTTTGTGTGTTTGGATCTTGTTTTAGAATGCTAGCAGTCATTCTTCTTTCAGACTTTGTGTGTAATAAGTGTGCTGAATTATGTGAGTGAAGGTTGTCACAGTAGTGTGACTGACATTACCAGACTGTCATGATGATCTGTCAAAAGCAACAGGTAAACAGCTCAGTCGGAAACAGGTGCCAGCTGCAAATAGGAGGAACTACCCTTAGAAATAGTCATGACCAAGCGTAGTATTCAAGATCACATTAAACTAAAGAGACCCCCCTCGCTCCCCTCCCCCCCACCCTCACTTTCTTGATGCAGCTGGCATACAAAAGGTGGGACACACTGGCATGGATGACCAATATTGTTTGAACCAATGTTGAATTTGCATCATTGTATTCAACTTTTGGTTAACCTGAAAACAATGAAAATAATCTTCTGTTCTAATAGTAATATCATTATTGAAAGCTATTATGTTTTGTTTTTGTTGTTGAGAAAATTCACATTGAAAATGAAACAGTTAAACTTCACACCCTGTGTCTATACATGTGGCAAACACCAACATCATGCCTTTGTTGCCATAAATAGCTCTGACCATGAGTGGTGTACCATATGCTTGTGCGAGTTGAAAGAAGCATGGTGGATTCATTCAATAAATGTTTACTGTTGCTCTCCACAAAAGATTGTGCCAATTATTGTATCTCTAGTTTTGTGTATTGGTCTTTTCACCTTTTGGTATAAAATTAAAAGATTTCAACTGTCACCATTTTTGTGCTAAATTGAGTAGACTGGCAGTAGTATGTGTTTTATTTTTAGATGTTGGGAGCAGATAGACACTGTATTCATGTGGCTGATGACTAGTTGAAGTAGTTCATTGCTGTGTGTTTGTGATGAGTAACTTGATGTTTGGTTTTATCAGTTAGTTCAAAGCTTCTGCAGTTTCATTGTTTTAGTGGTTGAATATAAATATATATACTAAATGTTGCAGGCAAAAGAAATGATACAACAAAGCTTGAAGTGGTGAAGCCACTGTCTGTTGATGAACCATCACGTAGACAGAAGAGTGAACATGCTTCTTATAAAACTCAACAGTTATTTCCCTCATACCACACAGAGGAAAGAAGGCTATACTGAAGGTAGTCAAAAACAAGTTTACTGATTTCTGTTCATGTTTACACAGATCTATGGCTATGCAAATGTGTGTATGCAGACATGATATTTATTGTTTGCTCACCTTTCAGCACACTGACATACTTTGCCATGTACTTTAGCCAAAAGGTTTGAGTGTATAAGCACATTTCTTTCTATGAATATGAAGCTTTTTTAATAACTTTTTAAATATTTTTTATATTTTATTTTTAGGGTAAGGGTTACCTTGTTTTATACAATTTCTGGAACCTATTATTTCACAGCTGAATTTCCCTTTTGATTACAGGCTTTCATAAGAGGGAAACCCAGCAGAAAGTGAAAAAAAGCAATTCTGAGAGATGTAAAGTGTATCGAGAGACGTTGAAGGTGAAGGACCCAGAGCTGTATGAGCATAGGCATGCACACTATGTCGAGCAGAACCAGACAAATAGGAAGAAACCAAAAACACCTGAACAACTTGCAAGGCAGAGGCTACTGACAAAACTTCGCATGCACAGACTTCGGTATGTGAATCCAATTAGGATGCGTAAATCTTCACGTATGATGACAAGACGCAGTGTTTGTTTTGCATTTTCTTAACATCAGCTTTCTTTCAGCGGTGCTGTTTTTAGATTATTACAGATTAATGTATAGACATTTTATAAAAAGCTTTTGTGAACATCAGCTTTCCTTCATGCACAGTCATACTGATTTTAGTCTGTTACAGATTAATGTATAGACATTTTGTAACAAAGCTTTCATCAGCTTTCTTTCATGCACAGTTCTACTGTTTTTATATTATTACATATTAATGTATAAACTTTTTATAACAAAGCAAAACAATCCATGCTGTAATTTATCTGTACAAATGTATTGTCATTTTAGAGTTGAGATTTTGATTCTTAAAATTATTACTGGCAGGCCACAAAAATAAAATTTTAAATTGTATGATTTATGCATGTCTTCCAGCACCAAGAAGAAAGCTGAGGAGGCAGCTGGAGTTCGTGTGCGTGTTTTATCATGTCCTCCACGGAAATCACGAGCTGCTGCTGAGGTGGATGATGCTGTGACACGAGCACGTCGGGAAAAATGGGCTGCAGAGAAACGGAAGCAACGGAAGAAATGGGATGACAGCAAGTGGAACTGGCATCGGAAGAAGGTTCTGGAGGCATATCATAAACGAGTGAAAAAGCAGAAATCACCTGGAGCCACTGTTCCAGGTTTGTTCCATCCTTTTACTGATGATTAAATAAAAATGAAATGTTTTGCGTAATCAGTGCCATATGGCAGCAGCATTAAATGTTTTGCATGGTCAGCCCCGTATGGCACTGGCATTTGCCATTGTGCATTTAGATAATGTTTTTACATTTTTTATTGTTTCTATCCATTGCTTTTTTTCTCTCTCTTTTTGAGACAGAATGGTCAATGATACCAGCATGTCCTAGCCTTATAATATATGCCTTTTAAACAAGGGCAACACTGAAGGAACTAATTCTTCAACAAAAAAAGTGTTTGTGGATGTATGTTTTTTTTGTGAATTTGACTTGAGAGAGGGTTCATGATTTTTATCACTTTATGAGAAGAGTTTTGAAGTGTGCATTTGCTTATGACAAAGTTTGATCATCCTGAGGTGACCCTGTGTGGTAAACTGGTATGCACAGCCCCTAGTGTCCACACTGCAGAGTGAAGTTGATGCAGTGCTGTATTACAGAGAACCTCTCGACCCTGCATCACAAACTGTGAAATGGCAGACAGGGGTGCTGGTGAAGAAGGATAAAAGCCAATGCCAAGAGAAAATAACCATTACAGGGTTCCTGGATGAGTTTGTCCAAAAGCTGAGTCAAGAGTTGTCACAGCACTTGAAGTATGTCTTGATCTACAACTTCCAGCATATGCAGTGCAAACTGCTGATCAATTCCTTGACTTACAGTTCCATGCCAAAAAATGCCCAGCCATTGTTGTGGGTGACTGGTGAAAAGCATGTTTGTCGCTATGAGTGCACAGCGGCACTATAACCAAGTCACAGTTCATCCCACTGTGCTTCACTATCCCAGTGCAACTTGTAAACAGCATGGTGACAAAGTACATTGACTTCCTATCTGACTACCTGCTATTTGATACTCACTTGCTTCTGACCATCACAGACCAGCACCTGAAGGATCTGGGCATCAGGAAGGTTGTGGCATGCTGCCCAATACAAATCCATTCTACCATTCTACTACGCATCCAAAATCTGTTACACAGAATGAGCATTAATATTTTGTTGACTCACGTGACCTGACAGGGGGGCCTTGTGATGCATGTGGTGGTGTGTGTAGGATGGCAGTCAACCACAGTGTGCTGGTTGAGGTGGGGGTGGGGTGAGGAGGGCACAAAATGAAGAGGAATTGTTCCATCATTTGGCAGTGAATTACCTCCCTGGACCCCAAGGAAGCCACGACAAGTACAGGCAGCTGTTGACACGAGAATTGATCTTTTTGTCTGGTAAAGACATCAGACGTTGACAGGTCTTCATCACACACTTTACCGTCCCTGGCACTCTGCAGATCCACCAAGTTCAAGGACTAACAAATAGATCCATATTCACCAAAAAACTGGCTTGTTTTTGTAATCATTGCTGTGGCTTGAATGGGTAGGAGTGCTCTTTCAAGGATGTTCTTTTTCCTTGAGTAATACTGCTCATGTATGGTGATTGGTATAAAAGCACTTTTGGGGGGGAAATGCACTTTTTGAGGAGGCATCTCTGGTGGAGTTTATGTCCCTTGTATTTACACGCATACCAGGTGAGAGTTACCGTAGGCGACTCAGGTCTTGTTGTTGTACTTGTGTGACATCTTTCAAGTGTTAATTAACTCCCTTGTATGTTGATTCTGCACTTTTCGGGAGTCAGAATGTAATCTTCAAACACTTTAATTTGGTTAACCTGAAATAAACAGTTCTGATGTCTGGTTTTCAGCCCTTTTTTGTGTCCCAGTTTAGTCACAGGCTCAAATAGTGTCTTACAGGTTTACGGTTTACTCTTAAATATAGTCACTGTTTCTTTTAGTGCATCATTTAGGTACATCTTTGAAATTGTCATTTATACAACTCGCCCAAGTAGCACTTGATAGGCACCTATTGAATGCCGCTAGTGTTCTAAAACAAGATCCAAAGGTTCAAAAAGAACACTATTAGGACAAAACACAACATGCAAATTTTTGGGGTAATCCCCTTTATCAAACTACAAAACGACACTTAACAGTTAAATGGTGAAAAACAATGAAAAATGAGCTGGAGAGCTAAACCACTTATCTGTTTTTGTCTTGTCCAGTGCTTGGAAGAATGTTTGCATTGAACAACGTTCTCCCAAGCACTGGACAAGACAAAAATAGATAAATGGTTTAGTTCTCCATCTTATTTTTCACCATTTAACTGTTGTTAAAGTGTCATTTTGTAGCGTGATAAAGGGGATTACCCTGAAAATTTGCATGTTGTGTTTGTCCTAGTAAATAGCATCCTTTTGAACTTAGATCTGCTTGGATTTATAAGTTTGAATACCAGATTTTTAGTTAGCCAGTTGTGTAGTTGTCAACCATGTATATGTTATTTTATAAAATTTAGCTTTTCTTTGTGTATCATCTCCAATTTTTCTTGACTGTTGACAGAACCCAGGAAGGATCAGCAGGTGCTTGACAACCCTACTTTTTCTGATACCAAAAGCAGCAACATCAAGCATTTGGACTTCACTGAGCTTGAGAGAAATGATGAGAAGAGAATAAAGGAGGAAGTGGCTGACGTAGGTAAGTGTGTGTTGCTTGTGGATTCTTGTGAGGAGGCTAATACACTATGTTTGACATTTATCTAACAAACAACAGTGTCTTGCGCTCGCGCTCCATCATGACGAGTCCTGAACCAGCTAGCAATAGGGTGGTTCCCCCTCTTTGCGACCAGTTTGTGTTACTGTTGCTATTCACAGCTTATCACAACAGTTGGATATGCCTGTCACACTCCCGTGACTACTCTGTCGCCTATTTCAACCCACTAATCAGACAGCCACTGGGTGTTCCTGTGTTCATGTTAGTCTGAATGAGATCAATAATAATTAGACATTGAAACTGTTCCTCGTCAGGTACTGGCACTTGCGTTTCATTGTTCTGAGGTGACCAAACCCAACTATGTGTCATGCAGAAGTATTTGACTGAGAGCATTCCATCACTATGGCGTATATATAATATTATATGATGGAAAGCTCTCAGTCATATATATATATATATAGTTATCCATGACAGATGGATTTGATAGTTAATGTTCTTTTTTCCCTTTTTTCTTCTTCTTTTTTTTCCAGGGGTTTGTGACGTGAGCAGCAAAGATTCTACCGGATGTCCAATGCTTTGTGATAGGAACAACACAGTAGCCCAACAGCAACCATCATCTGCTGTCATCTATGCTGCACCATCATCCCTGGGTGCATTTCAACACAACTTCGTTGCCACAAGTTTGGGAATGCTGGTGGCTTCATCTCAGGGAAGAAAGCAGCCGCTTTTGTGCCCCAAATTTCCTGGATATGATGGTGGTGTTCTCCTTCTTCTTCCTGTGAGTGGCCACAGTCAACCAGTTGGTTTTTCTGCCACTGTGAATGACAACCATGGAAACAAAAGTGATGAGTTGAATACAGGCAGTGTCTCTATGCAGGCATGTTATGTATATACCAAGGTCTTTAGTGCAGTCAGGGGTTTGAACAAACACAAGAAGGTCAAAACTGGTTGTAAACCTGTTGTCTGTGATGCATGTGATAAGGTTTTTTCATCACAGAGTAACTTGAAAGCACACAAGCTGACCCACACTGGTCATAAACCCTTTGTTTGTGATGTGTGCACTAAGGCTTTTGTAAAGTCTTGTAGCTTGAAAACACACAAGAGAATCCACACCAGCCATAAACCATTTGTTTGTGATGTGTGCACTAAGGCTTTTTTCCATCCTAGTAGCTTGAAAATACACAGGAGGATCCACACTGACCATAACGCCTTTTCTTGTGATGAATGTGGTAAGGCCTTTTCCCAAATGTGTCACTTGGAGACACACAAGACAATCCACAGTGGTCACAAATCGTTTGTTTCTGATGCATGCACTAAGGCTTTTACCCGTGCTAGTAGCTTGAAAACACACAGAAGGATCCACACTGGTGATAACCGCTTTGTTTGTGATGTGTGCAATAAAGCTTTCACCAGAATGCATCTCTTACAGATACACAAGAGGGTCCATACTGGTCATAAACCCTTTGTTTGTGATGTGTGCAGCAAGGCTTTCATCAGTGCTAAGAGCTTAAAAACACACAAGATAATTCACAGTGGCCATAAAGCCTTTGCTTGTGATACATGTGGTAAGGCTTTTATCCGGGCTGCTGATGTGAGGAACCACAGGGTGATCCACTCTGATCATAAACCCTTTGTTTGTAATGTGTGCAGTAAGGCTTTTGTGAGTGCTAGCAGGTTGAAAAAACACAAAAGGTCCCATAATGTTGACAGACCCTTTGCTTGTGATGTCTGCACTGAGACCTTCACCACAATGTATCGCTTTGAGATGCACAAGAGGATCCATACTGGTCAGAAAGTCTTTGTTTGTGATGTGTGCAGTAAGGTTTTAATCCACGCACAAAGCTTGAAAGCACACAAGTTGATCCACATTGGTCACAAAGCCTTTGTTTGTGATGTATGTGACAAGGCCTTTATCCGGGCTGGCGATTTGAAGAAACACAAGATTGTCCACACGGGTCATAAATCCTTTGTTTGTAATGTGTGCAGTAAGGCTTTCAGCCATGCTAGGACCATGAAAAGACACAAGAGGATCCACTCTGATAGTGAACCCCTTGCTTAAGGGGTATAATGGCAAGCCATTTTTCTGGAGTGGTGACTATCTGAAGCTACACATGCAGATCCATACTGGTTATAAACCCTATTATGTGTGTGAAGTATGCGGTGGTGAGTGCTTTGCCAGAGCTGCCAGTCTGAAGACTCAAAAGAGGACCCAGACTCCAAGCACTGGTTTACGACATCCTTCCTCCTTGGAGGAACGTGCCGGAAAGCGAGGCTTGGAGTGTGAAGTGGACCCACACTGGTCATAAATAAACCTTAGGTTTATTTCTGGTGATCACAAGAAGGTACACTCAGGATTATGAACTTTTGCATGCAACTGCATCCAAGCAGCGGGGTCTGCTAAACATCTTGGCTTGTAACCAAGCTGGTACCTTGGAGACGCAAACAAGGTGATCCACATTGGTTACAAACCCTTTGTCTCCATTTGGGATTTGTGCGGTAAGGCCTTTGGCAATTTCAAATAAGCCCTAATGAGATCAAACAGTTATGATCTGTTTATATGATATTATTCATAAAAGCAAGTTGGAGTCTTCTGTGAAAGAATCCTGTGATTTAATAATAAAACTTTTTTTAGTGAAAGGTAACAGTTTTGGTCTTATGTCATTTTGTTATACATGTTAGTCTCTGTAGTGTGCATTTTGTATACCTTTCGGACATGTGTCGTGTGCTGTGTCCAGTTGTGATGGAAAGAGGATAATTTTGTTCCCAAATAGTCACTGCAGCTCTTTGCTCGAATCATTGACATTGACTCTCGTCAAATGTACTACTTCAAAAATTACAATGATTTAGCTAAAGTCGTTTACGCCAAAGGCAAATATGAACATCAGTCACACAATGGAGTTAATTAGTTTCTGGCACCCTTCCTCCACACTCTGCCAAAATTGGTTACGCAATATTGAAGGGACACGCTTTATCTCCATGCATCTGTCACCCACTGATAAAGCAAACGCCAAGCACTGGTTTACGACATCCTTCCTCGTGTCTGAAGTTGCTTTTGGCCTACAGGCTATCTCACTCACTCAACTTGAGTTACTGGCCGGTAGTCTTTCTTGGTGTCACTGTCATTTCTTTCTGGTTCTTCTGTGCGTCACACTCGGTCTTGTATTCCTCCCCTTCAATCCTTGCCTCCGCCCCCTCTAGCTGTGTGCTTCAGACTCAGTCTTGTATTCCTCCCCTTTTGCCCCCCCCCCCCCCCCCCCACCAGTCTTGGTCTTGTATTCCTCCCCTTCAGTCCTTGCCCACTACCCCCCCCACCACACACACCTTAGTCAAGTTGTGCTGCACACATCACTTTCCGGGAGGAGACTGAGGTTGTGGCATGGTGGTGCAAACACAGTTTAGTCAGATACAGGATAGCAAACTGAGCTGTTTTTATTTGTTTGTTGTTGTTGGGGGGAGGGGGTTGAGTTCGACTTGTTTACGCTGAGTTGCCTCCGGACAGGTACTGGTAAAACACTATGGGGGGGGGGGGGGACTAACAGTGTCACCCCCCCCTGAATGATTCTGCCGTTTGACAGGGGCAAAGTCACAAAACTCAATGTCCATAATTAAACTCTAACCAGTTATGAGAGAAACAGGATACCCGAAGCGGACTCAAACCAAAGCCCGTCTCAGCTTACCAGCCTCGCGCCATACTTGTGGCCGGGCCAAACCAACTCACACACAGCATGTACTGAGAAAGGGAGGAGGGAGTGAAGGTGGTGAGTTCGGAGCGAGGTCGTGGCCGCAGGGAGTACTTTCTGCGCCATCTAAAACCTCATCTTGTAAACACAGCTTGATCGTAAGTGCAAAACACTGTGCCATGAGTCACAGCTGGCCTGACCCTAAACTACGACGTTTTTGACACCCCCCCCCCCACACACACACACAATTTCCCACCCCACCCCATGGGCCAATGTGAGCATGCACTATTCGTGCCGAACATCAGAGAGGTTGGCTTTGACGGCAGCTGTCATCCCGCTGGCCAAGGTAATAGTAGTCGCTCAGCAAAGCATGTCGGAGTAACTCCGATTCAACGAGGCATCTCAAATGGAACCGGCCTTCTCAAACCATGTTTTCCGCCAGTATCTCTCCGAGACTGAGAGACAACTCAGAGCTAAACTGAACAAACAAAACATTCTTATCCAGCAGGTAGAAAGATAAAAAATGAAAACTTGAAATGAAGGATTTTGTTTATTAATGCCGCATGGATTTTATACTGAAATTTATAACGGACTGAAACAAACATTCTACATCTAATTTTTCACCGTTTTACCTAGTGTTAAGTGGGGGGTTGTTGTGGGGGGGGTTGTTTGTTTATTTTTAGCCTGAAAAGGGGGATTACCCGGAAAATTTGAATGTTGCGTTTTGTCATAATAAATAGCTTTCTTTTGAACCTTTTATGGGTGTGAATCTTATAACGGACTGAGCTTCGTGAGTGACAATAATTGGAACTCCAGTAACAAGTAAACATGGTGCTTAACGTCCACAGAAACCATAAGGTTTATTAGATGAGGGGGGGGGGGGGGAGATTATATACCTATCACTATGCTGTCACCACCAGAATGACTCCTGCAGCGATGAGCCATTTTAATGTTTCATTAATTATGAGGGACAAAGTCACAAGACAGTGTCCACAAACCACAACCTTTTTGAAGAGAAAGGAGTGCCGAAGCGGAATCGAACCGATGTCCTTCTGCTTACCAGCCTAACTCCTTACCGCTAGGGCAAGCCGGCTCACATGTGGAACTCCATGAACTAATCCCAGTCAAGTCGGTGTCGTAGCTGGCCTAACTGCGACACATGGCCTCTTTGATCTTGGTCCGTCGGGCCCCGCGCTGTGATGAGCACGAACATCACTCAGCGTGGTGCCGCACATCAAAGACTGACAGGACATTTTACTGTTTGCGTCAGCTTTACATCTAACCCCAATAACAAACTCCAACCACTGGTTTACAACATTTTTCTTTCCGGCTTGGAAGAAGGTGCCGGAAAGCGATGCTTGGAGTGTGCCCCGGTAACATTTTTCCGAAACTTGGTTTTGTTAAATTAGGCATTGGTAAAAAGAAAAGACAACACACACACCGGCACATACGACACCGTGATGCAGTGGTCTGAGCCTGGTTGCGACGTCTTTGATGTTTCAGTGTTGCTCCCTCGCCGGGGCGATGTCAGTTCGTGCAACTTCCGGTCCAAAAATCGTACAGCTAAATGCATGGATACGTATTACGAATAGCGCCGCTACACAAAAGTTAGCTATTATTATTATTCAAGTTATGGAGGTCCATGGCTAAACTTCTTTAGCAGTACGATATTTTCTCAGTCTGCCGCCGACATCAAAGACAGCGGCGCGGTGTGCGACAAAGAATCAGTATGGGCTGACGTAAACGGAGCCGGGTGTGCCAAAATCAGTGGTTCCCATGCCAACTGCCACACAGGGCTGCTGCCGGTTTGCATTAGGCAAGTGTTCATGTTTTGCGTATGGAAAAAAAGTACACACACACACAACTTAAAACACTCCATGCAAAACAAAACGCGACGAAAAAATAACTTCGGAGCACGGCCGCCCGTGTCACTTCTCAGTAGTGTATGATTCAGTGAGTACTCGCGCAGCCATGAGCACTACTCTCGAAACTGACTCGGAAAATGAACATGAAATCAAGGGTTAAAATGCAAGAAATAACTGTTACACACACACTGCACACACCCGTACTGACACGCCCCCTCCCCCCGGCCGGCCCGGCGGCCTCCCCACCGCCGCCGCCAAACCGGCTTCAACGTGATTCCGGCGGCAAAAACACGCCGCATAACGCCACACAGTCGATCTCCTTCCATGGTACCCATACACATACACAGTTGCATATACAATTATTATTTAATACTTTCAACACTGAGGTCACTGCGTGGGTGGCGAGAAAAAAACTGAGACGTGCCAAGTGATGTCAGTCCCGGCATCCTGCTCTTGCGCCGCCTGCATGACTACAGCCCCCCGGCTGGGGCGTCCAGACAACCTCACGTGACAATGAATTCCAGCTACTCTGAAGGAAAAATGCTGGCACCGACTTGTGGCAGCATCTCAGTTTTCTTCAACTTGTATTTCAAGTTGTACCCGCTACTTCAGTGTTGACGGCCTCAACACCGCGAGCGGCACTGCTCGGACTGATTGTTCACGGCGGCCGTACTTCTGTGCCGCGCTTCTAAGTTTTATGGACGGTCCGTCTTACTCAATCATGTCTCAATGTATGGGTAGGTCTAACCGTAATTATGTTGTTTTGACGTTAGTGAGTCATATGAAGTCGAGTACTAAAAGACGCATTGTTGCAATGATGCAGTGAACACTCGGAGAATTTGGGTTTTCGCGGAAAATGGCCGTTGCCTGCTGTATTCTCATTTGGGGTTTCCCATTTGGGAATGGCTGTCTTCAAAAGGCATGGACACAATTTCATACCGTTCAAAAACACTTGTAAACATTGGTGTATGGTCGTGGATGCTTCCGCAGAGGCTGGGGACAGAAAGAAGAAGCCGTGAGAAAAAGGACACATTAGACTGGAGCATATAGCACACGTCTCGACCGTATGAAAACATCGGGCCATTTGTCCGCGAGACTGACATGAAACTTCCCGACGAAGTGACTTGAAATGTACTCGAGCAACAGTTTTTCATCGTGTCTCTCAAGGTGCGTGCAGGTAGACTGACGTTTACATAATTCTTTGTTCTTCCTGCAGGGATGGAAATGAGCCAGTCTTTGAAGCATGCCATAGGATTGTGGGCAATGTCCACTTTTAGCCCCGTCGGTTCACCGTCCTCAAATGATATGAAAATGTGTGTGTGTGAGTACGTGTGTGTGTGTGTGTGAAATGAACTTGAAGTATGCAGTACGTTGGCATATCCATATATCAGTTAATTCCGTGCTATGCCAGTGCTACACACACACACACACCACACACACACACACACACACCACACACACCTCAAACCTTTTGAGGACAGCGAACCGACGGGGCTAAAAGTGGATATTGCCGGATTGAGCAGTCTGAATACCGAATAAAATGAAATTAAAAACCACCTGGAAAAACTGACCCCCCCCCCCCCCACCCCACACACACATACACACACACCTGCCTCCTGCCCCATCCAGCCCCATTCCAAACCTACCCCCCAACCAACTTTACCCCCGTCTACATCATGCTACCCTCCTCCACCACCCGCCCCCGCTGCCTTTGGTCCATACGTCCGTCCATGCATCCATACAAATGTGCTTTCCTGCAGCAAACCAAAGCAAAGTAAGCAAATATGGTGCTTTAACATCCACAGAAACCATAAGGTTTATGGAGCTTGGGGGAGAGGGAATCACCTCACATGATACAATTTATACTGTTGGAATCTTCATCACATTGAAGTTGAACTAAAGTGATACTATCCATAATTTACCTGCATTCAATGACTGGATATTTTCTCAAAGTAGAAAGAAAGTTCATTACTACTAATTTAAAAAAAACATGTGTTTAATGTCATGCCAATCATTTAGGAGAAAAAAAGGTATCAGAAACCTTGAAATCTTTTGGAAAAAAAGAAGAGAGAGAAAAAGAAAAGAAGTGAATACTGAGATACCCTGAAATCTTCTGTTATGATGAGGAAGAGAGACAGGATCTCTTGAGGATGACAAACTGCCATTCTCTGCGTTTGAATTTGATCAGTGCCTACTTGTTGATGTCCTGTCTTCTCCTTCTCTTTTTTAATGTTGAAGGACTGGGCACTTGTTGACTTGGTCCTGCTGTGATGCATCTCACGGTGGTCTGAGTGCCAAATAGAAATAAAAACATATAAGGGGATGAGCTGCTGAGGGACAGGTTAAGACTGACTATAAGAGTTAGATGTGGGCTGCACAGGGCTGTGCACAGGTTAAGGAAGCTATGTATCGGAGTCAGGGCCCTGCAACAAAAGGTGAACAGTAATTTAAACAAACATTACAAGCTGTAAACATCTTTATGTACAGCTAGATGGAGTCCATCACTCTCAGCTAGCTGAGTGTCTGTGATGTGGATAGTTTGAACTTAAGCCATCGACCAAGAACTTGAAGAAGGCCAGGTGGAAGTTCTCAAGCTTTTCACAGATGAAACTTAACTTTTATACAATGATAATCAGTCCCAGGCAGTGTGACTTATAAACTTGTGATAATGCAGAACAAACAAATCTGTACTCTGTTCGATCCTTCAGGTTACACTGAGGCTGTCCAAGGACTTGCTGTGGCTCTAGCTGTGACTGCGAATGTGACAAGATGGATTCCACTTCCAGTGACTCATGGATGACATCCAGAGTGAAGATAGAGATTGATGTTGCTGAAGAGCCATCAGTCTGCTGGAAGACAGAAGAGAATGAGCAAGGTCAGTGAGGGGTCAAACTCTTCATGTGTGTCTTCTTTCTGTTGTTTAAGAACTGCGTGTCCTTGGGCATAATTGGCCCTGGCAGTGGTGGTCTTTGTTGTGGCTTGGGTGCCACTTAAAAAACAACCAATTTTAATGGTTAAAAGGGTCAAAAATATTTACAGGGAGCTGGGTTAGATACTGTCTATTACTATATTTATGTTGATTGATACTAATAGCTGTCATTTTATGTATGGTTTGTAAAATAGTTTATGTGGTGGTTCATTAGTAATATTACTCTTAGCCTGTCTTTTATTGCTTTATCATTTATGGTTAATTTAATGTGATGGTTTAAGGTAGTGATTTATTTGTTATAATATTGAAACTTACAGGATTCAAATAAGATATGTTGATTTTATGATTGTTTTGTGGTTTAGAATTTATGTTTTACGAGGTTTAGAATAATCATAATTAAAATTGTTTAAAATGGTTTCTGTGGTTACATCCTTGTGCCATTTGTGACAGTGGTGCAGGACTTCACGAGAGCAAGTGGTAGACTCACAGAGAGAGGGTCTTGCTAAAAATACATCAGTCTTTACTAAGTCAGCTTAGAATTTAGCTTTAAGCTAAGGCCTTTCCTGCTCCCTGCCCCATCCCTGAGTCTCGTACGCATAGCCAGCTTACTCAGTTACTGCCAGTATTTGTCTGCTTTTGCTTAAAAGTGCCTGTCTTCAACTCAAAACTGTTACCTTCCCTCAACTTCATATAACATGGAGGATTCACTGTTGAATTATTTTGGCAGGATCATGTTTTTGCTGGATTGACTAGCATTTTAGTTAACAGGTTGTCAACTAATCAGTCAACAGATCTAGGTATTGTGACATGGTTTTCTTGAATGTCAACAGAAGCCAAGGAGAAACAGCTGGTGGATGACAACTTGACTTTCTCTGGCATTCAAACAAGAGACATAAAATCTTCTGACTTGAGTGATCTAGCGAGTGACGCAGAGAAGGACCAAGGGAAGATGGCTCAGGTATGAATATGTTGGTTATATACAAATGTGTTAACCCTTTGAAGGCTGTCTACAGAAAGTAGAAGATTAAGAACTTAGAAGGCTGCATGAATAGTGTAACAGTTTTATCATTTTTTTCCTTTTTTGTTAAACCCCCATGAGCAACACAAAAAGATGCCGAATAATAGTTTAGACAATAACATATATATAAAAAAGGAGTCTTACGCAGAAATGATGGCAGGTGGCTTGTTGTTGGGCTTACATGCTATCAACAGGATAAATCTCCAGCTTTGCAAACACACACAAAAAAACGTTCTGATTCAGCTTGACTCCATTCATATCACTTTTAATGACCTTGGCCACATTTCAAACTCACAGCAGCATTGTTCACAGTTAGAGAAATTTACAAGTTGTACAGTTCTGTAAGTTCTTATCAGGTCCACTGTTAAATTTATATATATATATATATATATTATATATATATATATATATATATATATATATATGAGTTCTGGTCAAAACAGAGAATTGATTTGAGCACAAATCATGTCAAATTTAATGCCAGTTTTCCAAGGCAAGTCACGTGAGACTGTGGTGCTTCTTCCATTGCTTTCTAAGTGCATGCTTTACATTCCGCAACTTTGACCGCAAATTTGTCAGCAATCCAAGTTCATCTGGATCTGAGAACAAGGGACCCAGATGACAATTCATTCACAATTTCTCACAACCAAGATGACTTGGCAACAGTGATGTGGAAAACACAGAACCAAATGAACTGACACAGAACAGGAAATGTCCATCAGAGGTAGGTGGGTTCATTGTTATTTTGCACTTGTGTATTTTGTGCTTTACACTGTATGTGGATTTGTGGTTTACATAATACATGCTGTGCTTTCACATGTTTTTGTTTTGGCTAACTGCTGCTTTAAGTACTTTGTCAGTCACTATAAGTTTATACATGTTTGTTCACATAGATCTAGAACTTGCTTGTACTAATTGCAAGGTTAAAATGAAAACACTGTAGCTGACTGTGACATCTAGGTGGTAGGTTATGTATCATACATTTATTATACATACATATATAAATGACAGAATGTAAATTGAGTGATTTTAACTCTGTTTCTAGGTCTGAAGTGGCCAGCTGATGGAGCTCTCAGAAGTACTGCCTTCTGTGCAGAGATCTTGTACAAATATTCAAGTTCCAGATTCACCAGGACTGCAGAACTGGCATTTTCCATTTTCAGTAGTGTACACTGGCTGCCATCTTGAGTTTCAAGTTTTGCTGTCCTAGTTTGCTTCTTGTGTGTTTGTACTTGTGCAGTGGCAGGTGACAGTGTTATTTTTAGTACCAGCCACCTTCAGCTTATGCACTTGAACTGTGCAAGTACTCAAACTGCTGCATTGCTGTCAATGGCAAAGTCTTCATCTGCTTGATTCAGTTGGTGGGTTTTGCATGTTGTAGTCATAGAACTTGCAAGTTAAAGAGTGTTTAAACTTCTTTTTGCAGTGAATAATAAGACAGGACAACAATTGATGGCAAACTTTGTGATGTCAAGTTTGAGTGAGATTCGCAGTGTAAGCACAGCTTGGCATGGTCAGAGGACACAAAGCCATGTTTCCCATCTGGCCGGATGCTGTCATTCATCTGCCTGTCAGTGTCTGATGCAGATTTTAAATTAATGTGATATCAAAGGGTATTTATAAGGCACTTACACCTAATGTGAGCCCGAAGCACACAGTACAGGAACAACAGGGTTGGCAAATATATACATATATATATAATACACACAAATAAAAGCATGACAAACCCTACTGATTACACAAACAAGCACACTACAACACTTCATTCAGCATCTTTTTCATGACTTCCAACACCACACGCACGCACACACACACACCCACACACAGAACAATAGCACATAACCTCACACACACAGACAAGGCATTCAAAGTCCTGAGGAGAAAAGCTGGGTCTTAGGGCAGATTTAAATGATGCTGTGGAAGAAGAGTGTCGGAGAGGATAGGGTAGATGTTTCCAGAGTATTGGCGCATACTGGCATGTGTGTGTGTGTTGTTAGTGTTATTGTAAAACGCCCTGTGCTCCCACCTTGTGCGGTAGATGGGTGCTGTAGAAATCCTCTTTATTATTATTATCATTATTGTTATTATTATTATCATTATTATAAATCACATCACCCAAAATTTGGCTCAAAAGTGAAAGAATACACACGTATAGTGCTCCCAAATATAAGGCGCAACTTTAGCAGAGCAAAACATTGACACAGGCATCAAACACAAAGGAAAGTGTCAGTGTGTTGATACAGGAAATTGGAAATGTTGAGTGAATTTGCCATTCACAAAAAAATCATTCCTTCTTGGATCATGTCCTCTGTTGATTGCCTGGAAAATATGAATCAGTTGGCCAAGGTCGGCAATTTCTGTTTTGGTCTGATGCAGCGATCAATTCAGGTTCAAAAGTCATCATTCTTTGCAAAAGCAAGTATGCTGAATTTAGTTCACAGATTAGGCACAGCCAACAATAAGGTATAGGCAGGGGTAAGATTTTAAGACTTTTTTTCCCTTATAGTCTGAAAATTACACTACATTTAATTAGCTTTGTTTTATTTATGTCTTCAATGAATGGAAAAGGATGTATTTTGTTTGTATATAATTCAGTGCCAATCATGCCCCAAATTCTTTGACTTGTTTGAGCTGATGTTTGATTTAGATTTTTCTGAGATGTTGTTTTCAAAAGAGGTCTTTCAGTTTTCATATAATCATAACCTTTATCAAGCCATTTGTTCTCAGCATGTTGTATGATTTTGGCTTTATTTCAAAGTCACATTGGTATGAGAAAGGTGAAACTGGTCTTTGCATTTTATCAAAAAGTTCTTATTCAGTTGAGTTTGTTGGTTTGTTTTTACCGCACCCCCTGTGTTTCCTTTTCTGGCTTTAATGTACTGTTTGATGTTCCTTTGTTTGTTTCTTTATGTAGTGGATTGTTCTTTCTCTAAATTGTTGCATTAATAAAGAAAGAAAACAAAAAAAGAGAGAGAGAGGCAAATGTGTCTTTTTTGTGTGCATGTATACCAACATAAAACCACCCAGCAGAATTAAGCAGAGCTGCATATTAAACTAAAGAAACCCCTGTGGCATAGTGGTTAGCACTTCAGAATGTGGGTCAGAAGGTCATGGGTTTGAATCCCATCAGACATGTGGGATTTTTTCAGCCCTGATCAGCTCCTACCCAGAGCTGGAAGTAATATTGTCCCAATGGGAAGGCCGGAACAGCACGGCTGAGCTTCACCCACTTCATGGATGCATCTTTGATGGTGTTGCTCAAATTATTTGGTAAACTCCACAGGTGCTGCAATTCATACACCAGCTAATATCAGGATAATTATGAGCATGGGCTGTCGCATAGTTCAGGAGCTGTGTGATAGTCAAGGTGGCCATCCTGGGCTGTCCGTCCTAACGAGCCTTCTGGCTTCCGTGGACGTAAAGCTATACTGAACCATGCTTCGGCATTGGTCTCAGCTTCTCCCTGATATGTCAGCTGACATCTGAGGACATTAAGCAACACTACCTACCTACCCTAGCATGGGCTGCGACCATGTTGTCTCAAATCTAAATGGATCTCCATAGCATCGCCCATTGTCGTCCTCGTCTCCTTCCATTATTGCACAGTGTCAATAAAAATGTGTTTGTGGCCCTTCATGCTGTACTCTCCTGCCTCCTTCCTTATGTGAGGTAATTCTGGTCAAAGCCTTCAGCAAGAGAGAGTTCACACTGGGGTTTGATGGAGGGACTGGTTGCAGTCTGCTCTCTGGAGGGAATGCTCACTGAGTCTAGTTTTGGGACTTGGCGAGGAAACATTGCCGTCTGTATGATGCATAGTAGGTTTGCCTCTTGCATATGTTGAATCAGAGAAGGCATCACTGAACACCACTGAAGTGCCTTGCAGGTCTCCTTCGGAAGATAGCCAACCATTGTACCAGCAGTCTAACATCTCCCGTGGGCCTTTGGCAGCAGTACCACATTGCATATGTGTGTATATATTACATATGGAGAGCTAGAGTATCTTTTGAAGTTGAACAATCTAGGTTTTTATCTTCAAAGCCACGTAAGGCAGGAATCTTTCAAAAGAAAAGAAGAAAAAAAGCATTGTCTCTAGAGGATATTCTGAGGCAGTGAACATTTTGCAACGAAGGTTGGTGTGCTAGTTAATTATCTTCAGTAGCATTTGGACAGTTCAAATTGATGTTTTCATGTCAAGGTTATGACAAGGGTTCAAAGCATTTAAAGAACACTTCTATTTATCTCGTGTTGAACCACTGAACCTTTTGCAGCCAAACTTGGTGTTTTATGTGACATGTCGGGCCGGTATGTTTTCAGAGGTTTGTGGTCCAGGTCGCTAGGAGGTTTTGAGTGGGACTAGGAGGCTTTGAGTAGGTCTGGATTCTTAACTGTATGTACCTTTGATGTTTTGTGATGACACTTTGTATAGTGTTACAGTATTTCCAGACATCGTGCAAATGAAGTGGTTATGCACTGGCATTGTAACAGGGGGTATATTGCTATGTAAGGTGACAACCTTGGTACTACATGTGTACACTTTCCCATTGTTTTCTCTTCTTTTCTTCCTGATAGCATATAGTTTTAGTACTTGCAAAGAATTTTATTCTAAAAATGTGAGGTGATGAGCATGGGGATTATAGAGTAAAAAAGCTGGACTGGGTTTTATCATATCCTTCAGTTCCATTGGCGTCAGTGTAACTTGTGCACTAGTGGCTCTGTGATCTGTTGGCCCAAATACACTAGTTATTTGCACTGATCAGCTGCAGTACCAGTGAGTGCAAAGTTCTGCAAGTCATAATGCAGGACAAAAACATCAACAATAGTCGTGCTAATAATACTCTTGTATTAAAAGTGGGTTCACTTTGTTTTGGTAACAACAAGAAAGTCTGAGCATTCAAGTGAAACCATTTTAGCAATATTTAATGTGTAAATCTCTAATATATGAATGATGGCCTTGCTCTTTTTTCCATTAACGTGAACACGTATAACCTTCATCATTTTGAAGATTTTGTTATTGTTGCTCAGGACAGGGGGGAGTCCCCCCCCCTCCCCCCCCCCTCAATAAAGACCAAGGGGGAAAAAAATGCACATACAGTTCTTTGTTCTGTTTCAGACCTATGTCACAGCAAATGATGAGAGCAGTGAAAGTTCTACAGGATGTCAACTTCCTTCTGGCAATGACAACACAGCAGTTCAACAGCTCTCACCATCTGCTGTCATCTCTTCAACACCGTCATCCCCAGCTGCACACCAGGTGTGTCAGCATGGCCCCGTTGCCTTCATTCATTTCAGCAGCACAAAGCTTCATGTTGCTTCATCTCATGGAGAAAAACAGCTACCCGCAACTCCCTTAGCTGACAGTGGTGTTGATGATCATTGTGACGGAAATGAAGACATGAATACAGACAAAGCTCGTGCACATGTGTGTGATGTATGTGCTAAGGCCTTTAGCACAGTGAGTAGCTTGAACAGACACAAATGGATCCACACAGGACGCAAGCCCTTTGTCTGCGATGTGTGCGATAAGGCTTTCACTCAGGCTGGTCACTTGGGAATACACAAGAGGATTCACACAGGCCATAAACCCTTTGTGTGTGATGTGTGCAGCAAGGCTTTCACTCAGGCCAGTAACTTGGAGAAACACAAGCGGATCCACACAGGTCACAGGCAATTTGTTTGTGACATGTGCTGCAAGGCTTTCACTCAGGCTGCTCACTTGGAGATGCATATGAGGATCCACACTGGCTATAAACCCTTTGTTTGTGATGTATGTGATAAGGCTTTTGCCCAGACATACACCTTAGAGGCACACAAAAGGAGCCATACCGGTGATAAACCCTTTGTGTGTGATGTGTGCAGTAAGGCATTTAACTACGCTAGTAACTTGAAGACACACCAGAGGATCCACACAGGTCATAAACCCTTTGTTTGCGATATATGTGACAAGGCTTGCACCCGAGCTGGGGATTTGGAGAAACACAGGAGGACACACACTGGCCACAGGCCGTACATCTGTGATGTGTGCACCAAAGCCTTCACCCAGTCTAGCAGCTTGAAGACTCACAAGATGATCCACACACGCCAGACACCCTTTGTTTGTGACGTGTGCAGTGCAGCCTTTGCCCGGGCTGGTGACTTGGAGAAACACAAGAGAGTACACACTGGTCATGAACCCTTTGATTAAGATACACAGGGGATGTTGAAAACATAATTCCTGAACAAAGATTGGTGGGGGGTGCATATAAAGGTATCCCTTGCAAAAACCACTCCAGAGTGTTTGCTGTGTAGCTGGGACTGGGTTTTTTGCATTGTAGGAGTCCTTGCATGACACAGAGTTGTTTTTCCATAATAAAAAACAAACAAAAAACAACAAAAAACGCATGTTGTTTGCTTGGAGTGCTCTTGGAGGAGCCAATGCTTGGAGTGTGCGCTAAGAGTAGAGAGTTGCATCAATTTTTAGGTAAGCTGCAGTTGGAAATGGACATAGAGGAAGTTGATAAGAAGAGATGAAGCATTTGGTTGTAATGTTTTGTGTGTTGTAACCATTCTGGATGTGAGGGAGACACTGTAAGCAAAAGTGGAAAGTGGTAGATGTTGTGGTGCTGATGTTGGTAACATTGATGTGATTTGGTGGTCAAAATGAAATTGGAATAAAGTTGTTCTCTTCTTTCTTGTCTGTGCACTTTGAAAGACTGGTGACTGTAAAGAAAAGAACACAGTGTCTGTCTTGTGTTTCTTCTGCCTGACTTTCCTCATTGTGTTGGACTTGTGCATTTGGATTCATTATCCATTGTAGTCAGTGGATCTGCAACAGCATCTGTACACATATGCAAACTTTTCAAGTTTATAGTAGAACTTGATTCATTTACAAAAAGAACTCTAATATAAAAGAACTTTTCATTTATACAAAAAAATCTAAAAGAATTAGGATTCATTTACACAAGGTCAGACTGACTTTATTTTGTCCCCATTGATGTCACTTAATAATGATGCACTGGTCAGTTATAGTTATTCCACTCTATGCTTCCCAATGTGGATAGGATGTCCGGGAATCAACTGCAACTGTCTGGCTGGCATACAAGAAGCATTGACTACTGGCCTGGACTCCGTTTTGTAAAGCAATAAGAACACTGTTTTTGAAGTATACCTCTTGAGGAAAATCAGACATCAGGTCTGAGACTTCACACTGCGATGCACTTTGCCAAATCATTCTCAGTTTTGAGTTGAAAGTCAAAGGTTGTGGTTTCTGTTAAACTGGTATGACTTAAAGTCACATTTAATGATATTTTAACTGCTATAGCTATGAGGGTATTATTTTAGGGTAATATTGTGAACTTTGTCTTCACTGGTGCAACAGGGTTATTTCCGATAGGATGTCAAGTTCAGCAGCTTTGTACCAGAATGACTCCCCTGCAAAAACCACTCTGGTACATGCTTTCACTGTTCTTTTCTTTTCTGACTGATTGCTCTTGAGAAGAGTTAAGACCAACATGTTAGATTTAGAGTGACAGAGGTAGTGAATATTGGGAGTAAGAAGTTGAGGAACCCTGTTTAGTTATGGCTTTAGCCTGCTTTGGCTTTCAGCTCTGTTGGGATTAAAATGACTTGATCATGATGGCTCAGTACATACTTTATTTCAAAGGGGATCCAGACAGAAGCATCAGGGGTCCTATTGACAGGAAAGGATTAAGAAGTTGAGGAACCCTGTTTAGTTATGGCTTTAGCCTGCTTTGGCTTTTAGTTCTGTTGGGATTAAAATGACTTGATCATGATGGTTCAGTACACACTTTATTTAAAAGGGGGTCCAGACAGAAGCATCAGGGGTCATATTGGCAGGAATGGAAAAAGCATTATAAATTTTAAAAAATTAAACAGACACAAAGCAGTTTTAACTCGGTTTATGGTCCTGCTTGTTAAAAATCAATGTATGAAAATCACAACAACAACAAAACATGTAACTGTGATTGCTGCCATTTTGTGCCCAGTAGTTTGTAGGAGTGACATCATGAATGTGTTGCAAAAAATATAAAATATGTTGCAAGCCAGTCTCTCTTTGCTCTCCATTAGTAAAGAGTAAACTGACATGGCTGCACCCCAAGGAACTCAAATAGGAAGCAAAAAAGTCTTTTGTATTGATAGAACAACCAAATCACACCTGCAGATGAATATATGTGTACATTTCATGCCAACTGGTGTCTGCCTTTCAGTTCTCCTTTAAGTCATTGTGTACAAATACATCAGTAATTATCACTGATCAGCTGCTGTGAATGCAAGTCTGAGAGCCAGAAGAAAAAACACTCAACAGGCTTGTTAATGGCACTTTGACACCAAAAGTAGGTCACTTTAGAAATACTCAAGAACATGTTTGCATACACTTAAGTATAGAAGCATTCAAATAAGAGCATTTTGGCACTATGTCATAATAATAATAAAAATGGACTCTTTTGTGTGCTATTTCTTCAAATTGTTGCACATAGCCTATTACAAAGCAAAGATGCAGATAAAAAGAATATTTAAACAAATCACATGATGATGTTGCCCTCAAGCGATGGCCGTGATGTTCTTGTTGTTTCAGAATCATATCACAACAACTGAGGTCAGCAGCAAACATTCTGTGAGGTGTCAACCTCTTTCTGACAGTAACACCACAGTAGTCCCACGGCCATCACCATCCACCAACATCTCTGCTGCATCATCGTCCCTGGACACACCCCATGTGTGTCAGCATGGCTCCACTGGCTTCGTTCAGCTGAGCAGTTTGAAAACTCACATGAGTTCATCCCATGGAAAAATGTTGCACTGTGTGTGTCCCACATCACCCCAGTGTGACAGTGTTGTGAATGACCATGGTGATAGAAATGACCACGAAGTGAATACAGATAAAGCCTGCCCACATGTGTGTGATGTATGTGCCAAAGCCTTTACTACGGTCAGTAGCTTGAATGCTCACAAGCGGTTCCACACAGGTCACAAACCCTATGTTTGTGACGTGTGCAGTAAGGCTTTCACTCAGGCTGGTCAACTGGGGATACACAAGAGGATTCACACTGGTCATAAACCCTATATGTGTGATGTGTGCAGTAAGACTTTTACTGAGTCTAGCAGCTTGAAGATGCACAAGAGAATTCACATTGGCCACAGACCCTTTGTTTGTGACCTGTGCCATAAGGCTTTCACTCAGGCTGCTCACTTGAAGATGCATATGAGGATCCACACTGGCTATAAACCCTTTGTTTGTGATGTGTGTGGTAAGGCATTTCCCCAGACATTTACCTTGGAGGCACACAAGAGGACCCACACTGGTTATAAACCATTTGTTTGTGGTGTATGTGGTAAGGCTTTTAACTATGCTTGTAACCTGAAGACACACGAGAGGATCCACACAGGTCATAAACCCTTCATTTGTGATATATGTGACAAGGCCTGTACCACAGCTGCAGGTCTGGAGAAACACAGGATGACCCACAGTGGTAACAAGCCTTATGTTTGTGATGTGTGCATGAAGGCCTTTACCCAGTCTAGCAGCTTGAAAACACACAAAAAGATGATTCACACACCTCAGGCACCCTTTGCTTGTGATGTGTGCAGTGCAGCCTTTAACCGGGCTGGTGACATGTAGAAACACAAGTGAGTCCATACCTGTCCTATACCATCTGATGGTGGTGCTGAGGAAACATTCAAAACGTGATGGTAGACAGCTTTCTGCTGACAATAGCAACATTTGTGCATGTAATAAGCAAGGTTACTTGCTGCTGTGTCCAATGTTTTAAGCAAGTTTTCCTTTGCATGACTGACATGAAGAAAGTTAGATGCCATCCTGAAGTATCAGGAGAATTCTGGTTTAAGCTGGAGAACACCACATTTTTGACATGGTCCTCATTGAGTTTGTTTCTGCTGAGAACTCAGAGCTACATAAGGTTATGCTATCAAGTCTGGTGTAGGTCAGAATATGAGCCTTGCATACCTTGCCTTCTTCAAAGAATCTACCTTAGTCATATCTACCTCTTCATCTCTTTCAACTTTGTTGTTTTCCAAAGCCAAAATATGGTGGTGTGTATCATATCAGTAAATCCAACATTTACTTGTTATCTGATGAATTCTTTTGAGCTTGTACTTTTACAGCAGAAGCATTTTTTAAAAACATTTTGACACATTACCACAATGTGTCTTCTCCAGTTGTATTGGGTGAAATGTAGCTATTAATACATGTTTGTTATTGATTTGGTTGTGTCTGCTGTTGTTTTATTGTGTTTTTAACTTTGAAACAGAGTTTTACTTGTGATGTGATTTGATGACTATGTGACCCTTTAGGGTTGACTCAAAAAGGAATCAGTCTGCTTGACACATTCTTTGACAGACAGTAATTTGACCAAGAATAGCTCATTTTTCCCCATTTCTTTTTTTGCCACTGTGTGTGTGTGTACACATCAACTGCTTGAGATGACAAGCACAGTGACCTATTGGGTGTGTGTGTGTGTGTGTGTGTGTGTGTGTATTTCATTGTTTTGGATGAAAAGGTGAACTTACTGTATTATTGTCAGTGTTTTTCCTTTTCCATGTAACTCTTCAGGATTGTCCACATGTTACCCCATATGGTTGAAGGGACATTAAAATCCAAAATATGTAGGGAGTAAGGGAGAAAAGTTGGTGATGGGAAAGTATGCATATGAATATCTGTGTGTGTTATTGCTCTGCTTGCAAAAATCACAAGTCCAGAATGTTCGGACCTGCCTCCTGATACATTCACTTTGTAAGCACAGCACAAAAGACAGTTGTGATCCTTGTTGTTTTGGCTGTTCTGGTTTTCTGGAACTTGCTCCCACCCCACATCTGAAACGCCAGAATTATTGTCACTTTTAAGTCCCCAATCTGAATCCCAACTCTTCAATCTCCAAGAATCTGACTAGCCCATTACTGTTCGGTCAGTGTAACTGTGAGCATCTGCATTTTGATGAAAAATAAATAATGTGATGATGCATATGTGTATAATGTTGTCACTTTGTTTATTTCAGTGGAAAGCAAAAGTGTGTGCATGTGTGTATGCATGCGATATATTTCAGTGTACATAATTGTACACTATGTACAAAATTATTTCACATTTATTGTATCTACTGTATGTAAGCTTGTTTTATGCTTGGTGCGAGGAGTTCTTGTACACGTTTTCTCACTTTTTTCTTCTTCTTTTCTTCTTGTTAATAATTAATGTAAGGATTTTGCATGCTATCCATTGTGGACTGTTGCCTTGACTATAGGGATTCCCTAAGTATTCAGAAAAAAAGGAAGAATAACACATGTTTAAACCACAAACTGGCAGAGAGACAGAGAGAAAGGTTGTTTGTTTTTGCACATGAACACATTTCAACACCAGACACATACTTGAACACCTTTGTTAATTTCTAGCTTTGATGTAATTTGCATGAAAATGCCCAAAACAAGCACAAATTTCAGTTAGACACAAAAACAACAACTAAAAATCAAGGTAAGCACTGGACACATGGGAAGAACAGACACATTTCTGGGCAAAGGGCCAAGGTCAAAAAGACCACAAAAGAGCTGGCCAAGACTGAAAAAGAAGAATTGTGTCATCCCTGACAGTAACTGGATTTTAACATCCTGTAAACTACAGTGGATCACCTCAGGTTAAAAAACTATGGTAAGAAGTTGATACTCACTGATTTTTTTAATTTAAAACTCTACCCAAGTTGGATCTCAAACAAATAGTAGTACAAATGTAAATATGCAAAGAATTTCTCCTTGAATGAACACTACACAGTCCCTAGTCATAGGGTTTGAGAGGAGGGGGAGCAGGTAGATGTAGTCTATTCTAATGTAATGTTGATTTACAGAGCATGCAAACCCCCCCCCTCCCCCCACCTCCCTCCAAATCCAACTTCCATATTCATAGAACTGGATTTTAACATCCTGTAAACTACAATGGACACTACACAGTCCCTAGTCATAGGGTTTGAGAGGAGGGGGAGCAGGTAGATGTAGTCTATTATTTTCTAACCTCCAGCTGATCGTCCTCATCTCTCTCTCTCATACCCCCCACAAACACACGCAAAAAAAGCAGAGCTATGGGTGGCAGTAGGACCAGGCAGACCAAGATATAGGTGTGTATGTTTGGTGGAAGAGTGGGGTGTGTAATAGTTTGGGTTTATGGAAGTGGTAGAGGGACGGTAAAATGGAGAAAGGTGGAGGGAGTAATAGAGGGGTGGGTGACATAGTTAACAGGGAGGTATGGGTAACCTCAGGACAAATCCTGCATTCACAGTTCTATGCCAATTCAAACCACAAGTAATATCTGGCTTGTATTGGACACAACACAGTCAACAGTGAACACAACCAAGTCAAAACAGACTAATAGGTGTTGTAAGTGCATATCACTAAACATTTCACTCACTTACAACTTCAATATATACAATTGACAGAATTGTTCTAAAAACAGTTCCCTTCATGGTGTATTCCGAGCAAAATCAGAACACAATTTATCAGATCACAAGTACATGTCTCATTCACTGTCACTATTATACAAAATAGTATTACATGTTTTGGAGCCTATTTATATTCAGCAGGCACTCAACATGGCAAACTGCATCAACTGCTTGAGATGACAAGCACAGTGACTTATTGGGGGTGTGTGTGTGTGTGTGTGTGTGTGTGTGTGTGTGTGTGTGTGTGTGTGTGTGTGTGTGTGTGCTTCTACACAGAAAAAGTGTTTAAGCATAATCAGGGGGAAATATAATTAACACTGGTTCATCTGTAGAGACAGACATGTACACCAGTGCAACATATCATGCACACAAGGTCACTTTCTGTTCCTTCCATATTATGTGGTGTCAGGAGAGTCCAGCCACATCACTGTATACCATGACAGAGAGGTCCACAGTTAGATAACAGAAAAAGCATAGTGTTGTGATACGAAACTGATGCTGTAGTTTCGATATGTTCATTTACGAAACTGTTTTTTGATTTGCTTGGTTGTCTTGTGCTATGGCGCTGAATCTGACAAGTAAAGGATTGGAAACGTTTTCCTCTTGCCTCCTGTATACTTGTGAGACTGTATACCACAACACTTAGCACTTTGCATCCATGATCACACTGAATGTAGATTTGACCATTTCATTCACACAGGTAGGTCCACAAAGAGAATGTGATTTTAAAAAAGACAGCAACTCCACTGTGGTTGCACAGATCTGTTAGGGTGTTAGCAATGGCATTTTCAACAAGTTTATATCTGCACAGCATGGGATCTCCAACCCAGAAGCTATATGCATGCCTAAAATAATACAGAAACTAAACGGCCAAACTTTACCAAATTAATGATTCCTGTCATGTAACACCCAGTCGACTGCAGAGGGTCATATCGGGGCCAGTTACCAAATAAGGATCAATCACAATCAAAGTGTGTATTAAGAATTCTTAATGCATACACCAGAGACATATGGGTTCATTTACAGCCATTGCGGACCTGCTTCAGTTTCTGCAAGGTGCAGAGCATGGGTAAGAGCCTCACTTCACACATCGCACTGTAGCCAGCTGTTTTGGGTGCTGACTGATTGATTGTGTGTGTTTGTGGGTATGAGAGAGAAAGAGAGAGAGAGAGAGAGATGGGGGTGATGAGTGGGAGGTTAGAAAATAACAGTAACAGGCCACGTAATAGAATTGTGTTTTCAAAATACTACACATGGGTTTATTATCAATCTGTTATCATTCCACAGTATTTATTATCATTTTGTAGTATTCATTATTAGTCCATAGTATTTCAAATTATTTCAAATTTGTTGACCAATCACTAACTTTTTTTCTTTTTTTTAAAGCAGTAATGATAATAATTAACAAAAAAATTGAAGTCTGAAACCCCTGCCTTGTCTGTTGTTATTTTGAAAGTAAGTAAGTTGGTGTTTTATGCCCAGTCGACCGGTTATATCAGGGCAAATTATTTTGAAAGAAGGGAATACAAATAACACATGGTTACAAAAATGGCACCCAATGTGGGGCTTCACATCTTTAGAGTAGTTTCTACATAGCAGCTATAGTCCACATAGTGTGCTGTGGTGCCCCCAATGGCAGTCGCAGTGCATCAGAGTGATGGCAGGTAACTTAACCTGCTATTGTAGAACTGAAACAGTATGGTTGATTCCAGAATACTTTCGTTGCAAACTCTGAACAGTAAACAGAATATTGACAAGTGCAGTGAAAGAAGACAGAACATTTTACAGAGCTAAATGATGACTGAGACATGAACATTTATGAATGATGTGATGAAGAAACAAACTGATGAACTCAGATCATGAATGATAATCTGCGATCCTTGAACTTGGCTTGAAAGAAGCTGGTGAGTAAGTAATGTGATGCTTCATGCCCTGTCAACTAGTACAGTTATATCAGGGCAACTGAAAGAAATTGGACTTGATTAATGATGAACAATGCTGGAAAACAATATGCATGTGATATTGATTGCTTTATGTGTGGTCGGACAATTGCATGCATGTTTCAGCACAGATTCAGTGCTTGAACATCTTGATGCCAAATACTTCTGGTTTTTTATTTTGATGTATTATAAATCATCTCCTTTTTTGTGTCTTTTATTGGCCTACCAGTTTAACACCATTACATCCTTTGATGAGCTGCACATTGTGTTGAGATGGCTCAAGAAGCAACATGCTAAACCAGCTGCCTTACCTGCCCAGACTGCCCCTTGCAAGTCTGCAAAGGACAGAGAAAGGAAGCAGGAAAGAAAAAAAAGAGCAGCTCAGAAAGAAAAAAACAGTGTAGCCTACCTACTGGTCATCGGTAGTCGTATCAATGAACCCTGTTTACATTTGATGCCCAATAGGGGACCATAACCATGGCTGAAAGTGCAGATTTTAAGGAGGAGGCAATGGAAGATAGAAGTCAGATGACTGATGAAGAGGAAGAAAAATTAAGAACTCTGTTTACCCAGATGTGGATGCGACCAAAAGCTGCCACCAAAAACCTGCAGCAGTGGATGATCGATTATGTGGTGTCTATTAATCTGCCACAGAGAGCCAACATAGCCAGACCTGACAGTAACTCTCAACAGGTATTCAATGTCACTGCCAGCAGAAAACCATGGCTAGGAAGATTTAGCAATATGAAATATAACAACGGGTGTTCATACTTTGGAAAGCCATCTGATAAATGTAAATAAACTCTGTCGAGTATGTGGTAATACGGCAAAACAATGACAGACGTGAAACTGCTAAAGACTGTAAATACTACGGAGAATTTATTTTGTACTATTATGGTATTGACACTGAGAGTGACAATCCTCTGACACACTCAACAAAGACTTTTGAGCAGTGCTACAGTCATTTTCGCAATTATTCAAAGGAGCAAACTGTTCCACAACACTTGTTGACAACATTTAGTGATAGAGTAACATCATCAAGATTCCTGTGGCAAATATTTGATGAAAATGTTGACGAGGACAGCTGTTCAGTGTGTTCTCACTGCAAGGAACAGAATAAGGGTGGCAGGCCAAAAAAGGGAAGAAAGGCGAGAAATGTGCAAGCTGATGTAAACCCTCACACCAAGAAAGTCTTGAGTTTCAACCCAACGTGTATTCCACACCTCAGAGGACACAGCGGTCAAGTGGAGTTTCAAGTGATTTGGGGCTAGGAGACCAAAGCTGTCCACAATTTTCATGTGAGTCAAGTCCACTGCTGCTGCATGCTGATCAGTCATTATCCGCTGTTTATGACCCATCACTGACAGAAATGCCAGTGTCAGCTCATTGTGAAATGTTCCCTGCTTCAAGTATTTCTGATGTACACTTAGAACAAAAAGGATCATCATCAACCTGGATTTCCACCAGCAACCCTGATATTCAGGCGCATGCATTTGCATATCGAGAGCCTTTCAAGACACCAAAGAAAAGAAGAAAACTTGAAACTTCCGCTGAAATATCTGTCAGTGAAAATATATCGGCTTCAAATGTGGCTAGTTCTACAACTTCATGTAGCCTTCTTACATTCAAATCAGCAACCACAGAAGAATGTCTAGCAAAGAAAGAAACTGACCAGTTGTCAAGGGAAGAAGAGAAACTAAAAGGAAACCATACACTTCCAAGGACAAATCTATTCTGAAATGCAAAACTGGAGGGCAGCCAATTATATTTGACAGAGTGCCTACAGCCCAGAAATCAGCTGATGTAAAATCACCACTCAAAAAATGAAGACCAAAAGTAGTCGAGAAAGTTTGCAGACAAATGACAGGAGGTGATGAAGAAACAGCGATAAAACAGTATGCAAAGCGGTACAAAAGGATGCCAGCAACTAAAAAAGACAAACTTTTTCATCTCACTGGTTGCCAAAAAAAAGAGTTGTGGTGAACAGTAAAACTGGACTGGCATTATGTGGACGTACAACAATGCAGAGGAAAATACTGTGAAAATCAGGAATAACCTTTGCAAGTGAATGCTCTGAACGAAAAGAACAAGAACATACTGTACAAGACAGTATCGTGGTTGAAGACAGACATTTGTTTTTTTCCCGGATGAGGCACCAGCCACAGGGCAAACCCTCAAAGAGACACCTGTTGTGTATGTCAGGGACTTGTGCAGTTCTGTGACAGACTTGCTGGACAAGTACAGTGAACAACAGCTGTTGGATTTCCATGATGGTAAAATACCAGAGGACCAGATTTGGGTGAAAATTGGTGGTGACCATGTGGTGATAGTTTCAAGTTATGTCTCCAGATTGTAAACGTTAAATTGCCAAACTCAAGACACAATACATTCATGGTAACTATGTTTAACAGAAAAGACTGCTGAAAATCTTCGGAGAGCTCTGTATGTGGCACTATCGCCATCAAGTGTACAAACTGAAGAAACTAAAGTGGACGGGGAAATGCATAAAAGTATTTTTATTTGGTGACTATGACTTTCAATGCAAAGTATTTCTGTTGTCTGGTGCTGCAGGCACCCATCCACGTCAGTGGTGCTACACCACCAAATGTCAAATGCAAAAAGCCCCAGGAGCTCAACTGGCAATACAAGAAAGAAGAACACTTCGAGGCATGAGAAGAGACTACATAAAATTTCTGAAAGGAGGAGAAAACAAGAAAAAGGCAGCAGCATGCAACAATGTCATCAGTTATCCTCTCATCAAAGTGCCTCTGTGTTACGTCTGTCCTCCTTACCTACACATAGTTAGTACTTGGCATAGTCAAGAAACATCATGATATGCTTGAGGATGAGTGCCATGAATTAGACAAAGACATAGCAGCATGCCTGGCACAGACCAAACAGCCTGTAAACAAAAACACTCACTTTGGAAAGTATGTCACCAAACTTAGGAGGGAGCTGAGAAACAAATCACAACCAGCTGGTGAACTGAAGAATGGGACAGGCCCTGTGGCTTCAAATCTGGATGTCGTTTTAAATAAACACAAGATTGTCAGGAAAGCATATCACGGATGCTCCTTTGTCGGCAATCACTGCAAAAAATACTTCACACCTCAGGTTTTTGGTGACATTACTTCCAGTGTGCCGAAAACAGCTCTCCAACTTGTGTCAGATCAAAGCATTTTAACCAAGGCAGAAATCATTCATCAAAAGTTTGAGCAACTCTTTGAGCTCTTCAGAAAAGATGACAACTTGTTGCCCTATGATCTGCCTGTGACAGAGATGACAATACCAAAAACTGACAAAGCCATCAGAGATTACATGAAATTTTATCACAGGAATTTCCCTGGAGAAAACACGCTACCAAAGCAACACATTTTGGAACATCACTGTTCTGCTTGGGTCCAGACTTGGGGCTTTGGAATGTCTCTGGTGGGGGAACAAGGAGAACAACTCCATGCAACAATTAACGCACTAAAATGAAGAGCATGGGGAATAAAGAAAGAACAAGATCAGCTGAAATTTCTGATGAAACAACATCACACACAGATTTCACCCACTCTAAGAAAACACCTGTCTACCACACCTACAAAGAAAGCTTAGCTTTACACACACCACCGTTTGCCTGAATACTGTGTTTCTACAACATTTCTGTTGCAGTCTGTGCAAGTTTTGAGTCAGTAATTATATTTTAACGACCACACAAGGTCACATCAGGACAGATCAGTTGTGAGAGTATAATGTAGTGTGACAGGTGTGATTATACACAGTATAATCTGTACTTCCTCATCATGGCTCAGTATGAAAAGAACAGCGAACACCCAATGTTTCTCTGAAACCTCTGACTGATGTGGACTGTTTGACAGAAACTGACACTTGTTGGTGTAGTGTTAGGCTCCTAACTGAGTGCCATGACCCCGGGGGCCCCCTCCTTGCTGTTGATAATGGACTGGAACTGTGCTGTAGAGTAGCTGAGTTGGGCTTATCAGTGCTGAAGGGTGTGGATTACCAGATCACCATAGCCCAGGTAAATCAGTTTGCATGTCTGTCTAGTAGTAGTTGTTCTTTATGGTGCTGTTCTTAGTTTGACTGCAAAAACCTCTGTTTGGTACTTATTGGTAAACAAACATCAATGTAATAGTAAGTAAAGATTCAACCATGCCCCTTTTGATTCCACTAGATTCCAGTAGTTTTTTCTTCCAAACAAATTACACTAACGTGTCAAAAGTGCTATGTTTGACATCTGCAGTTTCTACAAAGATATCTTAGTAACTTCTTTAATTGCATTGAAGACCGAAACACACACAAATGACCGTGTAACCCCATCCCCCACTGTGTACTGTCTGCCAGGCACTGCCACAGGCAGCAGAGTCAGACTCATGCTGGCACAGAGCTGAACAGCTGCCTGGCGTGCCAGGTGCTAATTATAGCTAGCTGGCCCAGAAAACTAAAGGGCTGCTTGGGAGAAGGTGTGCCCATCCACTGCGAGGTTGCGTTTGCATACAAAGAGGCAACGGGCAACGTCAGCAGCAGGATATGCCCAGTAAAACTCGTTGGGCGCAACGTCATCATTCTGCCTCAGACCATAAATATTAATTAAACAAAAAATGTGACATCCCCTTTGTAGTCTTTTCTATGTCGTACAGGTGTGAATGACAGACACAACGATCCCACCCTGTAAATCACCAACTCCCAACCACTGTCAGGTGGTTTACACAAGAGCTAAAAAATAAAAAATAAAATGTAGAGATCTTGCCTGAGGTGCTGAAGCTTTTGGAGAACTTTTGAAAGTTAGGTGTGCGTCTGAAGGCACACACTGTTGAAGACCTGCAGGGCTGGATGTTCAGCTATGGACAGGTTCACAAGAATGTTAGGGAGGAACATGATAGTGAGGCCGAGCCTGTTCAGAGGCAACCCATGACACTATGCAGCAACCCCTGTTTATGGGCACACCAGGACAGAAAGAGGAGGCAACCTATGACCTGTGAAAATATGAGGTCAACTGTCTGCATGCGGAGGGGAGTCATAGTGATGATGCCATTATGGAGGCGACTAGGCAGTCACTCAAGCCCTCAAGGGAGAAGCAGCTCATGTAGCCATGTGACTAGGCCCAAAGACTACCATCAATAACCTGCTTGATAAGTTTGGTAGTATTTACAGCATGGCAGAAGTCAGAGAGCATGCGCATGTCAAAGGGAAGATGAAACCGTTTTAGACTGGTGTCTGATGGAGAAGCAGCTCAAGTAGCCATGCGACTAGGCCCAAAGACTACCATCAACAACCAGCTTGATAGTATTTATAGCATGGTAGAAGTCAGAGAGAGTGTGTTGGCACAGTTCTACAGTGCATGTCAAAGGGAAGATGAAACCATTTTAGACTGGTGTCTGATGGAGAAGCAGCTCGAGTAGCCATGTGACTAGGCCCAAAGACTACCATCAATAACCAGCTTGATAGTATTTATAGCATAGTAGAAGTCAGAGAGAGTGTGTTGGCACAATACTACAGTGCACGTCAAAGGGAAGATGAAACCATTTTAGACTGGTGTCTTATGGCTCAGATAGCCAGGCAACTAGGCCCAAAGACTACCATCAATAACCAGCTTGATAAGTTTGGTAGTATTTACAGCATGGTAGAAGTAAGAGAGAGTGTGTCGGCACAGTTCTACAGTGAACATCAACAGGAGGATGTAAAGTTCTGTCTCAGACTGGAGCTGTCAACTGGAAGACCTGCTGACAGTGGCTGTAGAGCTGGGTCAAGTAAATCCCATTCAGACAGACAAGATGCTCAGCAGGTGCATGTTCTGGACTGGGTTGAAGAAGGGGCTCAAGGCTGTCTCTGGTCACAAGTTCGACAGCATCAGCAAGTTTGGTGAGTTTGTGAGTGGCCATTTACCAGATTGAGACAGATCCACAATACCAAGAGCTTCACCGAGGTAAGTAAGTAAGTTGGTGTTTTATTCCCAGTCAACCGGTACGGTTATATCAGGGCGATTTCACCGAGGTAATGCACCCAAGAAGTCCATGCAGGCCAGCATAAGACACTTTGGTTCCTGAAGACTTCGATGAGGATGAGCAAGAAGAGAGAAGACCTCCAACACCAGCACCATGATGTTCAGTCAGGTCTAGGAAGGAACTTTCCAGGATGGCAAGTGGTGACTCCATAATGAGTCACCAGATGTTGCAGACTAACTGGACAGAGTCAGCTGGATGTCTGAAGCAGATAGTGCATGCCTGCTCACTACAACAGACCTTCATGGAAGACACACACTATCATCAGCCTTGTTCAAAATGACATAAATAAATAACTCTGTTTAACCTATTCATTACCTGAATGAATGTCACTATGCCACTTGGACCTCCAAGTGCACACATCTGTTGGGAAAATGATGACATCATTTATCAAAGGGGGTGGGGTGGGGTTAAATGTGGCTGGCTGTTTTGGGCACTGACTGTGTGTGTGTGTGTTTGTGGGTAAGAAAGAGAGAGAAAGAGGGATGATCAGCTGGGGGTTAGAAAATTAATATATAATAACAGGCCATGTGCAAGAATTGTCTTTTTGAAAAATTGTTAAAACCCTTATACCACACACAGGGGTATATTATCAAACTATTATTCTATTATCATTCCATAGTATTTATTATCATTCAATAATATTCATTGTCAGTCCACAGTATTCCAAATTTGTTGACCATTCATTTAGTTCAAAAAAGAAAAGGATTTTTTTTAAAATGACAATAACTTTTTTAAAGTTGTGAAGTCCCTGCCCTGTCTGCTGTTATTTTAAAAGAAGAGAACACAAACGGTTGCAACATCATCGTCAAGAAAAGTGTTTACCACAGTGTAGGTCCTCTTGCATGCCTTGAACTTAGCAGTCTGTGTAAACCCCTTACCACACACACTGCAAAGGGTTTATCACAAGTGTAGATCATCTTGTGAGTTCCAAGTCATCAGCCCATGCCGTACTGCGCACACCACAAGGCATTTATCATTATGAATGTCTCTCCAAGCTAATAAGCATGGGTAACAAAATTAAGCAGGTGCTGTGTACACCTCAAACAGTGGGTTTATGATTAGGGTGAGTCCACTTGTGTGCCTTTAGGTAACTAGCCATGGTAAAGCCCTCACTGCACACATCACACACAAAGGGCTTCTGACTGGTGTGAATTTGCTTGTGTGTCTTCAGGCTATACGCCTGGGTAAAGCTCTTGCTGCATACATCACAAACAAAGGGTTTGTCACCAGTGTGAATCCTCTTGTGTTCCTTCAACTTATTAGCCTGAGGAAATCCCTTACTGCACACATCGCACACAAAGGGTTTTTGACCAGTGTGGATCATCTGGTGTCTCTTCAAGCTACTAGACGTGGTGAAAGGCTGACTGCACACATTACAAACAAAGAGCTGACCACCAGAGTGGATTATCATGTGCTTATTGAAGTCATTAACCTGAGTAAAAGCCTTACTGCACACATTGCAAACAAAGGGTTTATAGGTGATGTGAATCTTCTTGTGTCTCTCCAATCCATTAGGTAAAACAAACGCCTTACTGCACACATCACAAACAAAGGGTTTATGGCCAGTGTGGCTCAACTTGTGAGTCTTCAAGTCGTAAGCCCTGGCAAAAGCCTTACTGCACACATCACAAACAAAGGGTTTATGATCTGAATGAATCAGCATATGTCTCTCCAAGTCACAAGCCTGAGAAAAAGCCTTACTGCACACATCGCAAAGAAAGGGTTTGTGCCCAGTGTGGATCATCTTGTGTCTCTTCAGCTTACTAGCCTCAGCAAAAGTCTTGCTGCACACATCACAAGCAAAGGATTTACAGCCATGCCTGTTCACACCACTGGGTTCAGTGAAGGACTTGGCATTCACATCACACACATACTGGCTATCTTTGTTGGTATTCACTTTATGATTCTTGTCATGGCTGGCTGACTGGGCTAGCTGTTTTTCTCTGTGAGATGACGTCATGTGAATTTCCAAGCTGCTGAGCCGAACAAAGGCGGTGGAGCAGTATCGACACACATGTAGAAAAGAGTTCAGGGGTGATGGTAAAGGGGTAACAGAAGCTGGTGATGGTTGCCTGACTTTTGTGCTGTCCCTGTCAGAAAGTGGCTGGCATGCTGTCAATTTATTGCTGCTGACATCAGATGCTGTGACAAAGTTCTGAAACAGCCAGAACATCAAGGCTATCACATGTGGATTCGTGCATGACACAATGCTGAAAAGGGTCTCATTTTAATCAAAGATATTGTACAGCAATTCAACAATCCTTCTTACAGCCTTTTTTTATAGAAAAAAAGTGCGGACAGATTTTAGTTATTGCCTTGGACCAAGGAAAGTTTTTTTAGTTGACTGCTGAACAGCTTTTCTTTTTCATGGATAACAGCAGGAACATCACATAGACCACAATTAATTAGTTCTGGGATTTTAATGTCCCACGGACCCAGTGTTGGATTTTCCTATGAATGGCCACACACTCAACATTTTTCAAGTGTCTATTACAATTCACTCCTCAAGTTAGACTTTTGATTTAACAGTTGAACATGACTAACATTGTTTGAGGTGGAAGAAAATAATGAAAGTGATTTGATGCATATTTTATATCTTACTTGTCCAAAGCTAAATTCTAGAGTTGTGTAAACCCTTTACAAATAAAGCAACCTGCAACAGCAGCACATACCTTAACTGCCTGTGTGTTTGTCTTTTTAGTCTTCTGTTCACTACATTCCAGATCACTCAGGTCAGAAGATTTCGTGTCACTGTTTTTTATGTCAGAAAAAGTCAAGCTGGCATCCATCAGCTGATCCTCCATGGGTTCTGTTGACAGTCAAGAGAAATTGTGAACACAATATATACATATATAATATATATATACATATATTATTATTACACTTAACCTGATTGGTCATTTGACTTATAGTTTTACAACCTGTTCACACGAGAACTCACTGATGTGAAGTCAACCCATCTTCATAATATAAAAGCTGAAAATTTAATGCAGAGCTCAGCACAAGTGGTGATGTTGAGCATTATCAATATTACACAGCATTTTCACAAGAGATCAAGATCAATAAATTTTGCCCAGGACTGTGTGTGTGTGTGTGTATGTGAGTTCAGAACTAACTGTTCTGGTGAAAGGTTGCTGTCTATAGTATAAATTAGAACAGTGCAAAGAGCTGTCTCTTCTATGCTATTTTTCATCTGCCCCAATGCACTAGCACTTTAGCAGTCCTTTTTCTCAAAACCACAACCAACATCAAAGTTCAAACATATCACAAACCACACCCAAACCACAATATAAGCCTTTCACAGTTTCAGATCTGGTACATTGCCCTACAACTATACAATCTGCATAATTCAGTATCAATCTTATGAGGAAAGATCCAGCCCTTCAGTGACCTTGCTTATAATTCTCTGTCCTCCAGGCGACCAGGGGCTCCTCAGCAACATCAATCTCAATCTTCACCACAGGCATTATCCCTGTGTCATCTGATTCTGAAGCCATCTTGTCACAGCTGGTGTTTCTGTGGGTCCTTGGTCTGCCTCAGTGTAACCTGTAACAGGGAAAAAGGAATGCTATAACTTGAATGAGTCAATGAGACTTGCAATAAAATTCAAAGTAGTTATAAATCTGCTCTCTCTCGTGTGTGGGTGGTTATGAATATGAATCAGATTAAAAATTACCGCTGATCACCAAACACACACACACAATGACACATACACACAATATATATATATTGTTGTTGTTGATTTTGGTAAACTGTACACCATATATTACTGAACAGAAATAACACAAAACATAACACTTTGGTAAATTGTAAGTCAGTTATTTCTGGACAGAATCAACACACATGGGAGTTAATTAGCGGTCGAAAGACGTCACACAAACACTTGTAACTGACCTGAGCCGTCTATGCCTATGGTAACTCTCACCTGGCATGCGAGTAAATACAAGGTACATAAACTCCACCAGAGGTACATTCTCTGAACAAAAATAACATAACTTCACTTAGAACACTCTTCTATTCATGGCTATGTGAGCCCGGGCTAGCACTAGTAGTAGTACAGTAGTAGTACTGGAAGAAGTGAACCTTTCACTAGTTTCAGTTTCACGTGCAGATCAGAATGTCATGACTGATTCGTGCATTGTATTGGTGAAATGGATATTACCTTCTTAAAGGGAGGGTTGAGCACCTGCAGAAAGCCCCGAACCACCAGTCCAAAAATCGTTTCACACTCTGACAGACCCAGCCTAGACTACGGCGGGACGGGGTACACTTTCGCTTCATGGGAAAATCACAGTACAGTTGGGGAGACTGGGCGATCCGCACTGCAAAAGATGGTGGTGTTGTCACCAGTGAGTGTGTCTTTGTCATCCGTATGGAAGAAATTGAAACAGAAAATAAATAGGGGGAAAAGATTACCGGACCCAGACTGACAAAAATCCACAGCGTACCCGACCTATAATTTGTCTCCCTTGGGACACAAAAGATCAAAATGGCCGACGAAGCAGACGACGGGAGTCTGATCAAAATCTGACAGGTGCACGTACAGTTGGAGGGACCGACCTATGCCCTGAGCCTTTTTATGTTGTGATTGATTTCGTTTTTGGTCTTTTTATTCATGGTATAATCACCCTGATATAACCATTATGGCAACCACTGGGCGTAAAATACCTCATGAATGGTATAATTACAACGAACTGATACGTGGTATTTTGATCTTGATTTGATATGAAATCTTATTACTGGCTCAGAGCCTTTATGAAACCGGGTCGACCATTATAAATGAATATCTTGACATACCCACAAAGGAATGACATGCGTGACACAGTCTGTTTGTCTCAGTGTCTGTCTGTCTCTCTCTGAAACACACACACACATGCATGTTTGTCTCAGTGTCTGTCTGTCTGTCTCTCTCAAACACACACACACACTCACACACACACACACACACACACACACACACACACACACACACAAAACACCACCACACACACACACACATGCCAGCACACAAAAACATACACATACATGTATCAACCCTTCATGACCACCTGCCCAATTTTGCAGTACACGATGGTGGGTAAAAACTGCAGTTTAGCCGGCTCTGGGGCATGAAACGCCACAGAGTTTTCACTCGCCTTTTGCTGTTTTGCTCCTGTCCCACTAGTGCAAGAGTAAAGGGATCAGTGCTGAATGCCACTGTCAGTGATAATGTTTGTGCAGCTTGTCAGATCAACAGTTTTTTCCAATGTTGGCATCAAAGTATCCAGTGATTGTTTGAACAGCCAACCCTAAAATCGATATTACTAAGGTAAAAACTGACTGCTTCTCATGAGGATCAAACTTTTGGCCTCCAACATTGGTAATAAGTCCACTTGGTTAGAACATGCTGGCCTTTAACAACTTACTGAACTGTTGGCTGCCACTACATCTACTCTCCATAAGGGGTTGAGTTTGAATCTTACAGTCCCAGTTAGCCGGATGAAATTCACTGCTAACAGACCTGTTTTCCTCTTCTCTATTTCAGGTTGCACTGAGGCAGACTAGGGACAGACCAGTGTACCATCTTTGATAAGGATAGAGATTGACATTGCTGAGGTGCCACCAATCTTCTGGGGGACAGAAATGGATAAGCAAGGTCAGTGGAGGGCTGTCCGCTTTGTGTAAATTTAGAAGAAATATTTACTGCAGTTGAAAAGTAAATCACCTACAATACATTATATTTGCTGGCAATTAGGATCTATATGCAGTTGAAAAGTAAAGCACCTACCATCAATACATATTTATAGGCTTTAAGTTAGGATTTTTGGTGCTCAAAAAAGTGGGCAAAAACATGATACGTACACACACACACACATGCACGCACGCAATTACACACACACACACGCACACACACACAGAGTCAAAAAGGAGAGGCCACACACAGCAGCTTTCCCTTATCCAGTGCCACTCCAAGTACAGACAGTCTTCATTTCTGCCAAACACCATCAAGGGCTGAAATGATTTGCCAGAGAACACTTTGTCAGCCAGCACTCTTGGCACATTTGCTTCAAAAGATTCCCCCCCCCCCCTCCTGTTTCCTCCCCAAGCCCCACCCCCAGAGCGTATTTCATTCATGAACAGGTGTGCAACATTTGTTTTATGCAGAACATGCATACTATGAAAGAGTAAAAGATATAACACATTTCTTCACACACTGAAGTGAAGGACAACTCATAAGTATGGTTTACAGTGTTCTTTGAACACAACCTTTGAACACAACTAAAAAGTAAAATTACATCAGGGAAAACAGAGGGAGAGATTGTCTTAGAGTGTATTTTGTAGAGATGATGTGTGATCTGATACACAGCATGATTGTGTGATAAAATATTTGTTTGAAACATGCATACCTAGAATATATATATATAGTATCATTTTATTACTGAAATGACTTGGAGGTTACGTGTTATAAAGATATGTTGTGTCTTAATTCTTATTCAGATTATTCAAAGGAGATGATTCAAATTTTGTTGACATAATGCAATGGGGAGCAACTGATGGACAACTTAGTTTTTTCTAACATTGAAACCAGTGACACAACATCTGATGTGAGTGATTTTGAGTGATGGAAAGAAAAATAAAACTAGGAGGACATCTATGTTGTGAATATTAGATGTGTGTGTGTGTTGTTGGTTGAGATTTTGTGTATTATATATTAAATATATGAAGAATGTTATGTTGTACATCTATATTTAATGTCTGCCTGACATACTTCAAGTAGAAAGTGTTTGAGTATTTCAGTAATGTTGTAGGTACAGTACTGATGCACTCTAGAATTTACTGCTTTAAAACTGAGAAGTTGTAAATTTTGTGATGCTTGTGGTCTTCTACTGGATCCTTTCTATGTTTATTCAAACTGTATACTTTTGGGGGGATTTATTTACACATAATTATGATATCCCCCTCCCTGTCATACAGTGAAAATGATGTACATAGAGTTTTGCATTTTACAAATGGAGTGTTCACCATTATTTTCTTATGAAAATGAGTTACCGTATGCTCTTGTGGTCCATTAGTGATAGTCCGATTGTCCCCAAAAGCAAGCCAACTGTGGCCTTTTTTTCAAGGCAGCAATGAAGGTTTTTAGTTGAGTTCAGTTCAGTTCAAGATGGTATCCATGCATGAGTGAACTTTTTCTTTCTTTCTCTAGGATGTTATAAAAGTTTTTTGTTCAGTTCATGGTAGTATCTATGCACTTGGAAAAACCCATGTGTTCTTCATCCCATCTATCAAAAATTTCCCCAGTGCTGCCTTTGGAACAGCTCCCATGTTCATCTGATTAACAATGGACCTTTCTAGTCCTTTCAAGGAAGATCACTGAGTGCATCTTCTTTCCTGAAGGCTTTTAAAAGAAAGTGGAAACTTAAGAAGCCTTCCAAAAGAGACTGAAAAATTTGAGCCTGTTTTTGTTTTTCTAGAAATAAACCCTTACTAGGGCTGTGGACAGGCCTGGGGCAGGTCAAAAACAGCCAGGCCGGTTGAGACCATAAACCACTAGCCTAAAGTTTACCTTCTGCACTGCCTGCAGTAATGACTTTTCTGAGCTGGTGAAACTTTTCTACCATTGAATAAAAAATGTGAACAGTGTTGTCTGCAGTGCAAGTTCACCATCTTAAGTTGGCTAAAACTGAAAGGAGGCAAAGTTAGGAAATTATTCTTTGTCTTTCTTTAACTCTAGTCCACAAAGTTTAATGTTTATTTGTAAATCTGTTTCCACAATTGATGCTCCCAATGTTCTTGTTATTACAGAGGTATGTCACAGCACCTGACATGAGCAGCAAAAGTTCAATGGGATGTCAACCTTTTTCTGATGGTGGCAACTCCACAGTTCCACAGCCACCACTGTCTGCTGTTATCTCTTCTACACAATCATCCCTGAAAACACCACATGTGTGTCAACAGGGACCCCCTGCCTTTGTTCAGTTCAGCAGTTTGAAAAGTCACATGGTTTCATCCCACAGAGAAAAACTGTTAGCTGAGTCCTCCAGTGGTGACAGTGATGCTGGTAACCATAGTGACATGAACCATGAAGTGCATGCACATACAGACAAGGCCAGCCAGTGTACATGTGCTGCCAATGTTGTATGTAGTGCAGTCTTAACTACAGTAAGCAGTTTGAATGGACACAGATGGAGCCATACTGGCCATAAACAGCATGTTTGTGATGTGTGTGGTAAAGCTTATTCAAGGACTTCTCACTTGAAGAAGCACAAAATGATCCACACTGGTCATAAACCCTTTGTTTGTGATATGTGCAGTAAGGCTTTTACTGATGCTACTACCTTGAGGAGACACAAGATGATCCACGCTGGTCACAAACCCTATGCCTGTGATGTGTGCAGTCAGGCTTTTACAAACTCTTTGGACCTCAAGAGACACAAGCTGATCCACACTGGTCATAAACCCTTTCTTTGTGATGTATGCAGTAAGGTTTTTACTGATGCTACTACCTTGAGGAGACACAAGATGATCCACACCGGTCACAAACCCTGTGCCTGTGGTGTGTGCAGTCAGGCTTTTACAAACTCTTTTGACCTCAAGAGACACAAGCTGATCCACACTGGTCATAAACCCTTTCTTTGTGATGTATGCAGTAAGGCTTTTACTGATGCTACTACCTTGAGGAGACACAAGATGATCCATGCTGGTCACAAACCCTATGCCTGTGATGTGTGCAGTCAGGCTTTTACAAACTCTTCTGACCTCAAGAGACACAAGCTGATCCACACTAGTCATAAACCCTTTCTTTGTGATGTATGCAACAAAGGCTTTACCAGGGCTAGCAGCTTGAAGATGCACAAGTGGATCCACACCGGTCATAAGCCCTTTGTTTGTGATGTGTGCAGTAAAGCTTTTACTCAGACTGATGACTTGGAGAGACACAAGGGGGTTCACTCTGGTGATAAACCTCCTCTTTATGATGTATACAGCAAGACTTTTGCCCAGGTTTGTGCTTTGGAGACACAAGCTGCTTCACACTAGTGTCTTACTAACTCTTACATAAGTTACAGTTTTGCATGTCCTGCAAAAATGCCCCCTGTAGTGTGCCTAGTTTGGTTGCAAAAGGATCAGTGGCTAAGTAGACATGATAAAAATAGTCACATTCTGCTTATATGACCCTTCACTGCGACCTTGACCTTCAAAATGGCAACTGAATCATTAGGACATTATAGTGAATGATGATACATCACCATATCAAGTTTTGCTACAAAAAGTTCAGCAGTTCAGAAAATAGCTGGAGAAATAAACATGAGGATGGTTTGGGTTTAACCTTCACCCTACATCACTTCAGGCTACACAGTCCCTACTGTGGGGGTGGTTTTGTAACCCATACTTGGATGTAGTGAATATTCCTGTCCTACTTCATGAGTGGTTGTTTTACCCAAACTTGGATGTGGTGAATATACCAGTCACAACATTGTGGGTGGTTTTATAACCCATACTTGGATTGAATATTCTTGTTCCTGTGCAGTGGGTGGTTTTATGTTCCTATGCGGTGGGTGGTTTTATAATCTATATTTTGATTTAGTGAAAATTCCTGTCTCTAGGCTGTGGGTGTTTTTTTCATTCATACATATATATAGAGAGTTTTAATCCACATTTCTGTACCCATACTTGGATTGAATATTCTTGTTCCTATGTAGTGGGTGGCTTTATGTTCCTATGTAGTGGGTGGTTTTATAATCTATACTTTGATTTAGTGAATATTCCTGACTCTGTGTTGTGGGTGTTTTTTATAATACATATATAGTGTTTTAATCCACATTCGTGTACCTATGTTTTTAAAATGAAAAGGTCTAGCAGCATTTACATACTATGATACATGCATGGGTGAAAGTTCACCCAAGAACTGCAGTGGAGATTAAACTGCACTGTGTGTTAATGGCTTATGCATGACCAAGCTTGTTTTGAACAAATCATGTTTGGGTCAGATCATTTTCATTTCCCCCCCTTGCCATCAACAACCTGTCAGTCAAGTGCAGGAATTAACTAACCATTCTAATTTCTAGCAGAGAGTCAGGTTTTACTCATGCATGAGAAGATGTGAGTATGTGATGGTGAGTGTGTAGCCTTTTATTACAAAAAACAAACACTGGGTTTATCTCTGACAGTATTAACATGGTGCTCTTTTGAGTCAAAATACAAGATCCAAACACATAAAAGGTTAAAAAGAGCGCTATTTATTGGGGGGGTAAAAGGATCTTGTTTTAGAACAATAGCAGTCATTCTTATTTGATTTTTTTTCTTTTCAAAATACAAGTTTAAGCTTTAGTGAGTGAGATTAATACTGTAATAACAGATAAACAAAAGTGGGTTTTGCTTTTAGATACAACAATGTATTGGCACTTAGGTATGAAAGCACTTAAACAATACCCTTTCAGCACCATGTCATGTATTAATCTGTTTCTATGAGTGATGATCTTCTTCTTCTTTCAGAACTGTATCACAGTGTCTGATGTGAACAGCAGTAGTGCTACTAGGTGTCAACCGCTTTCTGACAGCAACAACTCGGTAGCTCTACCACCATCACCATCTGCTGTCATCTCTTCTTCACCAACATCCCTGGAGATGCCACGTGTGTGTCAGCAGGGACCCCCTGCCTTTGTTCTGTTGAGAAGTTTAAAAAGTCACATGGCTTCATCCCACAGAGAAAAGCTGTTAGCTGGGTCCCCCAGAGGTGACAGTGATGTTGGTAACCATGGTGACGGCAATCATGAAGTGAATACATGGACAGATAAAGTCAGCCAGCATGCATGTGATGAGTGTTGTATGTGGTACAGCCTTTACTACAGTCAGCAGCTGGGATGGACACAGGTGGATCCACATTGGCCATAAACGCTATGTTTGTGATGCATGCACTAAAACTTTTTTCTGGCTGTCTGGCTTGAGGGAACATAAAATGATCCACACGGGCCAGAGCCCCTCTGTTTGTGATGTGTGCAGCAAGGCATTTACTTGTGCGAGGAAGTTGAAGAAACACAAGATGACCCAAACTGGTCACAGACCCTTTGCTTGTGATGTGTGCAGTAAGGCTTTCACTGATGCTAGTGCCCTGAAGAAACACAAGATGACCCACACTGGTCATAAATCTTTTGTTTGTGATGTGTGCAAGAAGGCGTTTACTTATGCTGGTAACTTGCAGACCAACAAGATGAAACCACTCTGGTCGTAAACCCTTTGTTTGTGATACATGCAGTAAGGCTTATACTGATGCTAGTACCTTGAGGAGACACAAGATGATCCACACTGGTCGTAAACCCAGGTGATGTGGGCATTAAGGCTTTTACCGACACTTGTGACCATGTGAGACACCAGATGATCCACACTGGTCTAAAACCCTTTGTGGTGTATTTGCAGAAAGGCCTTTACTGACAATTCTTACTTCATGCGACTCAAGCTGATTCACAGAGGTCATAAACCCTCTGTGATGAATGCACTACGGTCAAAGGATGGGGTATTCATTACACTGAATTGGTTGACTAATTGGACTATTCTGTTTATGAGCAGGGAGTGCCTTAGGCCAGCCCTCTCAATGTGTGGGGACTGGCACTAGTGCCAAGTTGCTTAAGCTTTGTTTCTGCAAAATGAAGAACAAACATTAAAGAGAATGGAAACCTCTACCAACGTCTGTGCTGCTCTTTTGTGAGCTGTCACTGTTTGTCTTGTGATGTCCATATTTGTGTCCATCCACGATGTTGTCCTTTGTGCCTTAATGTTGGATGTGTTGAAGGTTGCAAGCTCAACAACCAGTGATGCATGTAACAAAGTTTAGAAGTTGTGACGCAAGAAAGATTAGATAAACCTTGGCATGACTATTGAAGGGTGCCTCTGACTAATTTAGGTTTTGAGAGATTTGAAGAACATTTGAGTAAAGAGACTGCTAAATAGAGCAGTAAAGCTTTAGCATCTGGGTTAATTAATCCCTAGTGTAATTGGAATTTGGATGCTGGTTGGACTCCATAAGTGTTACAGTATCTGTGTATGAACGTAGTGTAGCAGTTGCTGGAGAGTGAGAGTGAGAAAGGGAGCCAGTCCCTTAGGTCACACTCCATGCTGGTTAAAACACTGTGATGTGCGAAGCAGGGCTATTACCATGTTTGTGCCTTGGAGAAACCAGGAGATTCACATGGGTCATAAAACACTTTGTGTATGATGCATGCAGGAGGGACTCTGTTCCAGTAAAGATCATAAGCTACACAAAGATAGTCCATTAATTAAGCTTGGCTTAGTGAGGATCATGTGGCATAGAACGCATGAAGCATGTCAGGGGAGACAATCTCAGTAGACGCAAACGTAAACAAAAACTAAGTTGAGCTAATCTGATTTAAAACATATTATTGTCACTCTTTTTCATAGTTTTGTTGTTGTTTTTGATCTGTGTGTGTGGTTATATCTTTGTTTCATTGTATGTTGCTTTTTGTTTTTTAATATTATTATCAGTTTTTGAGGAAAGTTTTTACATTGACTAATGTCAGTCCATGGTCTGTGTGTGTAGTTTTATGTTTGATTACATAAATTTCATTCAGTCATCTGGAACAGATGGGCCTATTTAAAAACAGTTAAAGGATAAACTGTTAAGCCAAACCAGTTTTCAAAATTAGAAAACAGGTCACTTTTGTTTAGATCTCTATGAACACTGTAAAATAGATCACTGCACAATGTCTGTGCAGTAAACTGTAAGTGCCTGTAACAATGGGCCATTGCAACACTTATATGAAATAACTTTGCAATGAGTCAAGCTTGACAGAAGTGTGTGACCTGCTAGAAAAAACAACAGAGAGTGAGAGAGAGAAATGAAAAAATACCAGAGAGAGTGAGAGATAGAAATACAAGCATACAGGATGAGGTCGCATTTGTGGATTCCACTTTGATGTTTTGTGTAATGTGAACAGCAATCATTCATCATTTCAAAGGAGAAAAAACAAAAAACTGTAAATACATTTTATTATAGCCAAAAAGACACACAGTGAAACAAGTAATCAAACAGTTCAAACGATGACAGAAAAACTTAATTGGTCCTTTCCAATACTTAGTGAATTTAGTTGTTAAACTTACAAACAAGTTTTTAAAGAAAATGCACCTTCAACCTCTACCATCATTTGAAAACATCAGCAAGACACCATTATTTTTGTGTGGGATGTTTTACTCATTTGAGAAAGTGAAAGCACAGCCATTCTAAGGAAACTGTATGCTGTTGGTGTGGTCACCAACTATTCAAACATCATCAAGCTAGACATCTTTCAAACAGGTGTGGTATCTAGGTTGGTGAAAGTGGTTCACAGAAACCGGTCAGAATCACTGTAACCAGTCATCACACAGCCATCTATACTACTACTGAGCTCTACTAGCAACCACCCTGCTCCCTTCCCTGTCTTGAACACACACACTCTCTCATTCACATGCCATGTGAACTTTCACTGTACTGCATTTATGTTTTCAAAAATAACAGCTGGTATGTCTGACTGATTGCTGATTCTTTCCTCTGTAAATGCTCTGTTAACCTGTAAAATACCAGTTAACATGAACCCTGTTAAAAAGCAGCATTGGTATTTTACACTCTATGTGGTGTGGGTATGACTACATCCATGCTACTTTGAGACTCCTAGAAAAAAAGAGTGATGATCAGCTGACAACTGCTGGGCACGGAGCCAGCAACCAGGTGACCATGGAAGGCTAAGGGAAGCGAGATTCACTGGAACTGAATCTCCTGATGCAGCTGAAATGTGTTCAGGGGCGGTTCAACAGCTCTCTGACCCATTGCTGCAGTAAAGCCCAGACCTGTTCCATGGGATTCTGATTTGGGTTAAGCAGGGTTGTGAATCTTGTGGATGTTGCTGTAATGTAATGGAGGTATGCTTCTTCTTCCTTTTTATTTTAAGTCTTTTCACATAAGTGATGGTCGGACAATTATGAAGATAACAACATCTGTCCACAAAACAACAACAGACTTGAAGAAGTGTCTGTTTGATTTGAATATACATTTATTTGCAGTTGTAACAACAAACATACACTTGTATAATGTATCCATACACATAGTTATTTTCACCTGATCTTTATCTCACACAAAAACACATACCCATATACTAACGCATTCATACATACTGAATGTTATATATTCTCACGACAATCATCATGGAGCTAGGCCTGTGTGGCTTGGGAAGTGTGCAGAGGTGTTGCACTGAAAGACCTGGTTGCTGAGTCTGTGGGCCAAGAAGGGCAAACCAATAGGCTTCAGCACTTCCCTCATATTGGCATGTTGAAAGGAAGCAGGTCGTGTAAGTACTTGCTTATGACACTGAACATTTGGTAACTGATCACAAACCTGAGGAAAATCCATGTGAAAACTCCACTGTATGTGCTTGATGAGATAAGATGACAAGCAAAACCATGGCATTTGTCAGAATAGGGCCATGAGTCCTTGGAGACTGAACACATCTATTTCAAACTCTTTTGCAAAGCAAGGTTTGCCATGGTATCACTGGAACTAAACCAAGAATCGCTTAATGCAATGTATTAGTCCCATTCTCCCTCCAACTTCACTCAAAATGTTTATACAATAACTCGTTTGGTAGCCAGTGCATGTTCCACAGACAATCAACACAGTAACTTGAACCAACTGCTTGTGACAATTATTTTGTGAGCCTACACGGGAAACTGTGTTAGATGAAACTAACGCAAGGAAACTGTAGTGAGAGACTTTGGACCAACTGAAGATGGACAAGGAAGGAAGAAATCAGGAGGAAGAAATTTCTGACAGCTGATGAAGCATGCATGGGTATATTCTGACCTACTCTAGGCTTTAAGTTTAAAGGAAGCCTTCAACAGTTCTGGGTTGTCAACAGAGAAGAACTGGCTGCAGACAGTCCTTGGCGTTCTCTGCATCACAGATGTCGTCACCCACCTGCGGCTCACTGCCACAAATGACATATCATTACTCTCTGTGGAGCTGGGCTGACACATATTTAAATCCAGGAAATTGACTGTCATGTCAGATGTGACAAACTAGGTGATGTAGTACTCACTTCTGTCAGGAGCAACAAGGCTTATTTCCTTGAACATCATGCATCATTATTTCTGGGAACAGAGTCAAGATCAGGTGAAAGAATTATGTGCATAAAATAGTCACTGTATTTAACATACAATACGAAGTTTGAATTGGATCAGATAAAAAAAAATATTACCAAAGGAAACAACTTAAACTTTGCAATTGTCTGCTGCTGCTGTGAACTTGAAATGCCAGTGAAAGTGGTATGAACATATAAAGCCCAAGTTGATGAACACTATCATCATACAAAGTTTGATATTTATAACATTCAGAGTGTCCAAGAAAACCGCAGTGTTAAAACTTAGGACATGCCACTGAGGACATGCCAAACAGCCAACACAAGGCAATTTGTTATTCAGTGTCATAGGTCAGGAAATGTGAATTAAAGCTCTTGCAGCAAACACCACAAAGAATGGCTTTTTCACCAGTGTGAATCTGCTTGTGTGCCTTATGGTGACTACCTGTGATAAAACCCTTGCTAAAAATGACTACCTGTGATAAAACCCTTGCTAAAACATCAGAAACAAAGGGTGACAGAGTGTAAATATGCTTGTGTCTATTCAAAGCATTAATTCTTCTGGGAAAAGCACTTGTCCAGTGCGAATCAACTTTTGCATATATATTCAAAGGTAAGGGCATCATTACCCCCCTTATGGCACACATCACAAATCACAATGTGATCATCTTATTTCAGGTACCTACCAGTTTCAGCAAAAGTCTAACTGCACATGCCACAAAGGGCGTATCATATTTTATGACCAGTGTGGGCCCTTTGGTGTTGTTCCAATTTATGACAAGTGTGGGTTCTTTGGTGTTGTTCCAGAACAGATGTTGTTAAAAAAGCTTTCCCACATACATCACAAACAAAAGGCTTATGACTAGTATGGATCATTTTGTGTTGTGTCAAGTAAGAAGCCAAGGAAAACGTTTCACCACATACATCACAAACAAAGGGTTTATGACCAGAGTGGATCACCTTGTGCCTGTTCAGGTTACCAGCGTCATTAAATGCCCCATCACACACATCACAAACATAGGGTTTACAGCCAGCACAGATCATTTTGTGAAGTTTCAAGAGACTAGCCCTTTTGAATGCTTTCCCACACACATTACAAGCATTGGGTTTATGACCAGTGTGGATCAGCCTTTTGTGCTGCCTCAAGTAAGCAGCCACTGAAAAAGTTCTGCTACAGACATCACAAACAAAAGGTTTATCACCAGAGTGGATCATCTTGTGTACCTTCAAGTAATCAGCATCAGTATAAGCCCTACTGCACACATCACAAACAAAGGGTTTGTGGATCCTTTTGTGTACCTTCAAGTCGTAAGCCTTTGAAAAAGCTTCACCACACACATGACAGACATGGCATTTATGACCAGTAAGGCTCCATTTGCATTCTTCCAAGTGGATCATTTTGTGTTCCTCCAAGTGAGAAGCAAAAGGAAAAGTTTCACCACACATATCACAGACATGGCGTTTATGACAAATAATTTGCAGTTTGTGTCCATTCAAGTTGGTGACTGCAGTGAAGGCCTTACTATATTCAACAACATCAACATACACAGGCCGGCTGACCTTGTCTGCAAGAGGCACCCAAACAAATTTATCTGTACTTGTTTTGTGATTCCTGTTACCATGGTTACCAAGGTCACAGTCACCTCTGGGGGACCCAGCTGACTGTTTTTCTCTGTGGGATGAAGCCATGTGACTTTTCAAATGGCTCAGTTGAACAAAGGCAGGGGGTCCCTGCTGACACACACTTGGTGTCTTCAGGGATGCTGGTGAAGATGAGATGACAGCAGCTGGTGATGGCTGTAGAATTTTGGAGTTGTCACAATCAGAAGGAGGTTGACACCCTGAAGAAGTTTTGCTGCTCACATCAGATGCTGTAAAACAGGTCTGAAACAATAAAAACACTGAGAGCATCACTAACAGAAACAGGTTTAAATTACATGACTACTAAAGCTGCTAAAGCAAACTTCTGGAGTTATGTGTTAATCATTAATGCAAAGATGCGTATAACCATATTAACCATTAAAGCAAAGAGAAGTATAAACCAAACCACGTTCTTGCCTATTTCTTGGCACTGCCGTCTGTTCATGAGTGTTTTAAGTCAAGGCCCTTGATTTCATACTCACTGCAAATGATCAGTGCAAATAACTATGCTGCTTGTGATACAGCACAAAAAGAAGTGTCAGCACACGTCATTTTGACTCCCACAGAACTGAAGGGTAGGTCCAAACAGAGCTGAGTTCTTCTGCTTCTAAATCACACTGTTCACCACCTTGATTAAATCCACCACAAAGATTCAACAAACGCTATCAGAAGCAGTCGCAAAAACACAAGCATGAATAAGTTGTGCTTACACCCGTATCATTTCTGGCATTTCGTCTTGAACAGTGGGTTTTGTTTTCAGAGGCACCATGGTGTAATTTGACAGCAAGTCCATACAGTTGGTGAAACAGATATTAAAACAGGAAAGTGATTAAGTGACCATCTGAACTAACTGCAGCAAGACGCTACATCCATTTATTTTTTTTGCAGTGGGTAAGCACTCTCTGCTACACAACTGAACTGTTTCCGGGTCCTATGTGACAGGTATTTAGTAGAAGGACAATAAAAATTCAGTTTCCACTCCGTCAGGAAGTTTCTTCTCATCTGAAAGCCTTCCTTACTCAAGTTACTGCCAGGAGAAAAAAAGGTCAAAAACTGGCTTGCTTTATGAGCAGTTTTACTTCCATCTACCAGTACCATGCAGCGAGGCTGTTGATGATCAGTCCATTTGCAGTATGCAAAAACACAAACAACAAAAAACAGGCACATAAGTCTGCAATGTGTAGTGGTGGTGGTGGTGGGGTGGGTGGCTGGGGAGATAGAAATGTGAACAGATACAGAGGAATGGTTAAGTAAACATAGTTCAGACCCAGTTGCCGGTAGAAGAACACAGGCTTTGCAAATACTATTATTTCTTAATTTTGGAGAAATAAACCTTACCTATGCTGCACATCTTGGTCATTTATTATTTTGACTATTGTAAGTATTATAATACATTAAAAGCAAACTGACAACAGTATTCTGGAGACCTAAACACCTTCAACTTGGAGTATATGAGACAAACATAAATTATACAGACCTGTAAGAACATTACTGAAACGAAGAAAAGATTTCAATCAATGCACATGTTATACATCAAATATTTATAACACAAACTGCCCTCCTGGTTTGACTTTTCTGCCCTCTACACTCCAGATTACTCACATGGGAAGATGTTGTGTCACTGGTTCTGATGTCAGAAAAGGACAAGTTGTTGTCCATCAGTTGCTCCTTGCATTCTGTCAACAGTGGACTTCTGATCTCCTTTGAACAATCTGAATAAAATGCAACATGTAAATAACCCCTAAAGGCTCACCATTTATAAAATCATACACTATCAATGCATGTTTTACACAAATACTTTATTGCAAGATCCCGGTGTGTCTCAGAATAAAAGTAAAATGGTTATTTCAGAAAAATGGATATGACTTAAATGCTTACAACAATGTAAGAGATATTTTGTATAATACTGATGTTATCACTAATATTGTCAGATCAATTGTTCATAGTCCTGTGGGAAAATTAGTATAAATAATAATTATATGTTGTTGTTTTTGTCTAATATCACCTCGATGTGAACAGACATAAAATAAAATATTGATTGACTGATTGAAGTAAAATGATATCAGGCATATATATATATATATATATATATATATCAGATTATAATCACATTTATAATAAAAACACCAAAACAGTACTCTTTTCCCCTTATTTACCTTGTAAGTTACCACTGTGAAACATACTGAGAATTTGTCCTTCAATTCAGTGTGTAAGAAGTGTACTGTTTCTTAGTTGTTGTTTTATATAGTAATTTTACTTTTTTATTATTATTGCATGTTGGCATTGGTGTTGTACATTCATAAAAAAGGACTATTTCCTTTTACTTCATGCTTACATTTTACATGTTTGTAGTAGAGCAAGGACCAGCTGTTTAGATAGTTCCAAATGGGTTTAACATTACTCTATCTTTGAGTCTGAGTACTACAGTTTTTGAGTGTGAATTCTCCCTCTCTAAGTCTTACTGTTTCTTTGTTGTTGTTGTTGTTGTTGTTGTTGTTGTTGTTGTTGTTGTTGTTGTTGTTGTTGTTGTTGTGTGTGTGTGTGTGTGTGTGTGTGTGTGTGTGTGTGTATATATACTTCCTAAGCATTATTCCACTGACTGATGATTGTTGATGAACAATTGTTGCTTACCCCATTCCCTGCCACCCACAATGACATGGGCAGATGGCCTATTCATTAAAACATTCATATTCGTATACTGTTCCTTTCTTTTTCAAGGTTACTTTGACAAATCTGCCTTACCAGAGCTCTATATTAGTATATATATATATAAATATACATTATGCTGCTTATCTACCATTGTATTTTCAGCTGCAATAAAAAATAAATAAATAAATTACTCTTTGATGTTATCCACTTTGCACAGCTGAGGGGAGTGATCCCAAAAATTTGGTCATGATCACCAAATATACCCCATAGGACCACTGAACCACCATACAGTGATACACAGTCAACCTCTGACTCTAGTGAAAAACCACACTGATGAAAAAAGACTATTACTTGTATTAGTATGAAATAAGTATACTAATTATTAATTACAGGTACAAAAAAGACAGCCCTTCACTGACCTTGCTCATCCTTTTCTGTCCCACAGGAGACTGGCAGCTCCTCAGCAACATCAATCTCTATCGTCACCGCTGATGTCTCCCATGAGTCATCAGAATCCATCTTATCAAAGCTGGTGTTGTCTTTAGTTTTTGGGACTGTCTGCTTGAATGTAACCTGAAGCGCAGAAAAATAGTACAAGTCTGTCAATTTTGAATTTTCACTTAGCAGCTTTCACAGTTCACACTGACCAGGACAGTGAAATTCAAACTAAATTAGATACAATTTTAGTATTATACTATTTACCAGTAATACCACTATAGTATACTAAGCATCTGGATCAGAGAAGCTCCACCCAGACAAAAACTGAGACTGATCCACACAAATACTGAAATAGTCCAAATCAAATGCTGCACTGTGAACCCACATGAACTGTCACAGTGTCAGACAGCACAGTGACAACAGACATGCTAGACCCTGACTGTGTCAAGTGTCATGAACAATGCTCAGAAGCAAACCTTTTACCCCCTAATCCTTTCTACTAATTCTAGACCCACAAATACTGACAAAGTAACACTAACAGAATAATCAGCAGGTTGACTGTGGCCATCCATAAGTGACAAGAAGAAGAAAAGCTCCTTTTTGTTAAACGAAAAGCTCCTTTTTGTTAACTTACTGATGGAGGCTGATCTGGCACATTGAAAATAGTGGGGACCGCATTCCAGACCAGGCGCTTCTTTTCCTGGGGATTCGTGAACTGTGAATCTTCAAAGTGGTTGCTGCAAAGGAGGCAGGTGCGGTGCAACTTGGCAACATCTTTGTGGAGTAGATCACAGCGGCCGCTTCTCAGGACCCACTCTTTACACCTGCACAAAACACCAGTCACATCAACTCATGTTGCACACAATTCAAACAGATCTGAAGATCACAAACTTCAAATGCAAACTGTATTAATAATACAGTTTGCATTTGAAGTTTGTGATCTTCAGATCTGTTTGAAATGTGTGCAACATGAGTTGATGTGATTGGTGATTATGTAATGCAAGACAAATAAAACTTATTTAAAGCAAACAACCCAAGATGATCTTTGTTATTTAAGATGAAAAACTTCAGCTCTGGTTTCACATCATATTCAGGTATTGAAACTGTTTTTCTTCTGACAGTTTTGTGTCTTTGATTTGATCATACTTTGAATTTGATGGTACTTCATGTAGTACAAGTATGAAATGGGATTTGTTGCTGTTGGCATGTATTCTGGAAAGACCACAGCAGGTCTCTTAGTCTTACTGCAATGATGACCTGAAGCAACCAGTAGAATCACATGTGCACAGCTATCTAGAGCACCCTCTGCCAGCATCTTAGTGGCTGATGTGATCATGAGAGTTGTCTGTTAGATCTCAGCATTTATAACTGTGTTGGTTATAGATCTACCCATAAACATGTTTATGCTGTGCAAATCTCTTTAAGTTTAAGACACAAAAACAGCAGCAGAAGGCAATGATCTGTACTGTGTCCTAGATATTGCATACAGTGTGTTCCACTTCCAGAAGTAGCAGTCTAAAACAGGACAGATCCAGATCAAAACCAGTCTGGATGACTTGGAAAGTTATGAAGAGCATTAAAAGAAAGTACAACCTATATAAGATTAAGAGGTTCCTGAACACAAATAAGAACTTTAATTACCGAAAGTACTTGGATTGCAGAAATGAATGCAATAAGATAGTTAACAAGGCAAAAAAGGAGTATGAATGAAAAAACAAAAACTGTCTAAAGAAAGTAAAGCAAATCTAAAATATTTTTGGAAATAAGTGCAATCAAAGACAAAGTCCAATATAGGTATAAGCTCCCTTAGAAGGGATGATGGGCTGTATCTGAAGCAGAAAAATCAGATGTTCTGAATAACTTTTTTTGCGAGTGTTTTTGAACTGAAATACTGATAATATGCCCCATATTGAGATGGGAGAAAGGTCAAATAATATAACTTTAGCTGATGTATGAGTAACCCCAAAGGCAATCCAAGACAAGCTAAATAAATGAAACCCAAACAAGGCACAAGGGCCTGACCACGTACCCCCCAGGGTATTGAAGGAGCTAAGCAAACAATTGGCTACGCCTCTCAGTATTCTCTTTAATAAATCATTAGAGAGTGGATCAATTCCACAAGACTGGAAGTCAGCCGATGTAACTGCCATTTTTAAAAAGGGATCAAAATCTGACCCAGGAAACTATAGACCAGTCAGCTTAAACATGTGTAACATCTAAACTATTAGAGTCCTTTATTCGAGACAATGTAGTGAAACACATGACAGACAATGGATTGTATTCCCAGTGCCAGAGATCATGTATTACAATTTACACAACTACTTCTAGTTATGGAGGATTTAACTAAATTCATTGAGGATGGGCATCCCATCGATATAGTGTACCTGGATTTCAAAAAAGCATTTGATTCAGTCCCTCATCAGAGGCTTCTAAGCAAATTAGCCGCGTATGGGATAACAAGAAATATGTTTAATTCGATAAAAGATTTCCTAACTAACAGACATTAGACTCCAGATGGTGAGGGTAGGACACCATTACTCACCAATGACCGAGGTTTTAAGTGGCATCCCCCAGGGAAGCGTTCTAAAGGTCCTATACTATTTACAATTTTTATAAACGATTTTCCCGATTGTGTTCAGAGCTGATGTAAAGTCTTTGCTGATGATACAAAAATTTATGATTCAACCAATAATTCTGGTAGAATACAGGACATCATTAGGCTACAGAGATGGTCAGATTTGTGGAATTTATATTTTAATGTTACTAAAGGGGGGGAGGGTGAAAGGATGAACATGTCTAAAATTACTCAAATTAAAAGGATTGGGGAAAAGTTTCTTTTTAATTTTAATTTCTTTTTTACGTATCCTGTGTCTAGAAAATGACTAGATGTGTAGTAATGATAGAGCATTTGTAGTGTGATTTTGTTGTTGTTTCAATAAAAAAATAAAAATGGTTGCTACTGAATATTCTTTTTCTGATTTTTCTTCCAATCTATCTTGGTAATTAGTCTTGTCTTTCTTTCTTTTGCCTCTTTAGCAATTTAGTGTCAGATTTTAATATTAACTAATATATATTTATGTAAGATCAATGTTCTCTAGAGCAGTTCAGCAATTTTACTTTAGCGTGTGTTCAGCAATCCAGTGTTTTAGTGTTGGTTTATCATTAAAACAATACTGTGAACATGCTAAAATCTAATGGTCCACATTAGAAAAATAAATACCCTTTTATTAATTTTATCCATAAATAAAAGAAGTAAAAGGGGTCTTAAATGAATGCCATGAAGTGAAACTGACATGAATTTATGCAGACTTGCACAGTCTCTGGAAAGTGATACGGTACTGATGATCTTTAAAAACCTGTACCCACATCTGGCATGCATCACAGAAATACATTGAACATTAGTAGAATACATCCAAGAGACCTGGGATTAAACCAAGATTTACATGAGAGCCATCTGGGAAACATCTGGCATTCATGTGGAATCTATATATGGGAAGTATATATATATATATATATATAGATATAGATATATGGGATCCACATGGGAAACATATTGAATGTATCTGAGAAAGATACTGAATCCCAGATAAATCCCGTATATGGGGCCCATTTTCATTCTCTACGATGTGGATCCCACATGTGTATCCCATATGGGGCCTATATTCCAGCCCACATGGATCCCATATGGGACCTATATAAACATGTTCAGATGTTGTCTGGGTTGCAACGTAAAAGTTTTGGGTGAACATACAGACAGTGTTCAGGTAAAACTGAAAGTAGCAGTCTGAATTTTTATACTCCCGCTTACCTCGCTTCATCCTTTGGGCATGTAAAAAAAGACATTCCTGGGCACTTGTATCGCCTGTTCGTGCAATTCAAGGCGCTGCAGCCTTCTCCACCCGCGCGTACCTTCAGTCTGCGCGCCATCCCTGGTTGCAAAGATTGGGTATTTGCTGGTGTTGCTTTACGTCCACAGAAAAAGTAGGCTTTAGGGACGGGAGCCCAGGGCGGCCACCTCGACTGTCACACAGCTCTGAATCTGCTGGTGCTAGCGTTTTGTCGTTCGGAGTGGCTATTCGCACCGTGACCTTAAAGTAAAATAAGTAAACATGGTGCTTAACGTCCACACCGAGAAACCACAAGGCTTATTTGCACCGCCGCTGTGCGAATAATTTGTTTGATGCTCCTTATTCGCACAGCCGCTCTGTGTACTGTCATCACTCACTGGCTTCTTTGCAGAGCGGCAGATAACCAAAGTACCCGATTCATATCACGTGATACCTTGCCGCCATTTCAAACTGAACGGGTTTACAATGGAGGTAGGGCAGACTTCCGACAGCTGGAGCGAATTTACGAAGTGTAACTGAAGAAGCCTTTTCTACGGCAACTTGACTAGCATTCAGTTTTGCACAGTAGCCATGCAGCCGCAGTGTAAATAGTGCCAATGAAAAAGTACACCAAGTTACACCCAAACACATTCACACGTGACATACACTGCACGCACGTATAGACTCCCTCGCACTCTCTTGCTGTCCCTCCCTTTCTTTCTCTGTCACACCGACACGCATAAATTCCCCCCGCCTCAACAAACCCTGCACCCCCAATCACTTGCTCCATTACATTGAAACGATTGTGAAACTAAAACACTCAGGAAGCATCATAGGCCACATTTCACGTGGGGGGCGGAGGGGGGGCAGAAGACTGCGAAAATCAGTCCTACTGGCAGAAAGCTATGAACGAGAGAGGATGGCAGAGTTCCAGACGCAAGAAAATTGCAATGTGCCCAAATTGTAATTCTATACTATACTTCACAACCACTAATAAACTATGAACAGCAGCAACCAATAAAAAATACGGCACAGCGGGTCACTATTTTCACAGCTATGCGAATAAGGAAACTTCCGACCACTATTCGCAGAGCCGCTGTGCCAATAAGAATCCACGGGCCACTATTCGCACTGCCGCTGGTGAGACCATTCCCATGATAGGACATTTTAGAGTGCTCTGCCTCTGCGTAAGGCGGAAGTTCGTTGACTGGGACGTTCCGGCGACTATGTTAGACCTACTGGGTGTCGCCTGAGCGAAGGTAGTTTCGATCAACCGCAATACTAAAAAATAACTACCATGGGGAAGGATACTGTGTGTGCTGTTTGAACTACAAAGGAAAGGAGGTGGAGGGACGTGAATTAAAGTTGCACAGATTAACTGCCGACAAGAAACTGCGGAAAGTTAGGTGGTCGCCGCTCAGTGAAACTGGGCAAAAAAGTGACAGCATGTTTGCCATTGTAATCCATACAGCTTTGTTTTATACTATTTTATTTCGGACAGAATTCTTTCAGTATCCTGATGCTTTTAAAAACTGGGGTGGGGGTGTATATTTAAAGAGGATTCACAACAAAATCACCAAGCCTGTGTGCTATCATTACTGTTTCTACGCTACAGACAATGAGATATGCGGCCTAATCCTAGCCCTAACCCTATCAGCAGTGTGCCTTTAATTTATTTTTTATTTTTTTATTTTTAATTCCTGACCAAAGCACGGTCTCCTGTTGGTGCATGTATGCCAACTGTGTTTGAGTGTGTTAGTGCCTTTATATGGCAGATTGTAAATATAAGGTTTGAGTGAGACAGTGGTGTTGATGACATTTGCTTTCCACTGACAAGCACCACATTTTAATTATTTTTTCTGTCTAAAAAAGCCTGGAGTAGTTCACAATATCGTTTTTCATATTACACCCACTGCTAGTGCTACTTACTAACTTAGTGTAAGGAATGTAGCCCGAGTTTTACCTTTTGGCTTCTCACTTCATTTTTTTTTTCTCAGTCAGATTATCAACAACAAAAAATTAAACTGAAAAGAGGTCTGAATCACAACAGTGTACATTACAGCAATATACAATTTATATCTATACATATACTGCTTTTTAAGAATCAAGAATATTCATTTGTCCTTTGTAAACACAGGAAATTCAAATTATGGCCACAAGCAAAATAAACAAACATAAATTATAACAAATTGTGTAGGCCTAGTGCATTAACTATTGACTACACACACACACACACACACACACACACTATTAGTATTACTGTACATGTGTGTGTGTATATATATATATATATATATATATATATATATATATATATATATATATATCAATCACATACACTCTGCTAAAATATGCAAGGCAGTTTAGACACAGATTAAAAATACTGCTATTAAGACACATGCACACCCATACATCTATCTCTTTCTCTCACTTACACACCCACATAACAACACCTCCCCAACCCACCTCCCCCATATGTATATATATATATATATATATATATATATATATATATATATATATATATATATAATACACAACTGGTATGTATGCATTCTACTTATTTTAAAATTATTGTACAAATTAATACAGCCACAGATTAAGAGTACAACAATTCAGACAACACACATACCCGCACACACACACAAGCTGCATGTGCATGTGCTTTTAAAAAAATAAAAAATAAAGTTCACAAAATGCAGTCCTCAGATATATTAAAAGTGTTGATATATACATCTTTACAAGTCTATACTAATGTGAATGTGAAGAAATTGCAAATTGTACAAATCTCCCTCTCCTCACCTCCCTCTCTCTGGCTCAGTGTTATGAGAAAAAAATCTTCCACTCACTTTGTTCAGATGTTTAACTGGATCAGTGATAATGAGAAATGTATTGCAAACTATTTCAGTGTCTGGGTACTTGTATTTCTAGTAAGCAGTTCAAGTCCCTGGCTTGTAACTTACAAAACTGAATGCAGAAGCAGAAAAATATTGCCATACATTACATAATTTCAAAATAAATGGGACAAGAACTAAAGGTTCACCTAGCAGTGTTCTCTGACATTGTACAGTGTACATATTCATCCTTCATGAGAATTTATATAGACAAACTGATAGGCAATGCCATTTGTTGAAATGCAGGTTAGGTTGGCTGTTGATAAATTAACTTTATGAATTAATGTGTCAATGCTGGTAGTCATGTGTGATTATTTATGTCACTTATTGTAAGATGAACATTTTCCACTCTTCTTTGACAGTTTGAGTAGCTGTGCTCACTGTCTTTGAAGGAATCACTAATCAAGCAGCTTAGGATCACATTCAAAAGACTCATAACTTGAATTTGGCAGTGTGTGTATGTGGCTGATTTTACAAATAAACATATGATTTTAAATGTAGTCTTGGTTCTTAAATAATACTTGGGATGTGAATTGATTTGATCAAACTGTATCATTAGTTAGGGTGGGGCAGCAATGTCTTCAGTGCTGCATTTACGTGTAATACTTGGTTGTTGCTACAACTATTATGAGTTGTGCCTGTTTCTGTTTCAGCAGCTGTTTACCTGTGTGTTTAGTGTGAATATGCTTGTTGACCTGTGTCTATACTTTTGTCTATTCTCTCTTTTATTTTTTTATAGTTCATTTTCATAAGTATTTTTATTTACATTTACTTCTACATTTTCTTTCTTTGTTGGTTTTCTCATATTAAACAGTATTTACTCTTATTTTCTTCTTGTTCTTTTCTCTCTCTCACTCTCTCTCTAAATGATGCGTGTAATTTTATATTTCCCTATCAGTAGCTTAGTAAAGACTAGTTGTTAGACAGCTTTTTGACTGAACCTAAAGTACAATCCTTGTAAAATAAAGTTTTCAAGTTATCTCCGCTTCAGTCTTTCTTTTTCCTCCCTTTTGAAGCCCGTCTAATGAAATTGCTCCTCATTGTGGGAAAATAAAGTATGATAGATTACAATGGACAAGTTCTGCCTTTGTGCCCCTGACCAGCTGCCCATTTTTCTTCGCCCATACTTTTAAATCTAAAAATTAATGATCGTCGAGTGAAATGACCGTGCACTCGCCTCTGTTGAACGGCAGCCCAAGACGACCCAGTGGGCAAGGGGCGATACTCATACCAAACTCGCACCTCGTTCATGGGAATGGTCTCATGACGTGGCTATTTGCAGCACGGCGGTGCAAATTAATGATACGTGGATTCTTATTGGTAGCACGGCTGTGCGAATAGTGGCCGGTGGATTGTTATTGGCACAGTGAATAGTGGTCGGTGGCTTCCTTATTCGCAGTTGTGAAAATAGTGACCCGCTGCACCGTTGGTTACTGCTGTTCAGTTTATTAGGGGATATAGAAATCGCATTGCAATTAACCTACAATTTGGGCACATTGCAGTTTTCTTGCGCCTCTAGTGGAACTCTGCCATCCGGCTCTCAGTCTCATTCATAGCTTTAGCTGGTCCCCAGTAGGATTTTTACAGTCTTTAGCCCCCATGTGAAATGTGGGTTTGATGCTTCCCGAGTGTTTTAGTTGTTTCACAATCATTTCAAATGAGTGGGAGCGAGTGATTGGGGGTGCAGGGAGTGGCATGGGTTGGGAGAAAAGACACAATATAGACAGAAAACCCGAGAGAAAGAGAAGACAAGATAGATTGAGACAGGAATAGTTTTGGCATAGTGGACTGACTGCGAGACGGCTTTCGCATTGGCCGTTTGAATAAATGGAAAGCATACGAACACCGGCCACTGCAACCAAACAACACAAGTTACTTAGTAATTGGATTTTAATGTTCTGCCAACCACCACAGAGCTCAGGAGCTGTGAAAGTCGAGGTGCCAACCGTCCTGGGCTCCCCGCGTCCCTAATCGTGATAAACCTACGGTTTTTGTGGACGTAAAGCAAAACTTCAACCATCTGTCAACCACACAGGGTCACCTGTGTGCGTGTGTTATCGATACAAGATGGGGGGGGGGGGGGGGGGGGGGGGGGGGGAAGAAGAAATGGACACTATAAAAAATAAATGCCGGATGTTACACTGATAGATGCATAACACCAGTCAGTGCCACATGGCAGCAAGCTGCACATACCACCGACCATATTCTAGCTGCTCAACCGGCAAGAGCCATACACTATACAGAAAAGTCTAACTCAAGTCTAAAAAATATTTGAGTCTTGTGGAAAGTCAGGAGAATGGACCCGCTCTTCTCAAGGTCAGCTCCAAAGTCAGTGCTTGCATCCTAATTTTATATATATATAATTTATATATATATATATATATATATATGCGTACTTAAACTTCTCTTCGTACTTGGGTTGTCCCGCTACTACTTTTTCTTTGGGCAAAACTGAATGCTAGTTGCCTTAGAAAAGGTTTCTTTTCGTAAATTCGCTCCAGCTGTCCGAAGGTCTGCGGCCCTGCCTGGTAGTGTTGCTTAATGTCCTCGGATGTCAGTTGACATATGGGACAAGCTGAGACCAATGCCGAAGCATGGTTCAATATAGCTTTACGTCCACGGAAACCAGAAAGCATAGTTCAGGAGCTGTGTGAGTCGAGGTGGCCGCCCTGGGCTGTCTGTCCTAACAAGCCTTCTGGCTTCCGTGGACGTAAAGATTTATTGAACCATGCTTCGGCATTGGTCACAGCTTGGCCCTAATATGTCAGCTGACATCTGAGGACATTAAGCATCACTTCATCATCAAACCAGAAAGCTTGTTAGGACGGCCACCTCGACTCTCACACAGCTCCTGCCTCCATCTTACAACCGGTTCAGTTTGAAATGGCGGCAAGTGATCATGTGATATAAATCAGGTACTGTGATTGGCTGTCTGCCGCTCTGCAAAGAAGTGAATGAGTGATGATAGCGCGCAGAGCGGCTGTGCGAATAAGGGGCATCAGACAAATTATTCGCAGAGCGGCGGTGCGAATACCCCCCCCCCCCCCCCCCCCCCCAACTCCAATCCGGACAGAATAGGGGAGTTAATCCTGTAGCTTTTAAAAAATTTTTTTTTTTACCACGACAGTTACAACCCCTCAAGGGACGGGCAGACCGGGCCGTTCAAAAGTGTTTTTTCTTTTACTTTTTTTTCCAACGCACTGTGGGCCGAACATCCCATTTAGATCTTGTAGCACTAGGCTAGTTTTAGCCTCTTTCCCATGCTCACCTGTTCACTGCTCCAGACAATTATTAAAATATGAAAAAATAAATTCCCCATAGTCAATTATTTAAACCAAAATGTGCATGATCCAACTGATACATATAAATGGTTCAAAAGAACGCTGTTGATTAGGACAAAACATGTCATGCACATAACAACAGTTAAACTGGAAAATGAGATGTAGACTGACTGGGACATTTGCCTAGTTTTAGTTGAGCTAGACAATGAAGGAGAACGATGACAATGGCATAACACATAAAGAACGAGTCCCGAAAAGGGGGGGGGGGGGGGGGGGGTAAAAAATCTGAAACAAGAATGACCGCTAGCGTTCGAAACAAGCAGTCATTCTTGTTTCAGATTTTGCTTGTGTGACATGTGCCTGTGGCAGAGAAGCCGCCAGTGATCAGGTTTGACAAGCCATCACTGACATACTGGGCCGCTCCAGTATACATGCATAATGTTCAGCCTGGTATAAGATGGCCTCTGTGGTCTCGTATATAGGCACTGTGTAAGAAATAAGTAAACATGGTGCTTAACGTCTACAGAAACCATGAGGCTTATTAGGGATGGGGAGAAGGGGTGTATAGAGGTGGGGGGAGATTATATACCTATCGCTACACTGTCACCACCAGAATGACTGCTGCATTAAGATGGGCAGCGACGAAAGCCATTTTAATGTTTCATAATTGTGAGGGACAAAGTCACAAGACAGTGTCCACAGACCACAACTTTTGAAGAGAAAGGATAGCCGAAGCAGATTCAAACTGAGGTCCTTCTGCTTACCAGCCTAATGCCTTACCACTAGGCCAAACTGGCTCACTGCACTGTGTAAGATGGCCTCTGCATATATAGTCTCATATAGGCACTGAGCTAGTATGTGATTACTGGTATGTACTGGGATGTTTCACATATCGGTTTGTAAATAATATGTGAAATGGGGGACTTTGTCCCAAATGATAGGGACTTCTGTGGAATCTGCATCAAGGATTGTGCACCCGTATCCAGCATCTCACTGACAGGTCTGATCACAAGTGTTGTCTGCTTCTTGTGGAATTTAACTGTGCTGGCTATTGGTGCTCTGTGATCGAACATGTCCATGCTGTGCAGATGACACTCACAGAAACAGCAGCTTTCAACAGTTTATGATTAGTTGTTTCACGGTAACTCAAATATGATGAATATTCTAGTCAATGCTCATATTTTCCAAGCTAGGTGACTCTAAATTCATCTGTACCATAATTCATCCTGTGTTTCTGATGTCACCCTTTTGTCAGCATGTATTCTGATTGTGGGCAATGACATGCACCATACACATACATGATGTACATACACTGTACTTTCTGTCCAACCTTTTTATTTGTGTTACTTTTGTTTTTTCCCAATTTTTTTCTCCATAGATTTTAATTTTATTGAGGCGACTTTCCGTCTTTGAAGCTTAAACATGCATGTAGCAGGGTCCTACTGGTAGCCACAGTCCAGGGAAAACTGCATGGCTACCTGGTAAGACATAGATTTGCAAGGTCTGATATGTCTGCTTGTGGCAGAACAAAGTGACAAACATGGACAGACAAGCACAACACTGAGTGACATCAAGCAAAAGGCAAAGGTGGTGTTTCTGCTTCTCTTTTACTAATCCCAACAACAGTTCCTAGTAAACATGGTGCTTAATGTCCAAAGAAACCGTACAGCTTATTAGGGACGGGCAGAAGAGGGGGTGGGGGAAGGGGGTATGGAGGTGGGGGGAGAGGGAGATTATATACCTATCACTACAATGTCACCACCGGAATGACTTCTGCATTCAGATGGGCAGCAATGAGAGCTACTTTAATGTTTCAGTAGGAAGTGATGGACAAAGTCACAAGACAGTGTCCACAAACCACAACCTTTTTGAAGAGAAAGGAGAGCAAAAGCGGTATCAAGCCGAGGTCCTTCCGCTTACCAGCCTAACGCCTTACCGCTAGGCCAAACTGGCTCACAACAGTTCCTGACAGGTGGCCCAAAGTTATACTACAACAGAACACGCCGTGACTGTCATTTGAGCTTGCTGGTGAGACACAAAACAATCAAGGAGAAATGAAGTAATCATACTTACTGAGAAACCTAACAGGCTGAAAGTTAAGGCAGGTACATTACCATTTTCATACAAATCCACATACAAAGTGCACTACAAATACAACTGCAAATTAGGACAAGGAAGAAATGCATGGCAGTGGGTGGAGCATACACAACTATATTCTGACCTACCCCAGGCTTTTAAGGGAAGCACCTTTGTAAGCTCTGGGTTCTGAACAGAGGGGACCTTACTTTCTGCGTCTGTAGCATCCCACTGTGTCAGAATTGTGACAATAGTTCTGCACTGTCCTGCCAGTTATATTTGTGTTTCCAATGGACATGCTTATTTTTTTAATCAACATGCAAAGGGAATGAATTAGTGCTCAAAAGATGTCACATGAATACAGCAACAAAGACCCGAATCACCAATGGTAACATTCACCTGGCATACACACATGTGAGTGAATACAAGGTACATGATTTCAACCAAGGCACATATCTTGGTAACTCTCATGTGGCATGCAAGTATATATATCCAAGGTATATAAACTCAACCAAACGTACATCTAACCTTTGGTGGAGTTTATATACTTTATATTTACTTGCATGCCATGTGAGTTACCATGGGCAACTCGGGTCTTTATTGTGTTCAGGTGATGTCTTTGAGCATTAGCCAGCTCCCTTTGTTGATTCTATGCAAGCCCTCTAGGACTGATTCTGTTTCAGATCATGTTGTTTCCTGAACTGAGACAATGAAAAAGGTTAATTTGTGATGTGCTATGCCATTTTCCAATAAAATTCATTTGTTTGAAAATCAAACGATGGGAATGTGATTGTTGGAATTCTTTTGCGCAGAAGCACCCATTTGTGCTTTTCCCACCAGCTGCTAGGTGTAAACAGAGTAATTTTGTGATTTGGAACTTATTTCTTTTGGTAGGATAAGAAAAATGAGATTCCAAGATAATTGTTGTTTGTCTGTGTTTGTTTTGTTGGGTTCACAGAGGTTATTTTCAGCACACATGCATTATCAGATTAAGTACAATTCTTTGGTTAAGCAAACATACATTTGCATACATCACACATTCGCTGAAAAATGAACACAATGCAAGGTAAAAACAAGTAAACAAACAGATCATTATGATCTTGCTTAGCTGACAGTTGCAGCTGGTGTCTGGTGTTTAGTCACTTTTGTCCACAGAAGTAAAACACCCCTCTTCTCACCCCCTGCAGTTTCCTGGCATCTTTAGATACGACCCAAAACTGCCACACCATAAACTCGATGAGTGTTATAAAGTTCGACATTTATCACATTCATGGTGTCTGAGAAAATGGCAGTGTTGAAGTTGTTAACATGCTGAAAGCCTGCCAACTAACCAGACCAACACTGGTTATCATGTAGATTCATTCTGATTTTCAGGCAAGTCAACAAAAGGACCAGTGTGGGTCATCTTATGAGTGTCCAGTTGATCAGCTGTGGCAAAAGCCTTACTGCACACATCACAAAGGAAGCTTTTCAGACTATTGTGAATCCGCTTGTGTGCCTTCAAGTTCCTAGCCTGTGCAAAGCTCTTACTGCATACATCACAAAGAAAGGGTTTTTCACCAGTGTGAATCAGCTTGTGCCTCTTCAAGCTACCACCTTCAGTAAAGCTCTTGGAGCAAACGTCGCAATGAAATAGTTTCTGACCGGTGTGAGTCTGCGCGTGCTTCTTCAAGGCACTGTCCTGGGCAAAGCACCGGCTGCACACATCACAAAGGAAAGGTTTATCACCGGTGTGAATCCTCTTGTGTCTCTCCAAGTCACCTGCCTGATAAAAAGCCTTACTGCACACATCACAGCCAAAGGGTTTATGACCAGAGTGGATCCTTTTGTGTCTCCTTAAGTTACTAACGTCAGTGAATGCCTTGCTGCACACTTCACAAACAAAAGGCTTATGACTAGTGTGGGTTGCCTTGTGTCTCTTCAAGAACACTGGATCAGTAAAAGCCTTACTGCACACATCACAAACAAAGCGTTTACGAGAGTGGATCCTCTTGTGTCTCTTCAGGTCATCAGTATCAGTAAAAACCTGACTGCACACATCACAAACAAAGGGTTTAGGACTAGGGTGGATCTTCTTGTGTGCCTTAAAGTTGCCAGCGTCAGTGAAAGCCCTACTACACACATCACAAACAAAACGTTTATGAACGTGGCTCATCTTGTGGCTCTTCAAATTGTCAGCGTTAGTAAAAGCCTGACTGCACACATCACAAGCAAAGGGCTTAGGACTAGGATGGATCTTCTTGTGAGCCTTAAAGCTGCCAGCGTCAGCAAAAGCCTTACTGCACACATCACAAATATAGCATTTATGACCAGTATGGGTCATTTTGTGTTTCTCCAAGTGAGACGCCAAAGGAAAACCTTCACCACACACATCACAAACATGGCGTTTATGGCAAATAAAGATCAGTTTGTGTCCATTCAAGCTAGTGACTGCAGCAAAAGCCTTACTGCATTCAACACCACTAACACATGCATGCTGGCTGACTTTGTCTGTAGCAGACACCAAGACATGTTTATCCGCATGCATTTCATGATTCTTGTCACCATGCTTACTAACATTACCATCACCTCTGGGGGATTCAGTTAACTGTTTTTCTGTGTGGGATGAAGCCACCTGACTTTTCAAATTGCCCGACTGAACAAAGGCAAGGGATCCCTCTTGACACACATGTGGTATCTCCAGAGATGGTGATGAAGAAGAGATGACAGCAGCTGGCGATGGCTGTAGAACTACGGAGTTGTCACCGTCAGAAAGAGGTTGACATCCCGAAGAATTTTTGCAGTTCAAATCAGATGCTGTGACACAGGTCTGAAACAACCAAGAACATGAAAGAGCATCACTCATGGAAAAAGATCTATACATGAATGGTGCAAGCTTCCAGAGTGTGCAAGCTTCCAGAGTGCACAGAACTGTTTGAACCAAAGCCATGTTCTTGCTTCTTTTTTTTTGCACAGGCCCTTAACTTGCACTTTTTGTTAGATGATCAGTGCTTATACCTGCATTTTTTGCACTAAGCAAACACAGAATAAAAAGAGCATCATACAAATCACTTCAGTTCCCACAGAACTGAAGGGAAGATCCAAACAGAGCAGAGGGCCCCTGTTTCCTAATCCCATTGTTCAATACCTTTTTCACTCTCTGGCATTAGAATTAAGTCCATCAGAAACACCTGCCAGAAGCAGAAGAAGGGAAAACACGGCATGAGCATGTTGTGCTTACATCTGAAGCATTTCTGGTCAACTGTCTACAACAGTTAGTTTGTGTTCAGATGCACAGTATTGTAAGTTGATTGCAATGGGCAAAAAAAACAACAACCAACATTACTGGGGAAAGGGGAGGGGGAGACGCAAACAAGTAAAAGCCTTTTCTTCAGTCCCATTGCCCTGATACACAACTCTGAGTGTGTGTGCATGTGTGCGTGCGTGTTGTGTGTGTGTGTGTGTGTGTGCGCACAAGCATTCGTGTGTGTGTGCTTGCGTGTTGAATGTGTGTGTGTGTGTGTGCACTTGCGTGTACATGTGCTTGCACGTTGTATGTGTTGAATTTTGAAAATATGTACATATAAAGAATGTGTAAGTGCTTGGGGCCTGTGCGGGTTAGGCGCTCTAAGTATCCGTTATTATTTATTATTGAAGAAGATAGAACACAGACTTTATAAATTTATAGCTTAATTTTGGAAATATGAATTAATTCTGCTCATTCTGTAATGCTTTTACCTATAATAAAATTCTGTAAGACCTTAAACACTTTCAGTTCAGAGCATGTTAGACAAACATTAAATATACAGAAAGAACATCACTCTCCTCACACACAAACACAAAACGAACCTCAATGCAAACAATATTTACAATATAACTGTCATTCTGGTTTTACTTTTCTGCCCATTACCATCAAGATTACTCACATCAGAAGATATTGTGTTGCTGGTTCTGACGTCAGAAAAAGACGAGCTGTCCACCAGCTGCTCCTCCTTGCATTCTGTCAACAAAATTTGAATAATCTGAGTAAGCTGCAACTTATTTCTTGAAACACCTTTCCCCCCAAAACTTACCAGGACTGGAAAGAGGCACATAAGTTTCTTCAGACTCCCAATTTTTTTAAGTTTTTATGAACCCAGTTCAAGTTTTAGCTCTCCTCCCATCTTCCTCTCATCATTACCCACTACTTCATTGCCTTAGTAATATGCTGTTTCATCCAGTCGTATACATGAAAGTGATGTAAACTTCCGCAGGAAGAGATGGTAAACTGATGGCATTTGCTGTTGATGGTTACCAGATTGTGGTGGTACTTGTAGTAATTAGATAACTGTGCCATCTTTTGTTCTGCCCAGTGATGGCCAGCCCAGCATGGCATTGGAGCTTGATGTTTGATGGTAATCATCTGGCTGATCCATGCTGGAGTGCACCAGAAGAGGTTCTGCTTGGGTTTGTTTACCCTTCTCTCATCTACACCACTGCACTTGTACTGCATGCCAGTCTGCAGTCTCATTATCTGGGCCAGCTACTGGGTCTTGTGGCGTAGCTTCTGCACCACAGTCTTTGCATTTTCTGAATAGATACAAGTACTTGACACAAAATCTCTGCTGAAATCGTAAAGGGTTCCCTTGATCAGTGATGCCCTGCCCACGACCTTTTCTTGCAGATGCTTGCTAAGCATGTCCTGGACTTTTTTTTATTGGGTTCCAGCACACCTCATGGACACTGTACCAGAAGTGCATTGTCCATGGGTAGTTAGTAACATGTGCCGAAAGGTGCTCTAGTAAGTAGGACATTTGGTTAAAAACTCCAACAGTAAATAATGGCTGTCTTTAACATGTGGAAATGTAGTGTTTTAAGAGTGCATCCCTGCCTTAGACAACTTTGTTTATGATAACAAGTGACCTTTGACCATTTTTAATCAGATAAAGCAGCTGCTTGGATGCAACATGGGACACAGTATCATTTGCGACTCTGCCTTGATGAATCACCTGAGACACAAATGCAGCTACCTCTACAGCACATTTACACAATTAAAAAGACTTGGTGCAATAAAGATATTTAACGAGTCTTTACTCTCCAACGTATTATGTGAACACCGTGTTCTGTGTTACATCTGAACATACTGACAGAAAACAGTTTCTACAAAAGAAAGCAACAGAACATTTAGAGTTTCAAACCACAACAGCTTTATTCCAGAGAGTGTCTGAAACTTGCTTCATGTAAGAATAACATCACAGGAATATTGAAAAGTAGCACAATTGCATAGATTTGTTTGGCAACAACGGACAATGAAAGTACACAAACATTTACTGATTATAGTAGTAATAATACCAAATAAACAGAAGCCAAGTACTAGTCTTGGCTTTCTACTTTCTGCATATATGTGAAACCAACCAGACAGGTCCTGTGTTTGTGTTAAACATAAGCAGCAAATACGTTTTCTTTGAGACTGTGGTTTTCAATTTATATTATTGATTTCAAAACATTTGTGTGTTGAAATATTTGCAATGACAACCGAGAAACAAAATTACCAAAAGGGGATACCACAGGAAACACACAGTACAAAAGAATCCAGTTTGCTGCTGTAACACAAATTTTTCAGGATAACAAAGCTTAAGAAAAAACAGAAAAATAAGGAGTAAAGATGTCAGGCTTTGGGGGAAATAGCATACACAAAGAATCTGACAGTTCACAGCATCTGAAGCTAAGCTGGATCCTAGAGATGGTAACTAAATGGCACTGACACAACAGGTTTGAGTGATTCACCGAGAAACAAAAAAACATATGTGTAAACTTTGTCCTAGCTAGCAAGTCTAGACAGGCACTTTGACTTTAACAATCTGACACAATGAACAGATGCATTCACTGTCTTGACCGTAGCTCATCGAGTTCAACCAAAACTCTTCTGCTGCTGTTAGTGAAGACGTCCAGCTCCCCCCATGAGGCACCATATGGGAACACGTCTCAGTAAAAGAGTCCAGGTTTTTGCTGGACCATGAAGTTGACCAGCAGCAGCGATCCCTCTTCATTGTTGATCCCTTGGACCTGCAACACAAGAACAGCCATGTTTATTAACACTTTATAATGCTGAAATGGCACAGTTGAAAACAGAGGGTAAAGAGATTTTTTTTAAATATGGGACAATAATTTTTCTTTAACAAAAACAACAAATGACTAAGAGTACACAATTTACACAGACTGAGTTCAAAGATGGCAAAAAATGAGAACATGTGGGTGTTTCCCAACTGGACCCATGTCATAAAACAAAGCAAAACAAAACAGTAATTAATGTTAACACTAACAGATTTATCACTAACCCCTTCACTGCTGTAATGTCACTTGAAAACGACCAATGAAAGTGCAAAATTTGAAACCCATCAGCCTTTCTGTGTCCTTTTTTGCATTGGCACATGAACGGATAGGTATAGGATTGAATGTAGATGTTATAGGACTGGAAAATATACTGTTTGCAGGCACATCCATGCAAATTTTCTGCCCAATAATTTACAGGCTGGGGCAGTGAAGGGGTTAATAGAAATACTGTAGCACTTGGCCTCTCACCTTTCAAAAAGAAAACCTGTGTTGAAGGTGTTGTCACTGATGTCCTCCATCTCCACAACCACCAAAGGCACATCACTGTCGGGATGAAGGGGAAGCAGTGGCACGAAGCGGCCAAGTACCCAGTGCTTGTCTGTCAGGCTGCCTTCGTGAGTTGCCCACACGATACATTTTGCAGGTGCGGCTGACTGGTCTCTCTGTGGCAGAATGGTCTTCTTGCCCAAGAACTGTGTGTCCATTTTGCCCATGTCAGGTAAGATGCTCATCGCTTTGGAGCGCAGAATGTTTGCTGAGGCAAATAAATGCCACATTCCACACTCCTTTGCTGACTTTCTGAAGCTGAAGATTTTGCCCTGAAGAGCATATGCTGCAAACTGGTGTTTGTTGTACTCCTCACAATACCTTTGGAGCTTTTCCAAAATGTTGTGCCCATCATATTTGCTAAAAAAACCCGCATGGCACAAGTACCCATGAAAGTGTGTCGTCACCTCTACAAGGCATTTTTCCCCTTTTTTTCTCTCTCCATGCGCTGACTTGTTTGGGGCCATTCCAAATTAGTTGTACTGTCTTGAACAAAAGCCTTTGAGATGCCCGTGACTTCTTGTTCCTTCTTGGTTTGAGTTCCTCAAGTCTTTTGTTGAGGGCATACTTGATCCTCTTTGATTCTGGTGTAGCCTTGGGTGAAGCTCTTTTTTTTGTTTGTTTCTGCAGGAGAAATGGCATAATGTATTTGGCACAGGAAAGAAGAAATATTTTCAACATGTCTCTTGTCTTTCCTGTTGCTGATTTTGAAGAGAAACATTTTTTTCATTGGAGGGCTACAGACTTCATGGGGGGAGGGGGGCGCAGTGGCTGGCTGATCAGAGGGGTAGTGGCTGGTTGATGGGAAGGGCAGGGTTCTGTCTGGGCAGTGGCTGCATGCTGATGGGAGGCAGGGCTCTGTGGGGCCAGTAGCTGGCTGATGGGAGAGGCAGGGCTCTGTGGGGCCAGTAGCTGGCTGATGGGAGGGGCAGGGTTCTGTCTGGGCAGTGGCTGCATGCTGACAGGAGAGGCAGGGCTCTGTGGGGCCAGTAGCTGGCTGATGGGAGAGGCAGGGCTCTGTGGGGCCAGTAGCTGGCTGATGGGAGAGGCAGGGCTCTGTGGGGCCAGTAGCTGGCTGATGGGAGAGGCAGGGCTCTGTGGGGCCAGTAGCTGGCTGATGGGAGAGGCAGGGCTCTGTGGGGCCAGTAGCTAGCTGATAGGAGAGGCAGGGCTCTGTGGGGCCAGTAGCTAGCTGATAGGAGAGGCAGGGCTCTGTCTGGGCTCTGGTTGGCTGATGGAAGGGGCAGGACTCTGTATGGGCTGTGGCTGCATGCTGATGGGAGGGGCAGGGCTCTGTGGGGGCAGTGGATGGTTGATGGGAGGGGCAGAGCTCTGTGGGGGCAGTGGATGGTTGATGGGAGGGGCAGGGCTCTGTGGGGGCAGTGGATGGTTGATGGAAGGGGCAGAGCTATGTGGGGGCAGTGGATGGTTGATGGGAGGGCAGGGCTCTGTGGGGGCAGTGGATGGTTGATGGGAGGGGCAGAGCTCTGTGGGGGCAGTGGCTGGTTGATGGGAGGGGCAGAGCTCTGTGGGGGCAGTGGATGGTTGATGTGTGGGCAGGGCTCTGTGGGGGCAGTGGATGGTTGATGGGAGGGGCAGGGCTCTGTGGGGGCAGTGGATGGTTGATGGGAGGGGCAGAGCTCTGTGGGGGCAGTGGATGGTTGATGGGAGGGGCAGGGCTCTGTGGGGGCAATGGCAAGCTGATGGGATGGGCAGGGCTTTGTATAGGCAGGAACATCTTAAACCACATGATTAAAATAATTGATCAGCAATAAAACAGAAACAAAACCATATTATCATGTTATTACAGACTGCTTTAAAAAAGGCAATAAACACACCAGCCAATAAAAGAAGAATGAATGATTAGTTTTACATCCTGAGTCACATGAATCACAGAGCGGCTATGAAAACAGCATTTTGAATACAGTCAGCATACCCCAACAATGAAAACAGTAGAGTTTTTCCAGTACAGTCAATGTGACGCTGGCATTAACAACAAACAGGTTGGACATACTCCATACAAACCTTGTCAACCGATACTTGACTTCTGTGTGGCTTTTCGGTTGTAGTAGGCTTGCAGATTTTTCTCCCGGTGTCTCTTCCATTGCTCTGCAGTCCACTTTGCCCGCTCTTTACGCTTGTGCTCAGCTGCTTTTTGCCTCTTCGCTGCTGTGGCTGTTTGGTCAGAAAGGATGACAGCCTTCTTCCTCACAGCTTTAGCAAAAGGGGTTGATGATAACTTCAAACTGGGAGCTTCTGCAGCCCTCTCGGCTGCCTTCCTTGCTCTGGAGAGAGAGAGAAATATAATGTTGTAACATAATGTCTAGCATGTGTCACATTTATTTATTTATTTTATATGACCACTTGCCAAGTGTCACATCTCGAGATGAGCTCTAAATGCTTCACAATGGCAACCACAGCAATAGTCTCTGCCTCCAAGAAGACTCACTGCGCTATAGTTGTATGCAACTCTGGACTCATTCAATCTCATCTAAAAACATTTCTTTCTCTAAAATTGTAGACTTGCCATGTTTTTTGTTTCATTCTGATGTCTTCATCCGTTCCAGGTCTTCTGGGCATTTGCTGCCCGTTCTTTAGATACCAGATGCCGAAATAAGAGTCAGCACAGAAACTTGACCATGAAGAAGAAAATGTTCCTGCCACCCCTTCCAGGATGTGAACCTGCGACCTTTCAAACACAAGTCCAGTGCTCTACCGCCTAGCTACCTATGCTCACATGCAAGTGTTTGTTAGGTTGGGGGGGGGGGGGGGGGGGGGGGGGGGAGTATATTAATTGTTGATTTTCAAATGTAATATGTTTGGTTGATCTGGGCCATCTGGCTGCACATTCTACTGGTGACACTGTCAACAATACACTGCACAGAGCATTTAACAAATCAAACAGTGATTGTCAGAGCAGTGGCAGAGATTACCACCACCACCACCACCAATGTCAACAACAACAAAAAGCAACATGTTTTCACTCTCAGTTTCACTCTCAGTTTGCTAACAGATTTTCAAAACAATGTACACAAATCACTTACCGACTTTTCTGCATGCGGAGTCGGGACAACTCTCGCATCCTTTTCTTTTCTTCTTCAGTTCGTGGCCGCTGACGGTTTCTTCTGTTGCGATCCTTATCTTTTTGTCTCTGGATCTTGTACAGCTTTGGGTCTTGCTTAATTTCCTCTCGCCAAGCCTTGGCTCGCTGACCTGCTGACTGTGGAGCTGACTGTAGAGCTGTCTCTGGAGGCGGTTTTGGAGCTGACTTTGGAGCTGACTTTGGAGGTGACTGTGGAATTGTCTTTGGAGCTGACTTTGGAGGTGACTTTGGAGGTGACTGTGGAATTGTCTTTGGAGCTGACGCTGGATGTGACTTTGGAGGTGACTTTGGAGGTGACTGTGGAGCTGTCTTTGGGGGTGACTGTGGAGCTGTCTTTGGAGGTGACTGTGGAGCTGACTTTGGGGGTGACTGTGGAATTGTCATTGGAGCTGACTTTGGAGGTGACTGTGGAATTGACTTTGGAGCTGACTTTGAAGGTGACTGTGGAGGTGACTTGAGATGTGACTGTGGAGCTGTCTTTGGAGGTGACTGTGGAGATGACTGTGGAGGTGACTTTGGAGGTGACTGTGGAGGTGACTTTGAAGCTGTCTGTGGAGCCGACTTTTCTTTTCTTCTGGGTCCTGCAAAAAAGTGAAAGTAGTGATAAATAACATGTATTATTAGTTGTGAATAATATCTCATATACAAAAACAAAGTCAGACATATTTATCTGGTCAGTGAGTATGGAGGTTAAAGGCTTACCTTACCTTATGGCTGAAAATACATTATGTTCATATTAAATCATCAAAAATTCATAATTTAGAGAATAACTGACTCACAGAGAGAGAGAGAAGAGAGAGAGAGAGAGAGGGGAGAGAGAGAGAGAGAGAGAGAGAGAGAGAGAGAGAGAGAGAGAGAGAACATGGAGGGAAAAAGAGTGGATTTGGAACAGCACAAGTTTTTAATACCATTCAACCCTGCACAGTGGAATCTGCTTGCAAAGTTGAGATTACAATTATATTTACAATCACTAAAATTTATGATTTATGAAGTGGGCTGCTGTTTTTGTTCCAAGTGGATGAGGAGCAAACAAAACTCAATTACGTGATTACATGCAAGTTCAATACAGTAAAGAATATTCTCATCATCATGTTTCATTGCAACAACTACACATGAGTTGGAGGTATGACAGCAACAACACAAAACTTTACTGTGTCAAGCATGAAGAAACCCTGTAGCACATGCGGAAAAGTTTGCTCTGATTATTGACCTTCACCACTCTAATCTATTCTGTCAAACAAAGTTAAATCAGCGATCAACAGTGCTATAGGATAGTGCAGATATGAAAAGAAGACTGCTTCACAGTACGATTGTAATATTGACACCAACATTATAACGATTGCAACAACAACAAAAAAGTGTCACAAATAGTTTCCCACTTACCTTCCTGTTGTGTGGCTTTTCGCTTATAGTAGTATTGTAGACTCTTCTGCCGGTGTCTCTTCCATTGCTCTGCAGTCCACTTTGCCCGCTCTTTACGCTTGTGCTCAGCTGTTTTTTGCCTCTTCGCTGCTGTGGCTGTTTGTTTAGAAAGGATGACAGCTTTCTTCCTCACAGCTCTAGCAAAAAGGGTTGAGGATAACTTCAAACTGGGAGCTTCTGCAGCCCTCTCAGCTGCCTTCCTTGCTCTGGAGAGAGAGAGAAATATAATGTTATAACATAATGTGATAAATGTCTAGCATGTGGCACATTCATTTATTTATATGACCACTTGCCAAGTGTCACATCTCGAGATGAGCTGTAAATGCTTCACAATGGCAACCACAGCATTTGTCTCTGCTTCTAAGAAGACTCACTGCGCTCTAGTTGTATGCAACTCTGGACTCATTCAATCTAATCTAAAAACATTTCTTTTCCCAAAATTGTATAGCGGCCATGTTTTCTGTTCCATTCTGATGTCTTCATCCATTCCAGGTCTTCTGGGAGTTTGCTGCCCGCTTTTTTAGCTGTGTATATTTTTTTTAAAGCTTTGTATGGTCAGAATGCTTGTGTGTACAGGTGCCTCTGTCTGTGTGTGTGTGTACATGTGTATGCGCCTAGAGTAGTCTCTAGGGACAAGACTTTGCACTTAAAAAATATTTTTATTATTTTATAATTATTATCAATAACTTGAATAAGTGATTGCAGCTTTAGATAGCGTGTTTTGAATATCTACTGATGTGGCTACTGTACTAGTTAGTTGATTGGCTGGTGCCATGTTAAACTGCTGCCATCATGGCACATGTTGTGTACACAATACAACCATGCACCAGTTTACAGTGTCATTTTATTTGCAGCCACATGTATGTCTATGGTGCATGCATGTTTAACTGTAACCTGCCATCTGCACTTTTGACAGAATGACTGGGATCTTTTATGTGCTACTGAGGTAACATGGGGTGTGGGGATCAGATACCAATATAAGAGTCAGCACAGAAACTTGACCATGAAGAAGAAAATGTTCCTGCCATCCCTGCCAGGATGTGAACCTGCGACCTTTCAATCACAAGTCCAGCGCTCAACCACCTAGCTACCTATGCTCACATGCAAGTGTTTGTTAGGTTGGAGGGGGGGTGGGGGGGGGGGGGGGAGGGGGGAGTATAGATTTACATGATTTTCAAATGTAATATGATTGGTTGATCTGGGCCATCTGGCTGCACATTGTACTGGTGACACAGTCAACAATACACTGCACAGAGCATTTAACAAATCAAACAGTGATTGTCTGAGCAGTGGCAGAGATTACCACCACCACCACCAACATCAACAACAACAAAAAGCAACAGGTTTTCACTCTGTTTGCCGACAGATTTTCCAAAGAATTTACAGGAATCACTCACCGACTTTTCTGCATGCGGAGTCGGGACAACTCTCGCATCCTTTTCTTTTCTTCTTCAGTTCGTGGCCGCTGACGGTTTCTTCTGTTGCGATCCTTATCTTTTTGTCTCTGGATCTTGTACAGCTTTGGGTCTTGCTTAATTTCCTCTCGCCAAGCCTTGGCTCGCTGACCTGCTGACTGTGGAGCTGACTGTAGAGCTGTCTCTGGAGGCGGTTTTGGAGCTGACTGTGGAGGTGACTGTGGAGGTGACTGTGGAGCTGACTTTGGAGGTGACTGTGCAGATGACTTTGGAGGTGACTGTGGAGCTGACTTTGGAGGTGATTGTGGAGCTGCCTTTGGAGGTGACTGTGGGGCTGACGTTGGATGTGATTTTGGAGGTGACTGTGGAGCTGACTTTGGAGCTGACTTTGGAGCTGTCTGTGGAGTTGACTTTTCTTTTCTTCTGGGTCCTGCAAAAAAGTGAAAGTAGTGATAAATAACATGTATTATTAGTTGTGAATAGTACCTAATACACAAAAACAAAGTCAGACATATTTATCTGGTCAGTGATTATGGAGGTAAAAGGCTTACCGTAACTTACGGCTGAAAATACATTATGTTCATATTAAATCATCAAAAATTCGTAATTTAGAGAGTAACCGACTCACACAGAGAGAGAGAGAGAGAGAGAGAGGAGAGAGAGAGAGAGAGAGAGAGAGAGAGAGAGAGAGAGAGAGAGGGGAAAAAAGTGGATTTGGAACAGCACAAGTTTTTGATACCATTCAACCCTGTAAAGCTGAGATTACAGTTATATTTACAATCACTAAAATTTATGATTTATGAAATGGGCTGCTGTTTTTGTTCCAAGTGGATGAGGAGCAAACAAAACTCAATTATGTGATTACATGCAAGTTCAATACAGTAAAGAATATTCTCATCATCATGTTTCATTGCAACAGCTACACATGAGTTGGAGGTATGACAGCAACAACACAAAACTTTACTGTGTCAAGCAGGAGGAAACCCTGTAGCACATGCGGAAAAGTTTGCTCTGATTATTGACCTTCACCACTCTAATCTATTCTGTCAAACAAAGTTAAATCAGCAATCAACAGTGCTATAGGATAGTGGGGATATGAAAAGAAGACTGCTTCACAGTACGATTGTAATACTGACACCAACATTATAACGATTGCAACAACAACAAAAAAGTGTCACAAATAGTTTCCCACTTACCTTCCTGTTGTGTGGCTTTTCGCTTATAGTAGTATTGTAGACTCTTCTGCCGGTGTCTCTTCCATTGCTCTGCAGTCCACTTTGCCCGCTCTTTACGCTTGTGCTCAGTTGTTTTTTGCCTCTTCGCTGCTGTGGCTGTTTGGTCAGACAGGATGACAGCTTTCTTCCTCACAGCTCTAGCAAAAAGGGTTGAGGATAACTTCAAACTGGGAGCTTTTGCAGCCCTCTCGGCTGCCTTCCTTGCTCTGGAGAGAGAGAGAAATGTAATGTTAAACATAATGTCTAGCATGTGTCACATTTCTTCATTCATATGACTACTTGTTAAGTGTCTCATTTCGAGATGAGCTCTAAGCACTTCACAATGACAACCATGGCACTAGTCATTGCTTCCAAGAAGACCCACTGCACTATAGTCGAATGTGACTGAATCATTGATTTTTAAGTGTAATATGTTTGGTTGATCTGGGCCAACAGGCTGCACATTCTACTGATGACACACTGAACAATACACTGTACAGCACATTTAACAGATCAAACAGTGTCAGAGCAGTAGCAGAGATTCCCAGCAAAGAAAAAAGCAGCATGTTTTCACTCTCAATTTGCCAACAGATTTTCCAAAGAATTTACAGAAATCACCAACCGACTTTTCTGCATGCGGATTCTGGACAACTCTCGCATCTTTTTCTTTACTTCTTCAGTTTGTGGCCGCTGACGGTTTCTTTTGTTGCGCTCATTTTCTTTTTGTCTCCAGATCTCGTACAGCTTGGGGTCTTGCTTAATTTTTTCTCTCCAAGCCTTGGCTAGCTGACGTGCTGACTGAAAAGCTGGCCATCGTTTTATCCTGGGTCCTGCAGAAAAAGCCAAAGTAGTGATAAATAATATTTATAATATTTATTATATGTATTATAAGTTGTGAATAATATTTAACACAGAAAAACAAAGTTACACATAATTATCCAGTCAGCAAGCATGGAGGTTAAAGGCTGACCTGAATTACGCCTGAAAAATATGCTCATACTAAATCATCATAATCAAATTTATCCTTTAGAGTAACTGAGAAGAGAGAGAACTCAAACTTGAAAACTTTGATACTCAAGGATAGTAGCATTCAGACCTCTCTAACAGCCAAACCTTGCAATATTACAGACATAAATAAGCATGACTATACTACAAACAGATATTATAAGCGTGAAGAGAGAGAGAGAGAGAGAGAGAGAGAGAGAGAGAGAGAGAGAGAGAGAGAGAGAGAGAGAGAGAGAGAGAGAGAGAGAGAGAGAGAGAGAGAGATAGACAGACAGACAGACAGAGACAGAAAGAGAGAGCATGAGGGGAAAGAAGTGGATTTGAACAGCACAAGTTTTTAAGACCATTCAACACTGTATGGTGGAATCTGTCTTGGGTGACTGCCTCTTTTGCCACAATAAAGTCATTTTATATTAATGCAGGTGGTCACCCAAAAGAGGCTGTAGAAAAATGAAGTCTTGTGCCATCTGGATGGTGGTCTTTAATAGAGGCTATCTCTTACAAAGGCATCTAGAAGTATACCCAGGAGAGGTTTTACAGAATACCAACAGCCATTGCCAAGGCAACTGGTATTGACCACACAACAGTTTTCTTTTTAACTGTCTTCTTCTTCTTCAGCATTTTAGGACTGTCTTGTGTAAACATGGTGACAATCAAATGTAAGTGTGGTGCAATTCATCTTGTTTAACATCTAGTGTTCGGAAACTGACAGTAAAGTACAAGAAACAAATACAAAAACTTAAAAATAATACATCTGGATTTATTGTGTGTAATTTTGGAAATCACTGAAACATTTATCAAATGCTACAACAGAATCCCAAGAATTCTTGAGCTGCTTACATGTGCAAAGTTGAAGTTATGACTGTATTCATAATCATAAAAAATTGTGATTTGTGAAGAGGGCTGCCATTTTTGTTTGCAAGTGGACAAAGCGCAAACAGAACTCAGCAGGGAAACACTACCTGACTGCATGCAAGTTCAACTTCAACACAGTAAAGAATATCATCATCATCATGTTTGACCGCAACCTCTACACATGAGCTGGAGGCATGACGGCAACAACACTTAACTTTACTGTGTCGAGCATGAGGAAACCCTGTAGCACATGTGGAAAAGTTTGCTCTCTGAATATCATCCTTCAAACTTTAAATTATTCTTTCAAACAAAGATAAATCAGCGATCAACAGTACTAAAGGGCAGTGCAGATATGAAACGAAGACTGCTTCACAGTATGGTTGCTATAGCGACACCAACATTGTATGATTGTAACAAAAGGGAAAGTCCAACTAAAACAGTTTCCCACTTACCTTCCTGCTGACTGGAAGCCATGTCTAAAAGGAACTCGTGTTGGTTATTATTTATCTCAAGGTAAATGCCATTTATAGCACAGCATGACTTTGCCCATGACAAAGGGATTTGCTTGTAAAACAGCAAACATGAAATCGCAACGGAACGACAAAATCTGTGCGCTGTCCATGAATCTAAAAAAAAAGGCCTATATTCCCCAAAAACAAACCAACACCACCAAAAAACAAAAACAAAACTCTCGCAGTCTTGATTATTAGATATCTTTTTCTGTCATCTATTACTCACCCTCCAGCAACTAGCAAACAGATCATAGCACACAATTCCATTTTTTATGAGCAAAAAATTGACACTGACTGTGACAAAGTGTTGCATTGTCAAAGCACATTTTTAAGGTCTCCTTTTTACATAGTATACACCACGTTTGGCTTTTGGGGACCTGAAAATAAGTTTGATAAGCTTTCTTTTACTAACAACATGCAGTCTACTTTTTGTTCACTTTCAGAACCGCTATCATTTTTTTAAAATAGCAATTCTCAATGCAACTTTTGTACACCAAGCATTATCATGACCCTACAAGTTGGCACATTACTATGACCCAGTGAGTGAAACGTCTGCATGTTATGATGATGGGAATGTTTGCTTGGTCATGTTTACTTCTTAAAGTCATGGTATATATATATATATATAAATTATATAGTTCCATTGCTCATATCAGAGGCCGAATAGGCTGTGTGTGACTGATAGAGTTACATTTACAGCTATGTTTTCTGCTGAGCTCTAATACTTCCGCATTATAATTGAAGGAAAGCTGTAAATAAATTAACCACTGACAGGAGTCAAGCATTATTTTAGAGTTGGTAGTATGGTATGTTACAATCACTCATCAATGACCAACATATTGAAACACCTGCCAGCTCTCAGAGCATCCATCATGTTTGACACAAAGGCAACACACAGATGGTATTGAGGACAGATTGGAACTGGACATAGATTTGTGCAACTCAAAAATATACTGAAAGTTTTATATGTTATTAAATGACTAAGACAACAACACTGAAGTACCCATCATATGTCATTTTTTTTGGGGGGGTATTCAAAGCTTTCTCTCTCTCTCTCACACACACACAAAACACCGTACAAAGAAAAGTTATGAAATAATGAAGTTTATTTCCTTATTCAATTTACAATCATCCAAACCAATATTGATAGTGCAAACATCAGCAATGCATACTCAAAAGTCAGTGTCCACAAGATGGGTTGCAGAAAATGACTCGGATTTGGTCATGTCAGTCGGCCTTTACAGTCAAAAAATAAAGTTGAATCAATCCACCAACCTTTCTGTGAAGTGAACAGGCCCAGATTTGTGTTGCATTAAAAAGATATTTTTATGCAACTGACTGCAAAGCTGAGGGAGGTGATCCCAAACATTTGACCATGATCAACAGACCCAACTTTCTGAACCACAAAACATACACACTAACACGGCGAAACCTCTAATGAAAGACCACCCTGATGACAGAAGACTAGAAGGAATTTAAAATACTCATAGTAAATATCTACAAGTAAACTGATTAGTTATTATAATAAAAAGAGGACAGCCCTTCACTGACCTTGCTCACCATTTACTGTCCTCCAGGAGACTGGTGGCTCCTCAGCGACATCGATCTCTATCTTCACCACTGATGTCTCCCATGAGTTATCAGCATTCATATTGTCACAGCTGGTGTGCTCATCAGTCTTTGAGTTCGTCTGATTTAATGTAACCTGAAATACAAAAGAAAAGCACAAGTCCGTTAGTTTGAATTTTTAATTACCACACTGACTAGGACTATGAAATTCACATTGGGCTGACTAGTGAAATTCAAACTCAAAGAATCAAAAATGTCCTTGTAAACTTGTACTGGGACAATAAATATTCTCATTCTCATTCAAACAGTCAAAGCAAATGTTCATGTTAAGCCTCTGGATCAGAGAAGATCCCCCAGACTACAAGTAAGACAAGGACAATGCATTGCAACAGACTGCCAAAATCCAAAGCTACACTATATATATATATATATACAGTTGTCCTTCCCAGCCACCACAAAGAACTGGAACAGTTTTGTCATACAGCACACAGTGACAGCAAACATCCTGCCACAAACAATAGTTAGTAGTTAGTAACAGTAGTTAGTAACTTAATTTTAATATCCTGTCAACCACACAGGGTCACATCAGGACAGTCAAACTCAGTCATTTATAAGCAAATGCACACTTGGTAGGGGAAAACTATACCTCTGCCATCAGAATGACTCTACACTAAGATAGGCAAGGGTGGGATGGACAGCCAAAGTGAACTTGAACCGACATCCCTCTGCTTACCAGCATAATACCTTTCTGCTAGGCCAACACAGTTAAAATTGGTAACTTCCTTGAAACTTCATGGCTGTTACCACATTCTTTTTTGGGTTATTTTTTGCCCCATAAACATCCACAGTCAGTTTCTGACACCAAGTGACATCTAGGGAGACCAGTGATCAAAGTTAAAACTAAAAAACCCTGAATAAACCCCCAAAAAGGAGATAAGTGCTGAAGTAGCAGGCACAGCCACAACATGAGATGGCTCTCTTTGGTAACTTACTGCTGGAGGTAGAGTTGTTGCATTAAAGATTGAAGGGACTGCATCCCGGATCAGACGCTTCCTTTCCCAGGTATTCCTGAACTGTGAATCCTCAAAGTGGTTGATGCACAAGTGGTAGTGACGATGCATCTGGGACAAGTCTTTGTTGAGCAGATCTTGCCGTCCAACTCTCTGCAGCCAATCTTTACACCTGCACAAAAACACATTTGATAAAAATCTGAAACAATGCCATTTGAGTATTATGTCATATAATGTTTATTACATCACACCAATTACATGTCATTGTAATGCCAACAGACTTCGAGGCATTGGACATGAAAACAACACAGCTCAACCTAAAGCAAATAAGTGTCTGTTTAACTGTTGTTTAAGTGTCGTAGTTTGATAAAGGGGATTAAGTCTGAAATTTTGCATGTTGTGTTTTGTCCTAGTAAATAGCATTCTTTTGAACCTTTTATGTGTCTGGATCACATTTTATAAAGTTCTATGAGACTATGTAACATGAGGAGACATATTTGGACTGTAAAGTGTAATGCAAAGCAAGCTACTTTGTAACATTTATTTTATTTTAACACCCTGTAAACCACATAGTGGTGACTCAGGATAATAATGCAAAACAAACATAACAGTAACACACAACAGACCTTGACTGTATCAGGATCAGTGCAACTTAATTTAGGACCTGTAACCAAACTGATCTTTGTTAAAATGTTATGTTACTAAAGATGAAGAACTTTAGCTAAGGATTCATATATTATATCACAAACAACGCTGCAAAAACACACTCACCTGGTTGCCTGAGAATGAGATGCACTGAAATCTACCAGGTGAGTCAAGACCCCAAACCAAGAGCCTATCACAAAAGTAATAATTTTGCCTTCTGTGAGGATACTTTCTCTGAATTTGCAAAAACTTTTTAAATCATCAAAATTGAAATCCAACCAGCATCATCTGTACAATGAAAGTCATCACCACTTTAATTTCTATACAGTATATTATTTAACGTTGTTTAACATTTGCACAGAATAACATCAGTGCCAATAATATTACTGGCAACACAATCAAGCATATATATATATATATATATATATTACCACGATGAAATTAGAAGGAAATACAAAGATCATGAGAAATACCATAGCCATCAAGATTCGAAATATTTTAGTTTTTGATTTCATTTTCAGCATCGTCGCCATTCCTCTTGCAAACCCAAGCGATGTGTCCCGAGTGCTATTCTTAAAGTTTACCTTGCTTCCTCCTTTGGGAATGTAAAAAAGGTCATCCCAGGGCACTTGTATCGATTGTTGGTGCAATTCAAAGCGCAACAAACTTTGCCACCACAGCGTTCCTTCGGTGTGCACGCCATCATCACAAACGCTCGGTGGCCGACTTCCGTGCAAGTAACCTTGACCCTTGGCCTTCAGATAACGCGGGTTGCCAAGCAGCTCTGCATCCTGACGGGAACCGACGCAAACCCCGATCAATAACATCCTGCTCTGCGCAGCCTGGGAGGCACGGTAGGCAAGCATCTGTGTGTGCAACTAATGTACTGTCAGATTTGTGGTAATGTGCGGGAACATGTAGTACTGTTGTTGACCCTTTGACCTTTGACTTCTTGACAGAGGTTGGTATCCGATCCCCCGAGGACCACTTCTTCTGTCCAACTTCAACATTCTAAAGACAAACACTTTCAGTGCATGCTGAGTTATTTTTTGTATCTCCATAGTCCACCGAACTCTGACATGGACTATTGGATCTTTTAATATGCGTAAACGTGGGGGACATCGATATCACTCTACAAGATTCTTCCGGAAAATCCCAGTTTCTAAAAATAGTAACAAATACACTTCCGCTTTTTCGCGTGTGGTGCAATCGTTGTCTGAGCCCGAGGACAGCCAAGTGTGGAAATCGCACCCAAGTTGCTTGCACCACCTGCGGCAACCGTCCACAGTGAATATTTATTGGCTGGTTGTTTTAATCAGTAGCATAACTGATCCACTGATTCATTGTGAGACTGTCGTCTACCCACTGGCAAGGTAAAGTGCACCACGTCTTTACTATTGTCATTAAAGCAAGTAAATTTTATGTATCTCGACAAACACCAGTTCAGTCGAGGATTTTGTTTGAAACTGATGCTCCATTTATGATTTATTATACCTTTTAAGTTTTAATCTCAAGTGTTATCGTTATAAGTTAGGGCTAGAATTAGAAAGCAGCAGAAAACACGTACTGTCTGCGCAACACGTGTGCATTCTTCGTATATATATATGTAACTCATTTAGCTGTTTGATGACAAACACTTTCAGTGCATGAAGAGTTATTTTGGTGTTTCTATAATCCAGCGGACGCGCAAAAATGACATGGACTAGTACAGGATCTAACGTGCGTGTGTGATCTCTTTGCAAGTGTATATACATGGGGGACCTAGCTGGGCTTATGGTCTGATCTGAAAGATTTTTGTAGTCTGCACAGAATTTCACTCTGGAGAAATTATGGGGCTGGCGCAAAAGCCAAGCACGTAATGGTCACTGACCCATCCATGTGTTGACTGCTCTCAATCATGCTTACCTTGGCTTTTGCTGAGACTGAGAGAGTGAGTAGCCCACTTGTGCTCTGTGCCACTGACGCCTTCAAGTTGTGTGTGTGTGTGCATACACGCACATATGTGTGTGTGTCAGTGTGCACATAATATGTGAGACAGAAGAGAGAGAGTGAGTTTTCAGTCATTGTTGTTTCAGTATTTTACATAGTGTTTGCTACATCAGTCATATGGTTTACTGAACAGCAATGGCAGCAGCAGCAGCAGAACATGAAGCCAAGCTCTCTGAGCAGCTGGCCTCCGTGGAACTGGAGGAAGCAGCTGATGAACCCTGGCACTATAAGGACTCCGACTGGGAATGCGAGGGGGCAGCACGGGTGCAGGAAATTGTGCAGAAGGCATGGCCTCAGGGCACGGAGCGGTATGGGAAGCAGAAAGAGGCATGGCCATCCAGCGGGAAGCACATCGTGGCCAGCTATGATGACAACAGCATTGTGGTCTATCAGGCCTTTTGCCCCGCCATCGCTGACTCTGCTGTGAGGGACCAAAGGTCAGTCAGTCACTTAAAAAAATAAAGAGAAGTTTTGGTCCAGTTCTAGTCTGTTGGATGAACTTAGTTTTGTCTGCTGGTTTCAGTTATCCGCTAGCCCTTACAGTTAATGCAGATCTTAATCATTCTGTGATGTACCACCAGTGACCATAATTTACAGAGTACTTAGGAGTGGCATCACAATATTCAAGTCAGTCATGAAATCAGTTCAGAAGATGTTGACCATAATCATAGTGTGATGTGTGTGTGTTGTATTAGGATTGTTATTATACATAATTCTATATTATTTTAAGGGCATGCATGAGTGATTTTGTGTTGTTTTATATAGTTGTAGTATAGTATTGTATTATCTGCAGAGCTTAGAATGTACATATATGGATTTGCACCATATGAATACCATTTTGATTGATTGATGTACTATACCACTGGCATATATTTTAGTTGAACTAAAATGTATCAAAAACAACGACAACCCCAAACCAAACCATTTCACTGCTGCATGCCATGTGTGAGAAAGGCCTAGGCTATATCAGTCATAGACCAACTTGCTCTGTTGCCTCCTGGTTTGGTGCCTGTTTATGAAGTTCTTGCCCTCATGTGACCCTTGTGTGGCTCATTAAACTGCATGCTGCATATTAGCAGTCAGTTTGGGCTCACTGTTACTAAAAAAAATCTGAAACCAGGTTCCCTGCTAGTATTCTGAAAGGAGATCTGAACACACAGTTGAAAAGAATGCTATAGGGTTTTCCCTGGGTACTCCAGTTTTTCCCATTCCTCCCATGGGATGTTTGGAACTGTATGTTTTTTAGACTCTTCTTTTTTTTGCATCCACTGATATTCCAAAGCTAAGCTTTTCCTCTCTCTTCAGTGTCATCTAACTTTATCAACATAATATTCCTAACATCATTACAATTTCACTCATATGTCACTGTGATGCCAACATTCTTAAAGACACTCCAGGCATTCCGTAAACTGCAACTGGATAAATATAATATTTCCACTTACCATTTGCAGTTTTGTTGCTTTCAAAAAGGAGCTTACCCTGAAAATGTGCACATGTTTTGTATCGCCCTATTAATGTTAGTGTTCGTTTTAACTACTAATGTGTTTGGATCACTGTTATTGCCATTACAACAGATTTAGCTGTGGCGAATTTGACCCCTCCCTTCTGTTCACATTGTCCTGTCCTCTGCAGGTTTGGAGGTGGGGGGTTTAGCCTGACGCGGATGTCGTGGATCAAGACGAACTTCTTGTGGATGATGTACCGCTGTGGCTGGGCCACCAAGCGAAACCAGGAACGAGTGCTGGCTGTCAGGATCACACTAGATGGATTTAATCAAATTCTCGCTGCTGCACTCACTGTCAGGGTAAGGGGGGAGGCACATCACAGTGGTAGATACTGTGTGTGTGCGTGTGTATACATGTCACAACGCTCACTGACAAACCTGGGGCATTGCGATTACAACGTTAGTGGTCCAAGGGGCATAACTCGTGTAGTTAGTACTGTTAAGATTACACGAGTTACACCCCTTGGACTAACAATGATCATCGGTCGTGTACGTGATACTGGAAAAAAGGCTTTTTGATCTATATAATCTTAGCAATTGTTCAGTGTACCCCAGTTGATGTTATCTCTGTCAGTTTAAAAAAAAAATATTTGTGCGTGTGTTCAAGCTTATCCATTTCAATCAGTGGAATTTAATTATGAAGTATGTGAATGCATTTGTTACAGCTGCAAAAAAGCAAGGGTTTAGCACAGTGTGATGTGCGACTGCAGTGGGACCCAGACCACTCGCCTGTTGGAGGCAACCTCACTCGACGTGCCATTCAGCTGGGACTAAAAAATGATGTATGTTATGGTGAACCTGACTGCAAAGGTTCTTGAGTTAGGGGTAGCCTCAACTATTATTTTGATTACTCTTGCTATCGTTACTTATGCGTTGCCATTTAGACCAGCCGTTAGGTCATCTGAGTGTTATTGACAGGTGGACACAGGATGTTTAATGTGTGCAATGATATTAATACATGCTGTGCTCATGAATGCAATCACTAACAATTCTACATGCACTGATTCAAATGAAAAATGCTTCAACTGATCTTGACTGGGAGTCAAACACAGGGTAGCTGCTTTCACTGGATTACCAGTGCAGCATGTTAAATCACTGACCATCTTCTTGATTTATTCAGCTATTTTCAGCCCAAGTTTTTTCCCCAGTGTCATAAAATTCAGAATAATGGCAGGGTGACAGACCTGTGCTGTTCTTTTGGGTCAACACTTGTGCACTCTTCAGTGCTGAGATTGCCTTTGTTTGCAACTGACTTGCATATAGACTGATGCCAGACATAGAAGTTGCAGAGCATTTATGTACTGTGATTATTATTGCCCATAAAGAAAGCAGAAGACTCGCCTAGATCGTCCAGTGTCTGGGTACTGAAAGTGTCCATAAAAAATCAGTTGTGATTTTCAATTTAAAAATGACAATGTCAGAATGTTGTTATTTAACATGTACAGCAGCATCCTGACCAGACAGGGCATATGATCACAGATTGAAAAACATTTTCTGTGTACTATTACCAGTCTCAAAATTAAAATACAAAGATAACTTAACATTTGCATTACAATTTGGGGTTCTCTCTAGGCCAGTTTGAGGGTGCATCAACTAAGACTGAGAATGGTATGGTACAGTTTTTGAGTTTGTGCAGATTTATTTCAACTTTTCAGCGAAGTACTGTTCTTACAACGTAAGAGAACTTTCAAAAGTTTAAATGAAAGAACTGTCTGCTGCCAAAGTGAATCATTCTATGGTCATTTCACCCATCTTTTGTCTGCAGATCCTGAAACGGTACACCACTGAGTGGATTGTCAGCATCACAGATGTGACACCCTTTGTGCGTCATCAGCACCGCGTGCTCAAAGAGAAAGGACAGTTTGCAGTCTCCACACCACTTGAGCGAGTGTACACCCCACCTTCGCAAAGCACCTGTCAGAGAATTGAACTGGACTACTTTGAAGCATCAGAAGCTAAAGTGGTTACTTGATCATCTCCTCATCCTTTTCACAAGAATTCTTTGGCATGTGCAAAAACTGAAGTTACATCAGACAACATGCAACCAGGCTGTAATGAGACACTAAAGCAGATTGTGTTTGTTAGCACTATTGGAAGTGGCAGTGACAATTTCAAGATAGGCGATACATAATTGCTCCTTCCATCTCTTCTTGAGTGGGTGCCAGCAGGAGCAGTACCTTTTTACTGGTTCAAGTTTACATGAGTGGACACCGACATAAGGATTTGTATCCAAAACCCATTTTAACACACAACAGTAAGGTTTTAAGGCTTTCCAGTTTTCAGACACACAACATTAAAGATGCATAATAAATTAGTGCAAGTTTGTTGTTGGTCTGATACAATGTATGTGAAAATATCAAAATGTGACTTGATCACGAGTGAGTTATTGTCATGGATGGAGGCACATTTTTGAATAAATATCTCATACTGATGTGCTTGGCTAAAAAGAAGGGGTTTGCTGGCTGTCACTCAAACCGGCATGAGATTAGACAACTGCCTGAAGATTTCCAACTTTCGTAGCTATCTTTGTGAATGAATCTGACGAGGTGAGAGGGGCAGTATTTATTGTCAGCACAAATGGGGCAGGCCTTGGGCAAGGCAGGCATGAGCATTACACGAACACGTGACCCTGATTAATATCCAACTACACCAGCAGACTACATCAACACGTTTGATCAGCACCAATCATGTGCAACTGCATCATAGTTTGTGGTGTCTAGTGTTGTTTTCAGTTTATGGCTGCTCAAATTAAGTAGTGTTGCTTTCAGACTGTTTATGGTCTGTTTACTTGCAGAGGCTGTGATACGCAAACCTGTGATATCAAAGGCATTTTATCTTGTTTTATTCAAGAGCCTTGATACTACTGACATTGACATAAATTTGACAATTTTATATATATTTTTTATTAAGTGGATGCGTGTTGTTTACATCTCATTGAGAGATGCACATACTTAAAATTGGGGTCGATTTTCATTACAGCTTTAGTTTTTAAATACAGGTAACTATAAACATTAGCATAATTTTTTACTCTCAATAGATGTGGTATGTTTACAACAGGTCAGATCATGGGTCAATAGATGTGATGTGCATGTTTACAACAGGTCAGATCATGGGTAAATAAGTTTGACACTGACCCCCAAATTAAAGATGTTGGCTTTTAGTTCTAAGTTGTTTTTTAAATGTATCTTGAATAAAAATCTTAATACAAAGCAAGAAGACTTGTGTTCTGATTGTGAGCATACAGAAAAGCTTGCCCTGCACTGAAGTGTGGTGTCCAGATATACAGAACTGGACACAATTACCATCATTCATGGAAATTTGAAGTTTTCAGCTAAAGAACCACACATACATACATACAATGTAACAAGTGTAAAATAAATTATGCAACCAGAAAAAAACTGCTCCACAGGTTTCTTTAACCTTATCATTTGAGCAACTTTCGTATTAATTGTACACAATCATACCAAGTGGTGAGTGTACTCATACTCTTACTTGTTAGCTGGATACACATGCCAAACCAGATTTCACCTTGAAGTGTAGGGTGGTGGAGGAAGAGCTACTATAGAGTGTTGGTTGTTTTGTTGTTGTCATGAGCTAAGCACACATTCATTCATGGAATGCACAGTTTACACATCATGCTCTTCAACAGATGCACCACTGTCAGCTTTCACACGTATGTCTACAACTGTTTCACAGAAGACAAAAACCTCCAACTTTGTACAGTGACACCAAATTTATTAAGAATGCAGTCATATCCAATGTTTAGATGATACCAATCTGAAACAGAAAGCAAAAGTTAAATAACTACCATGCCATGCAAATCAAGAAAAGGAATGAGAGATGAACATGAACACGAGTCTAGCTCCACATGGGGGACTGGAAAATTCTAAAGTACTCATGAGAAACAGTCCTTCAGTTAACCATTTCCCCCAACCTCGATCAATCATTTTCCAAACAAATGGAACTTAAACCAACCCTTTCCCCCTCCAGTCCACTTGAACAAACTCTTCCTCCCATCAAAACAACTTCATTCAACCAGTCTTCCCACCAATACAACTTCACTCAGCCATTTTCTTTTCTACCTGTGCTACTGTAAGCAGCCTTTTACCATACCCATGTAACTTCAGCCATTTCCCCCATCAACACTACCTCACGCTGGCTAGTTTCGACAGTTACCAGGATGGGTCTGTGAAATGTACAGTAACTACACATGTAAGCATGAACCACAGATACCTGATGCGCAAGATGGCACTACACAATCTTCATTCAGTAATTTGAAAACTTGCTGCAGCATTCTGGCCAAAAATGAACCACAGAACTTCTGGGACATTAAAACTGAGCTTTACTCAGTTGATTGGCGTGAGAAAAGAAGTTATGAAGCCACTCAGATTTTGATGTCCAGCAATTGCTGTAACTTCCCTAATCAATTCATTTCTAAACCAGGCCACTTCTTCCAAGAGTTGCAACTTTTAGGCTTACAAGACCATACAGCTGGCTGCAAGGCACACATTTTTCTCAGCAACTGTTGGGGCGTACAGGGAGATTTACAAACTGAAATACCAACTTACAGTGGTGCAAAACTCACCTTGTTGGCGACATCTAGCGCATCATAATCTGGCATCAACCTCACGTACGCCTTCTTTTCACCGTCAGGCCTGAAACACATGGATTCTTTTTGTCACCACCTCATGGCACCTGGCAAAGATTTGGCAACACACCCCTTCTTCACACTTCCAGGCACATATTATAATATCAGACTTCTTCAAACTTCCAGGCATGTGTTAACATACTGTTAAAGTTCAATACCGTTTCTGTTACACAGCGACTGTGCTTAACACTTTTCAAGCCAGCATGACATCTTCAAGGTGGTGAAAGTGGTTCATGGAAACCAGTCAGACAGTCACTATAACTGGTCAGATACATGGCCATCTAAACCACTACCAGAGCTCTACCAGAAACCACCCTGCGCCCCTCCCTGTCTAGAACACATGCGCACGTTACACAAACACAACACTCCCTTTCCCATCTAGTACACACAAAATATTATGACACATGCACTCTCACTGTGCTGTTGTTGTTTTTGTGTGCGCTTTGTTTTAAACAGTCAAACAAAATAACAGCTGGTACTTCTGACTGATTGCTTATTTTCTTTCCAGTATATACTGATATTAAATGATAAAATAATGGAAATTACTGTTTAATGTGAATCCTGGTTACACACACAAAGCACATGCATAAAACCGCACAAAGCTCACACCCATTCAATGGCATAAGCCAGCTGAACAGTTGCCAGTCCAATATATGAGACAGCCAGAGAAAGAAAGAGGGACGGAGAAAATCAGAAAGAGATGGAGAAAGAAGGAAAAAGCAAGAGAGAGAGAGAGAGAAAGCAAACAGGACACAGTGAAAGAGAGATAACTGGGGCCCTGGTGGGAAAAGTAATTTTCTCTCTCTCCATGCAGTTTATCTTTACACTCTTCTATAGAAGTCCACTGTTAGCAATCGAAAAAAACAAGTGCCTGCGGAAAAGCAGCTAACCTGATGAGCGTGTTCACTTTTGCCACCTCAATGTCATACAGCTTTTTGACAGCCTGTTTAATCAGAGGCTTGTTTGCACGCTTGTCCACGATAAAGACGAGTGTGTTGTTGTCCTCAATCTTCTTCATGGCTGACTCAGTTGTCAAGGGGTACTTCACCAATGAGAATGCATCAAGCCTGAAAAGACAAAATTGACAGTTATTAGTTAATGACAAGACATCAACTATTTTTTAAAAATTTCTGTTATTATCATAAGTATGTATTTGTATGTCAAATATAAAGATGTAAATTCTTCTGTTCTCCACTGTGTTTCGTTTTTGTTACTGGTATACAAGAGTGTAATTTACTGTAAAATGTACTGTAAAGATCTGGATTTCATTTTCGCTATGTATGTTTTTCCCCTTCAAATTCTTCTGAAGTGAACTCTTTCATTTATGATACATACACAATGCAGAGATAGACAACTGGTTTTTAATGCCCAGTCAAACATGGTGGTTACATCAGGGTGAAACACAGTTTGTCAGAACACAACAGATTTGCACAAATCTGCAAATTTTGCAATGACCTGATGAACCAGCAGGAAGTCCATCTACCATGAATATTTTTTGACAGCAGCAATACTGAGAAGGACGTGGCTATTCGCAGCGTGGCGGTGTGAATTAATTATACGTGAATTGTTATTGGCAGCGAGGCTCTGCGAATAGTGGCCTGTGGATTCTTATTAGCACAGTGGCTCTGTGAGTAGTGGTCGGTGGTTTCCTTATTCGCACAGCTGTGAAAGTAGTGACCCACTGTGCATAGTTTATTAGGGGTTGTGAAGTATAGTATAGAATTTGCATTGCAATTAACCTACAATTTGGGCACATTGCAGTTTTCTTGCATCTGGAACTCTGCCATCCTCTCTCGTTCATATCTTTCTGCCAGTAGGATTTTTGCAGTCTTCAGCCCCCCATGTGAAATGTGGGCTTTGATGCTGCCTGAATGTTTTAGTTGTTTCATAATTGTTTCAAGTGAGTGGTAGCGAATGATTTGGGGTGCAGGGAGTGGGAGAATTTATGTGTGTGTCCTAGTTTATATTATATGTGTACCATGGCCTAAACTTAGTCTCTTTGTACTGCGGGCTTGGGTTGTCCCTCTACTACTTTTGATTAGCACTATTTACATTGCAGCTGGCCACAGTGCAAAACTGAATGCTAGTTGCCTTAGAAAAGGCTTCTTTACACTTCGTAAATTCGCTCCAGCTGTCGAAGGTCTGCCCTACCTCCGTCTTACAACCGGTTCATAGTTTGAAATGGCGGCAAAGGATCATGTGATATAAATCGGGTACTTTGATTGGTCGTCTGCTGCTCTGCAAAGAAACCAATGAGTAATGACAGTACACAGAGCAGCTATGCAAATAAGGAGCATCAGACAAATTATTTGCACAGAGGCGATGCAAATAGCCACTCCGTACTGAGAAACTGGCAACATTCAATTCCAGTATACTTCAAAGTTGTTTTAGTTACTGACAAGAGTAGATCTACTTACCCACCACAAGCAGGAACATTAAACTTCACAAACAGCAAACTTATGCTTGCATACATTGCACAAATTCTGCTTGCAGGTGCAATTCCACAAGAAAATGTACAATAAAAGAATGATGCAACGCCACCATATATATATCACCTGTTCACACGGGGCGCACTTTTGCGAGGGTAGCGAGGAGCACGAGGCAGTGACAGTGTCTTGGGACGACGGAAGTGAACGGAGGTCCTGATCTTCCTGGAGCGTTTGTCGTGGCGACCACGGAGCACTGCCTTCTTTGCACGCTGTGCCTTCTCCTTGGCCTTGCCGACAGCACCACTATCCTTGACAGTGCTGTCTGTTTTTTTGGTACCAGACTCTGAAAAAATTTGTCATAATCAACCAAAAAGCTCAAATACTACTATTACTACTAGAACACTACTGCCCTAATACTCCAGTAATGTACAAAGGTGCTGGACACTGATCACAAACCAACTGTGAACACCAAATATCTAGTCATATTAGTACTAACTATAGTAATTAAGCAGACAAATATTATATTACGCTTTCTGACACTACAGTAAATAAAAAAATTCTGCCCAGTCAAATTCTGACAATACAGAAAGAAAATAATGTTATTCATGTTCAAGTAACAGATACAAATAAAAACAAAACAAAGTGCTGTAAATACACCACTTCAGTGGATATTTGAAACACACTATAATTATAAAAAGCAAGTCACTCATTTAGAATCAAAACCTTATGGTTTCTGTGGACGTTAAGCACCATGTTTACTTATTTAGAATCACATGCGACAAAAGCACAGTGAGTCTGCTGGAGAGCGGAGAATAATGCATAATAAAACCAATCATGAATTAACAGCAGAACCTCTGCATTTATTGTATCTTCATAATCATATTATTAATCAATATTAGTATTATTACAAACCAATCATGAATTAATAGCACAACCTCTGCATTTATTGTATCTTCATAATCATATTATTAGTCAATATTAGTATTATTACAAAAATATGTGCTTCCTTGAACCTGAAGTTGAACAATGAGCGCTGAAAATTTGCAAGACGTCACTATGAATTATGATTATGTCACTGAAAAACTAAAGTCTCAAAGTTAACTGCATTTATGTGCTACCAGTACCAGAATTCGCTATTATTAATCTGTGTACTGCCGACCATGCACATGGCCGACCGTTTTCAGGTGGAATGTGAAGTACGAAGACTCACGGCCAGTGACTAAGATGAATAACTGTCATACTATTTCACTGAACTGAAAGTATGACATGTTCAAAATCGTGAAGTCCATAAAATAGGACCAAAAAACATGAAACTTACTTGCTGGTGGTTTCGTACTCTTCTTGGGTGCCATGTTGTTCAGACCGGAAAGGAAGATAACCGGAAGGGGTTTACATTGCCAGTGAACGGGGTCCCCGGTTTGGGTATGGGACACCATCCACTGCCTGCTCACCAAAACTTCCGCATTGTTGATGTCGGCGTCCTTAGCTGATGGTGTGATGAATGTTTTTGTGTAATAATTTGAGGAACTGGCAGTTTGTATACAGGCACTAAAGGTAAGCACGCGCACATGCACAACACAATGGCAGTTTTGCCGAAGCTATATAGTGGTTTGGGCTAAAAACTCCCACATCTTCCATCAGGACTACAGCTTTGGCCATCACGGCATGAGACTGGCAGTGGAACAGTGGAAGTGGAACAGGCTCCATCCGGAGGCAGTCTCGGCCGACATCCCCATAGCCGTCAAAGCCGCTTTAGAGCCTAGGAGAGATCGGCAATGTCCACTTTTAGCCCCGTCGGTTCGCTGTCCTCAAATTGTATGAGAATGTGTGTGTGTGTGTGTGTGTGTGTGGACGGAATGAACCTGAAGTATATTCTACGCTGGCATATCCACATATCAGTTCATACCGTACTATGCCAGTGCTATGCACACAAACGCACCCACACACGCATCTTCAAACCATTTGAGGATTCAGAACCGACGGGGCTAAAAGTGGATACTGCCGAGAGATCAAGAGGACGGAGCTGAAGCTGGGTGGATTGTCTTGTTGGTGAGCTGTTCCTCAGCAGCTGATCCTTCGAACTCCGTCTTTGTGATCCTCTTCTGCACAGCTGTTGAAAGAGCAAGTTACGGAGTACACAAGTTGCCTCGCACTGGCGGGGTCCCCACCTCCTTAACAGTACATTGTTGTTCTGGCAGTGGCTGACGTTCTTTACAGGTTGGAGCACAGGGATGAGCTATTCATAGATACCCAGACCCCCCACCCCTCCTCCCCCCGTCCCCATCCCTAATAAGTCATATAATGTGGCTTCTGTAGACGTAAAGCAACATGGCAGAAGAAACAGAAGGCTGGGTGTGGCCCACTGAGCAAGCCCCACCTGACCCATGTTTTTAATGAAACAGTTAACTGCATGTACGCTTTTATTGGGTTCAGCCCCTGCATGCTTACACTGTAGAATTTTCCTCTAATAATAATGACTATAAACTAAAGAGTAAAGTGCAAAATCTTGTCTGGTAAAACCATTCTAAGTGTGTACATGCACACACACACACACACACACACACACACACACACATGCCTGTACACCAGTATACTATTCACACAATTTACAGACAACTCAGATAAAGTAATCTACCCTCAGAGGTCTTTACACTCCTGTGAAGAATGATTAGGAGTAGGCGTAGTCACGATCATCATTCATGATTATTCTGCTAGAGCTAAGGATACTTTTATGTGTTATCTGTGTTTCCATACTACTGGCTGTAACTGTGTAAGGTCTTCTTTTATGAAGAGATGGGCATTGGATTTTTAACATGCTGAATGATGTGATAATGCAGGCTGTGTTAGACAGTTACAACTTATAAAGTTATATTGACTAGCACAAATGTTCAGTGAGAAAAGTCTTTCACCCTGTCACATCCAGGAATCAAACCTTGGCTGCAGGATGTATGGTCCAGTGTATTAACCAACCAGGTGCAAATCCAATGGAAAATTTGTGTAATGCCAGTGGTACACTGGTAGTATATTGTTATACAGCAAATGCCCTTGACTCTATGTATTAATATTACACTGTAAAACACAAGTATGGTCATTGCACTGATAACCTCAAGCCCCATCTTGTGCAAGTGTGCTTTCTATTGCAATTTGCATACATGTTAAAAGCAACACCAACATACTAAAACATGTTGGGGAACGTAGGCCAACATTCGTGGATCTTTGATAATCAGTCATGGGTGAATAAATCACTTCATTATTAAAACTTGGGACCTAGAACAGTAGAAGTAGAAGAAAAACAACAATCATGAGAGACTGTATTATATATATCGCTTGTTCAGGACCTGTCAAACATAGTTCAGGAGCTGTGTGAGAGTCGAGGTGGCCGTCCTGGGCTGTCCGTCCTAACAATCCTTCTGGTTTCCGTGGACGTAAAGCTATATTGAACCATGCTTCGGCATTGGTCACAGCTTGTTCCTAATATGTCAACTGACATCTGAGGACATTAAGCATCACTTCATCATCATCATCGTCACCTGTCAAACCTCACTCTTTATCTTTTCATGAAGTTGAACCCTGTTCAATAAATCACTCTTTTAAGACCATTCCCCCCCCCCCCCCCCCCCCGATTTTTTGGTGGGGGTGGGGTGGTGGCCTTTCATCATCAGCTCCAGTGTTAAACAAATAACCTTTCACCCACATAGGAGTATTAAGTCTGACCTGCCATGTGACTTTGATTGTGTGACCTTGCGTTACTTGGAACACCAGAATAGGCGCCAGAATAATCAACATGTTGATTGTGGGCCCTTAAATGAAAGAAGAAGAGATCTATACAATGTCAAATAAAATCAGTTTTACTGTTAAAACTAATAAAAGTAATAAGCCCATGCCAGGTGCATGTGGTGCACCCATGCCAGGTGCATGTAGTGCAATTGTTTCTTGATTAGACAACCTGGAAGTGACATTGCTAAGACTGTAAGAGCTAACAACACTGGAAATTAGGTCAAGAGGTTGTGAGTTCAAATTCAGATTCAGGTAGTTTGTCTTTTTCTCTGTGTTTAGACAGGTTGACAGTAGCATGCTCAGTGTTTAACTCTTGGGATGAGAAACTCACACACACACACACACACACATGCATGCACGCACGCACACACACACACACACACACACACACACACAGTGGCACACATGCCCTGTTATCTGGGACAGGAAGCCTGGAGAGTGTTGACATCCTGCTTTCCTCACCCCTACTCCCCACCCGCCACTGACACTGGGGTGTTAACATTGTCGCAATGGGCTGAATAAATAGTCACTGGCAGAACGATTACCTTGTGGGGTGTTGTGCCCTTTGATTTGAAAAAAAGTTTGTATCATGATTCATGTCTAGGATAAATTAAATATGCCCATATTTGACCCTCTTTTTGCCTGATACCTTGTGCACTTGATTACTTTTTTTCTTTTTCTCAAGATCTTTCTGACACCCCAAGAGAGAGGGAGAGAACACCCCTCTTTTTCAGACTGCTTTTTCTAAAACCTTTATTTTCATGAGAATGAACAGAAACTCCCTGTTCATCTTTTAAGAGCCTGGGGCATATCCATACAAAGGCCTAGTAAAATCTACTGCCTGTGGATCATGAGCATTTTATATTGTTTGATTTATATGAACACAGCAGCTTGGGGATTCAGAACAAAATAAGAGGAATGCAGGAACTCCATAAATTAAGCAATGAATATGTTGCCCCCCCCCCCCCCCCCACCCCTCCCCCAGTCTAGGGTGTGGATTTTCATCTACCTGGCACTTGCAGTTTAGCTGAGAAGCAGACATGAACTTGAAGACAGCAAAATGTGTCCAGAGGCTTAGCAGTCTTTGATGTCTGAAAGTGAAACCTAGAGAACTGGAATGGAATATCAGACTGACATAATTATCATGTATGTGTTGATGTTCAGTATCCAGTGATCCATCTTCAGATACACCTGTGAATGTACTGTCCTTGACATGCTGGACCAAACAGATAAACTGCCCTCTAGCTGATAGATCTACTCTTCCTGTTTATTGTGCAGTCTCTTCCTTCAAGCTGATCTGTTCATCCTGTTTGTTATGCAGTCTGTGCCCTGAAGGTGATCTATTCTTCCTGATTCGTTGTACAGTCTCTGCCCTCCCACTGATCTACTCTTCCTGTTTGTTGCAGGTTGGGGTCAGGGGGTGAAGTAGATGAGTTTGATGCCAAGACAGAAAATGTCATCTGCGAGAACTATGCTTTCTGCTGTGCCAAAAGATCGGGTCATCACACAGTTTCCTCAGGTGAGGCTGTTAGCACAGGAATATTTATGACGAATAGATCATACCCTAAACCTAAGGTGAATCAGCCATGAGTGTCATTCAGTGTTCTTAACACTGCTGTGTTTGTGGGTATGTATGCCTACATGTATTTATGTGCATATCTATACACATGCACCAATGTGCCTTTGTGCGTGTGACTGTGTGTCTGTGTTTACTTTGAATGAACCCAGCTGCAGTGTTGCTCAACAGTGATGCACATTTTCATTCCCTTAGCCTTACCACCTGGATGCCAGCCCCTACAAGAACATCCAGTTCCACCCCAAGGTCAAAGCTGCCTGCGCCGAGAACCGCACAGGAAGGGTCGGGTGAGTGAAGCACAATACCATTGACTGGCGTGACACATTTCCCAGTTATTTTGTGTTCATTTTACTGTGCTAACCATCAGCACCTACCTAATTAAACCTTTTTTGCTGAGCACTGTCTGTGGAAAAGGAAGGGGTTGGGGGTGGGTTTAAGTGAAGATGGCACTGGATTGAGAGGGTCTGGGTTTGATCCCAGGTTTCTGTAGCAGCCTTCTCCCCTCATTCTTTGGGGTTGTGGTTGCTTTTGGATGAGGTGAAAAAATCATTGTCCAGTATGTGTGCGTGTGTGTATGTTTGTGTGTGTATGCGTGTGTTTCTATATATAATACCTTATGTAAATTGTTTTGGTAGGACTGTGCTCTATGTGTGCATACATAGAATACTGCATTTAGGTTAATAGGTATCATGTGAGCGCTCAGGGCGTTGATGAACGCATGATAAATGTACGTTATTATTATTACATTAGTTGTTATGTAAGATATGCATATAATTAAAAAATACATTATTATTATTATTATATTACATTAGTTGCTATTTATATGCACATAATTAAAAATCCCACAGAAGTGGAAGAATGTTGCCATGGCAAAATTTGGTCAAAATTCCACCAGAATTAGGAAGCAACTAGCACTTAGCTGCCTGGGTAATGAAATGATGTCAAGATGTGATACTTTCCTTTTTTTTCTTCTTCTTTTTTGCTTGATGGTGATATAGAATGTACTGGCTAGCAGTTATGATGGAGAATTTACTGTATACCTTTTTTTCTTCAAGCGGTGGTGGTAAAGAATTTAATGTTGTTTACTTTGTTTTTTAAACAATGGTGTTAGAGAATTTATTATTGTATTTTTTTCCCTTTCTCTTGAGTGGTGGTGGTAAAGCATTTATATAACATACTTTTTCCCTTTCTGTGGATCTGTCACCTGTCAGCTGTATGGGGGTCATGTTTGTGCTTGCTTTGATATTTTTCACTCCATTTTTTGGCTTGACAGATTGAAGATCTGCAAAGCTGTCATTGTTGGGGATGTTGCAGTGGGCAAAACATGTTTAGTCAACAGGTGAGGGAATGGGTGTGCATGACACTGTGTGTGTGTGTGGCATGTGTGTTTGTGTGTGCATTAGTATGTTCACTGTAAGTACATGTGTATGCTATTTATACCTCCATTGGCAACTTCAGATCATGCTCAGTTTCTCCATGTCCTTCCCAAAGAATCTAAGAGTAGACCAAATTATGTCATAGAACTAAACTATTTATTTTCAGGTTCAGCATATTTTGAGCTCAATTTTTTTGTTAAGAATATTCTGCCAGACAATGTCAAGAACTGTGAGACACTGGTGACCCCCCACTCCTCACTGCCCCCTTCCACCACAACATGAAAAATAAAGAAACAAAATAAAAATGATGTTTTACTTTCAGAAACTAAATGTAAAGGTGTTTTTTTTGTCCAGAAGTCAGGTGTTCCTAAGACAGGTCTTTTTCGGTTCTTTGACCTTTCTGTTGTACATTTGTTCTTTATTTTTTCTTCTTTTCTCCACTGTGATAAACCAACTGGACATTTTTGCATGCAGTCAACAGTTGATATTTTATTCACTGTTATACACGTATGTGAATGATGTGCAAAATCTTGCCTCAGTGCAGTATGTGCCGTTTCACAAGTGTTAATGAAGAGAAGTTTTTGCTGTTGCTCAGAACTAGTTGTTGTTGACAGGTTTTGCCATAATGTCTTTAACCGGGACTACAAGGCAACCATTGGTGTTGACTTTGAAGTGGAGAAATTCAGCGTCCTCTCTATTCCTTTCACACTCCAAATGTAAGTGTCTGTGAGTGTCCAAATGTAAGTGTCTAACTACATACACATTCTCTAACATGGCTTTCTCCCTCTAGTCTTATGAGAGAGAGAAAGCCATGTTAGAGCATGTGTGTGTAGTTGGATGTGTGTATGCATACGCAGCTCCCTCTCTCTTTTGTCCCCCATTTTAGAAGTCGGGGGGGGGGGGGGGGGGGGGGGGGGGGGGTTAACACTTCTGCATGTGCCTTATTCTTAGCTCTTTCTTGTACTGTGCTTCAAAGCAACAGAATTCTCTCTGTTCTGAAATCCGTCACATTCAATCCTCCCATGCCTTCAAAACTGCGTTAAAAACTTACCTCTACAAACAATACCATAACAAGTGATTTCAGAATCTATCTTCTTCCTTTTGTGTGGGTGTGATGTATATATATTATGAGGTTTTATGTATTCATTTTTTTTCAGTTTGTAAAGCATGGTGTCAGTAAGATACCATGCTATAAAAATATTATTATTATTGTTCAGCTTTCATAACACATACAGGCTCTTTTCCTTCATCATTGTTGTGTACAGTATCTTCATTTTCTCCCTTATTGCTGTGTACAACATCCTCATGTCCTCACTCATTGCTGTGTACAACATCCTCATGTCCTCTCTCATTGCTGCGTACAACATCCTCATGTCCTCTCTCATTGCTGTGTACAACATCCTCATGTCCTCTCTCATTGCTGCGTACAACATCCTCATGTCCTCTCTCATTGCTGTGTACAACATCCTCATGTCCTCACTCATTGCTGTGTACAACATCCTCATGTCCTCTCTCATTGCTGCGTACAACGTCCTCATGTCCTCTCTCATTGCTGTGTACAACATCCTCATGTCCTCTGTCATTGCTGTTTGCAGATGGGACACAGCAGGTCAGGAGAGATTCAAGTGTATAGCAGCCTCTTACTACAGAGGAGCCAACAGTGAGTGGAAGTCTGTTGTTGTTGCTGTTGTCAGTCTTCTTTTTCTACCAAGTAATGTGGCATGAAATGTGAAAAGTTATTAGAATTGTTTTAGTTGGAAGGTAGCTTGCTGTGTGTGTGATGGGGGTGGGGGGGGGGGGGGGGGGTCAGTTGGCTGGTTGTCATACAGTTCTTCCAGTTGTACAGGGTGTGGAACATGTTTCGACTGACACCTATTTCTTCCAACTCTGTAGGGTTTAGTGGACATGCTTTTCCTCAAACTGTAAGGGTTTGATGGATGCCTTTTTGATCTTTTTAACTGTATGGTGTTTGGTGGTTAACCCCTTTCTTCCCACCATATAGGGTTTGGTGGACGTGTTAAAGAGTCAGTTCCTTGATGATCAAGGTGTCTACATTATCATGCAGAAAGAAAGAAGGAATACACCCATTTCTTCCAACTGTACAAGGTTTGATGGACAGCTCTTTGAAACTTCTGGCTTTGATGGAGGCCTGAAGACTGAGGTAGAACACTCCTTCCTTCCAACTGTACTGGTTCCAAACTGCACAGGGTTTAATTTGAGCTTGACGATTTTGAGAATACATTTATACAATACTGGGTTTGTAATTACATTGTTTTGGTTTTGCTTTCAGTTGTGATTGTGGCATTTGACCTCACGGATGAGGGGTCATTGCTGAATGTACCCAAGTGGATGGAAGAGGCATCAGAGAATGCTGATGATCCAATCAAATTTTTGATAGGAACAAAGCGAGACTTGCTGGTAACTATACTGTGATCTTTAAAAAAAAAAAATTTTTTAATTGAATAGTAACTCAGCAAGCATGTATTGTGAATGAGTTCAATGACTGATGTTAAACAAAACCTAATGGTGATGAGGATTGCTACTGATGATAATAATGATGGCGGTGATGACTATGGTAAGGATGGTGATGATGATTATGACTACAGTGATAGTGATGATGCTTAAGGTGATCCCTAATTCACTGATTCAGTATGCTTCCTTTTACCCAGTTTTCCTTTCATAATTTTCATGCAGTTTGTCATGATTTGTAATGCAACGACATTGCTGTATTTTGTATGTGTATTTCAGTTTTTGACGGAGTGACATGTTGTGTTGGAGACCTTAATTTGCATTCTGAATGTTATCATTGTGTGTGTATCATTATGAATTTTATCTTATGTAATAATGACAATGGAAAAAGATCTTGGTCATTTTGCCAAAAGGGTGCATAGCTTGTTACAGCTAAACACACATGCACCCTATGTCAGTGGTGTCAAATGAAATAACACCGTAAACTGGTGCATGGTTGTATGACGTACAGAGATCGTGCGCAGAGATAGCAGCAGTTTCATGTGGCACCAGCCATGTGACTAAGTATACCACTTTAGTGGATATTCAAAAACTTGCTATAGAAAGCTACAGAAAGGCTTCAGAATCATATGCAACCTAAACACATTGAGTGCACAAGAACAGAGAATACTGCTATATAAAAATGATCAATAATAGTAATAATAATCAGAGCTCAGGAGCTGTGTGAAAGTCGAGGTGGACGTTCTGGGCTCCCGTCCCTAATAAACCTACGGTTTCTGTGGATGTAAAGCAACACTTCAACATCAGCTAATAATAATAACCTTTGCAAGTCTGTCATGTGAATTTAGTGAGTACTAGTACAGTAGTAGGTTGGTTTTTATTGTAAAGCGCTGTGACAGGGCCCATAGACATTTCAGTTTCTTTTTCTTCTTTTTTCAGTCAGATGCTGCCTATCCTGAAATTGAGGCTCGTGCCATGGTTGTGGCAAAGAACTTGGAGGCAGAGTTTTGGCCCACGTCCTCTAAAACAGGTATACTTAGCCGCTGGTTTTCTCCCTTGAATGAGAAAGGGTGAACATCTTGGTGTAGAGATCTGACACACATTGAAAACTGCATGTTTTTTGACTTATCGACTTTTAGAGCTCCAAAAGACCACGGAAATCCTTTAAAAAACCAATACCGTTTGCTAGCTAGCTTCTATGTCACCAATTACATCACTGATCATGTGGTTGGGATTCCCTGGGTTTCCCAGAATGTTGCTTAGACTGGGTTGTTGTGAATCTGCACCAGAATGTGTAGTTTGGAATTCAAGGCTTAGTGCCATTTACAGTGAAAAATGTTTCATTTTCTTTTTTGTGTGTGTGTGACCCTTGAGATTTATTGGATTGACTGGGATTGATATACACCTAGTTTTTGCACACATATTATGGAGCCTGTGACCTCAGTGTGGCAATCTGATTTACAGGTTTCAACGTTCAGGAGTTTTTCATACGGGTGGTGTCACTGGTGTTTGACGTTAACCTGCTGAAGGAACTGGATGCCTCAACTGCTCCTGCCAAGCAGATCGGCACAGGAACCAGCTCCATACGTAAGTTGCATTCACTAAGGGGGCTGGTTTTAGCTGTACAATGGAACTCCCACACTTTTCATGCCTCCTGTCTCTCTCTCTGTGTGGTTAAGATGATGTTTTGATTTTGAGTTTATGTTTTGTTTTGGATTGTTTGCCTGAGTGCTGGATGTAAAAAAGTATTGTACTTATTCTATTACCCTCAATAAAAAACAAATGTTCGTTCGTTCCTCCTCCTACATTCTCCTACGCCCTCCCCCCCATCCTGTCGAAATCAAGAACAGGATGTGAAATGAACTGCTGATTGTGTATATGTACGTGCTTCATTTTGCGGAAGGTGGTAAGTAACTGGAATTTTAATGTCCTGTCAACCACTCAGGGTCATCTTAGGATGTCCAAACTCTGCCATGAATCAGTTCACATTTCAGAACTTTTTTCACATGTAAAACTGTACCTACGTCAGATCAGGCCAAACACAGAGATATAATATGGGACTTCCAGCAAAAGGCCAGAAATGTTACTCTCCCCAATCAACAGCAAAAGCAGTAACATTAGGTCTGGAACCAAACGATTTGTTAACCACCATCCCGTTAGCCATCATTGGGAGGAGAAACAAAAGAAAGAGAAGTATAACTATAAAGTAATGTAAGCTGGGGGAAATAATAATGGTCATTTCTGTAGTGCTGTATCTCACCAACAGGATGAGCACATTGCTTTGCAAGATCAACAGAAATGTATGCCAAAAAACTATAATATAATATATAAGTATAAACATAATATATCCTGACACCACACACACACACATGGGCGCACAGAAGGAATGCAAGGGGGGGGGGGGGGGGGGAGGCAGGAGGGGTAATGGAAAAGGGAAAATTTGAAATTGCTTGTGAGTTTTTAATGCAATAATAGCCTGTAAAAGAGAACATTATAATTTATTATTCATGGTGTTGTATGATGCTGCATGTTTTGCTGTGCAGAGGTGCAGCGAGAGAACTCGCAATTCTTTGAGAAAAAGAGAAAGGCGCAGTGCTGCAAGTGAGACGGAGCTGCAAGGACTGGAAGGGACGAGCGGCGTGTTGAGGCATGATCTAGTCAGCCAGTCAGTGCTCCCAGAGCAAAATGCTCTTCACTGTTCTTGTCATCTTGTGCTCGCTGTGAAGGGTGTGTGTGTGTGTGTGTGTGAGAGAGAGAGAGAGAGAGACATACAGACACAGAGAGAGAGAATATATATATATGCTGTTGAGTTAATATGTACAGAAGTGTATTTTGATGATATTAAAGTGAACAATGTTGTGGATAATAAAAGTTTTTCATCCTTGTGTTTGCACACACCACGTCAGTCATTTGATTGATTGACAGATTTACTGAATTATGTGATTGTTGAGTGGATTTTTCTTTTACCTTGAAAATGATCTGTTCCTTTCCGTACATTTGGATATTGCAGAAAAAAGTGGTTTTTGCCCAGTTCATTTTTACCCGAGAATTGTGTGCTGTGTTCAGTATTGCATACCAGCATTTTTAATTTGCCTGTGTTTTTGTGTGATGTATTAAAGCATTTTTATTTGGTTGGCTTCTGAATAATGAACTCAGGTTGGGGGAGGGGAGGGGAGATAGTCTGCACAAGTGTTTTCCCTATTGGTAATACAATGTTCCTTTATCATGATTTATCGTAATCAGTTTTGACCAAATTATCAAGAGACTTACAACTCAGTTTACAGTTGCCTTTTGGCTTGCTCACACTGGATTTTTTAACTGTAAAGGAAATAAATCTCTGTTATGATTGATTGTCCTTAAACTCATTCAAAGCACAGAAAAAAATGACTCCTGGGAATCAGCATAATTCCCACGTTTTCACCCAGAAGACTAATGATGTCTGATTACACCACATCATTTGATGCTCTGCTGACAACCGTGCACTGGAGAGAAGCATCATATGATGTGGAAAGCTCCCCAGGAATTGAAATCCCACTGCTCTAACCCTTCATCTTTACAGAGAATCTGTATAATTATTCTGAAGAAATCCACAAATGTTTTGTACATGTCACACCTGAGTTGTTTCCCATGTATGTCTTATTGAGCCTGTGCTCATTTTGGGGGGCCGTTTTTTAACTTATTTTTTTTACAATTGAGTAGAATGTGTGCACTAAGCAATACTTGCATTTCTGCCTCCACTGTGTTTCATTCTTTTTACAAGCCCTTTGTTGTGATTTTGTGTTTTTTCAGTGTGTGATAGAATCCCAAGTTTAATACGTTTCCTCTGTCAAGACCAGTACTGGCTGAAGTTTAGGCAGTTTTATTTGGTATTCTGAGAATGTCAGTGAGGTGGTCTGTAGTGTCCGGTTGTGGTTCCAGCTGTGGAAATTGGAGCTCCTGAAATCCTAACTTTGAAACGGCCAAAGGGAGAAGTCCTGAGTTTGGCCCACATGTTCTTCCCAGTGACATTTCTGGTCAGGTTGATCCACTTTCTGCATTTTTTGTGTGTTGTTAGTTTTTGTGTGTTTTGTTTGAAAGTGATGATGTTGATGTAAAATATGTAGAGTTTGTTTTATTTGATGGATGTACGTTCAGCAGCTGGCATCCAAGGAGGCTGTTATTTTCAACTGTCTGAAGTATTTGGTTCTGGGGCTTTAGGGTAATAATTATAGGGTAGTGAGGTCACTGTATAGCTTTGTTCAGGTCCCGGGGGTCCGCACAGATCCGTATCAGTCTTGAAGCATAGGATGTCCCCACCTTCCCTTTTGATATTTGCACAATGCTATGTTGGGGTGGTCATGCCCTGCAATGATATCAGTGTAGACAGGAGGTTCCTGTTCTTCCTCAGGTGTGAGGACTTTTCTGGGGTCTGTTAGTTTCTTCTTTGGCAAGCAGACCTTTTCATAGTGGTTTGTTTGTGGCAGAGGTTGTATTTTTTCCCGGATGCTGAACATTCTTTCTTGCTGTGCTTCAGCCCCACAGTACTGGCAGTCAGGTTAAAACTTTTTGCTATGAAAAGTGCCTCGTTTGTTGTGTGCTCTGTTGTGGCGTTGCCTGAGGGCGTCAGTGTGGTTACCTGCTACAGTGCTAGTTCCTGGCGGCCATAGACTCCAGATTCTTACGGCAGTTTTATGTGCGACAATGATCTTCATGGCATTTTCCATTGTTATTACCTTTGTTGAGTTTCTCCCTGCTAACTTGTGAAGTGATGGGGAAGAGTATTCAGTCATGTACCAGCTAGTCAAAGGAACAGTCTCACCTTGTTTCTCAGTCTGGTGATGAAAAGCTTGAACACTACTGGGTTTTGTTTTTGCCTATGGTACAAGTACTGTGCAAAAAACATTTTTCTTGGCAAGTCCCCAGGAACTTTCCCGCATTCACTAACCCAGATGAGGAAACATGCATTTGTTTTCTTCTGCCGGTCTGTCTCAATAACTGTCCCGTGAACATGAGTTCAGTGTGATGTGTGTGATGTCGCCATAGTTCTGATACTTTCATTCCACTGCTGACACCATGTAAATGTGTAGAGCTTGTTTCGTTTGATGTATGTTTGACGGCTGGCATCCAAGGATACCTTTATCTCCAGCAATCGTCATGGGGCTTTACTCTCATGTTCTTAGAGTTTGACATATAATTCGCTCCCTTTAACAACACTTTTCTACCTTTCATCATTTTACTGTCTCCTCATTCATCATACCTCAGCTGGGACTTACTCTTTTGCCTGAATTGAGCTGTGTTTGACATGTTGCATGGTGGCCAGAACATCTCAAAACAACTGTTATTCTGCGGTCATTTTGGCAGTGAATCTTCCTTGCCTAGATATATCTCCTTGCCTTTCTTGTAGCTGATGATGATGCCATACACCTAGGTACATCTTGCCATTCTTGTAGTGGATGGTGATGTCATATGCCTAGATACATCTCTTTGCCTTTCTTGTAGTGGGCAGTGTCATGAATGGGGATGTTGTATGCCTGGATACCAAGCATCATTCCTTTGTTGACAGTTGGGAAGAGGGACAAAGAGACTTGCTTCCCATTATGATACTGCCTGGATTGGTGCCCTAGTTGTGTGTGCGATAATGAACTGAATAACGTAACAAAATTGTCATAGGAATTCAGACTGTTTTAGTTGTCTCACCAATTTTCCCCATGAAACCCAATGGAATTTCTGAACTTTGACTGTCTGTGCCACAATGTAGACTCCCAGTAAAATGTCAGGAATCTCAGAATGGCCTGTTTTCACACTTCTGATCTTGAAGCTAGTATCAGTCCAATCTGCATACTCATTTTGTTTGGTTACGTGTTTGTGAGAGATGTGTGAGAAAAATTGAATGGATTTAGAGTGAAATTCTAAGGTGTGTGAGAAGGAATTTTATGGAATGTGTAATTTTGTTTTGTAGTGTGGATATACTTTGTTTTCCCTGTTGGGAAGTGATTGATTGTCTATGTGATAGTATGTGACTTCAGTAGCTGTCACAGTTGTGAAGTTACAGGTGGGCTTCTAGCCTGAGTTTAGGAGTTGGTTATGCTAGCTTACAGCTTTGCAGAGCCAAGGAATAAAGCGACACCAGAAGGTGTATGTACCTTTGGTGGAGTTTATGTACCTTGTATTGTCTGTGGTAACCATCATCTGGCATGCAGATATATACTTTCATGGAAGTATGTACTTGCATGCCAGATGAAAGTTACCATAAGCAATTCAGGTCTGTTGTTGTGGGACTTCTTTTTTATGTGTGAATTAGCTCCCTTCGTTGATTCTGCAACAGCACGCTAAGCCTCATTTTGTCTCTGATTGCAGCTTTGCAGTCATCTGCATGTGGCATTTTTGTTCTTTCTTTCTTGTTATGGCACATTTGCTTGAAAAGACTGGCATATTACTTAGATGTGTAAGTGATTGCGCAGAACTGCACATACAGAATGGTGTCTACGCAATTTACCATGCATGTTGTGGGTAATTATTAATGGACCAGACTGCCCTGAAGTGTCATACATGCTATGCTCAAATGATGTACAACAGGACCACACCTATTACCTGACACTGCTTATCTTTTTTTTTAAATGTAGAATAAAAAAAATAAAAAAAGAGCTCAAAAATCCATTTGTCATTTTTCCTTTTCTTTTATTTGGCTAGCCCTATGTACCCTTGATCTCCACATGTGTTTTGTGGATATTTAGAAATCCCAGTCCTATCCCAGTATTGGGGGAAATTTAGGTTGTGCTTTATGTTCAGTGGGATGTGTGGACTGCATCAGCAGGCAAGATAAAGATGAACCCAAAGTGGTCACTTATCCTGTGCATTTAGTTATCGAATGTGTCCAGTTACATGTGTGAGTGTATGACAATAAGAGATTCCATTCTTGGGGATTGTGATCTCACAAGCAGAATGTAAAAATTGTCCAGCGTCTCTTTGAAGAGGAGTTGACCATCCCCACATAAACCTGCGCCTTTGTTGTGTCCTCAGGTCAGTCCTCCAGTCTTCCCTCATCATTTTTCAGTCTTCTCAGTGACCTAGTAGTCATCTTCTCAGTGCATATTCTTGCAGTTTGTATATATATATACATGTAGGAGGAATTAGTCGGCGTGGGTTTTGGACATGTTTTGGATGCCTGGAGGCCCAAAACACAGTTACATATCATTGCATACTTTGTAAGTGCGTGTAGTGAGTTTTTAGTTAGCATAATTATACTTGCTTTGGTGTGATTTTTATACTGCTCTGATGCTAGGGACTGAAGAAAATGTAATGCTTTGTTTAAAAAAATAATCTCTCTCTCTCTCTCTCTCTCTCTCTCTCTCTCTTTGTTGTTGTTTTTTGGTTGACGTTTGCATCAGATGATTTGGTTGCTCCATTTGTGCATGTGTAATTATGAACTTTGTGGTCACAGTGTTGTTTTTGTAGTGACACTCCTATGCCTTGCCAGTCTGTGCCTTAACATTTTCAGTCAGTTTTTATTTTGTTTTTTTTGCTAGTTTAACACTTTAATACCTTACTCCTTAAACTGCAGGCTTTGGATTGTTAGGGAACAAAAACAACAACAAAAAAAGAAGAAGAAGAATAAAACAGGACAGAACTGAAATGTTTATGTCATCAGTTACATTGCTTGAAGCTCAAAATAATTCCTGTCGTGCATGTTTCAGCTCATGCAAGTAACTGAACCAATGCAGATTTTGAATTTGGTGCATGTGGGTGCAGATGTACTGTTGCTCAGATGTTTGCATATGTAGACAGTGGTACTGGGAGAGCTTCAACTCCGGTCTTTGTGTGCTTTCATGCATCAAGCATGGATAGAGAACAAGACGATCAGAGTCTGGCTTTGCAGGTAACAACGGAAGGATCTCGGTTCTAGGTGCCAGGTTATAATGTTTGTTTCTGTGTGAATAATTACACTTGACCAAGTGCTTTTGTCAATAATTGATATTTGTTATGTTAGTGAATATACTATTTTTTTCTTTCTCAGCTTTGTTAATTGTTTGCCACTGTCCTGAATTCTTAGTTGGTTGGAATCCACTGGAAGTTTGTTGCTGGTCTGGTGCTGAGTTGTGCCTGGGTAGCAATTTTTTTATTGCTATTATTATTATTTTTCTCACTTTTTCAAACTATGTTCTTATTTGCTTGCTTTGTGTGCTTGCTTGCCTTACAAAAACATACATTATAATTTATTTACATGAAGGCATTTACCTAGATTTTTTTTAAATATGTATGCTTGAACTAGTATGGTTGTGTATGGGTACAGTTCACTATACTTTCTTCCTCCAGTATACATATCCATCCGAGCCATGCAGGTCACATAATACAAGTGCGGAACATGCACATTACATAATGCAAGTATCAGAAAATGCTCCTATATGGTTTTTGCTTACATTAATCTGAGCTGTGTTTTGGCTGAACAGATTATATATTTCTGATTTAACATGTGACTTAATGTTTGTATTTACTGTGTGTGTGTGCGCATGTGTGTGTGTGTGTGTGTGTGTGTGTGTGTGTGTGTGTGTGTGTGTGTGTGTGTGTGTGTGTGTGTGTGTGTGTGTGTGTGCAGTTTCACACGTCTATATACACACTGTAAAAGTACGTACTTTTTACTATATAGACAGAGAAGAGCTTCATTTTCTTACAAACTTTATTAATTTGCAAAGTTGTACAATAATCCTTAGCATGAAGATCAACAATATCCATGATGAAAATGAAAGACCAACGCAACTTGTACATTTTTTTCCACCATGAAAATCAGGAAAAAAAGCAATAGCAAGCATTTTCATCAAAGTTTTACTCTGTTGTGTTTGACTGGCTAGGAGCAATGTGACAGCACTTGGTGGATGTGAGAACATTCTTACTAATGCGCCATCTGACTAGAGAACATCTTTGTCTGCTACTTTCCATCTTCACTGTGTGTGTGTTGTCAGAGATGTGTTGTTGAAAATGGGACAGAAACTCGTACTTATGAAAGGTTTTTAGTACTTGTGCTGAATTTTCTATTTTTTGGAGCAGATAAATTTAAGTATTGCAAGTCTTTGTGAAACCCACGAATAACAAATACCCTCACCAAAAGTGAGTTTTCATTAACAAAAAAGTTAAAAAGAACCCCTCAAAAAGACAGAAAAAAAATCTGAGATTTGTACCTTTGATATGTTACAAACTGATTACTGTGCAAACGCACTACTGGCAAAAACAATAATTTGTTCATCTTACACATGTACATTGTCATGTCGCTGTACAAAGTATTTATCAGCATCACTTGCAGACCTGCACATGTTTCTGTGGCGTGTAGGGAAAGAGCTGTTGGATAATTTTCAGACACTAGACAGGTAATGCTCCAGAGATCTTGGAACTGTATAATGTCCTGCATTTACAGTCACCAAGGGGATGGCAAAAGGGTAAGATAGAGGAATTTGTGAGTTTCAAACTCCTCTTGTGAATGCAGTAGATATTCGTAGTTAGTTCGGCCATGATAATAAATAGTGGAACCCACAATGAAAGACCATCCTCAGTGCAGTGAGTTTAACTCTGGATCTGGATTTATACATTGCAGGGACCATTTTGATAATGGAACTTGGAGAGCGCAATGCTAATAAAACTTGTACTTTAAAAGTAGTGATCTGTACAGTTTGTCACTGTACAGGCCTTGTTAAAAACTGGCTAACAACATTTTTGCTCTGGCTGCCTAACTCCAACGCTGTATTTTTAGGGTGGTCTTATGTTAGGGGTTTCACTATGCATTAACTGTGCACAGAACTGATGATATTGTTTTGCAGAAATATTAACAACCATCTTGGGACAAAGATAGGAAACTTAGCAAGAAAAACAACTTTGACAATGAAGGGGAAAAAAGATTGTTTGTGAACACATGTGGTTGTGTTAGTCAGCAGTGCTTTGAAAAGTCCTCAAATTCATGCAAGTAATTTCTTTCCTTTTGCATTGTTCCTTTCTTTTTGTTTGTCACCCCTCATGTTGTAAAACAGTACAAGGTGTTTGAAGTCACCAAAAATAGGTGTTGATGCCAGTGTTGCCATTAGACCAAGTGTTGCCAGAAGAACCAGTTTCTCCAGCTCAAGGAGACACAGGGGGCTTGCATATCCAAACTTTGAACTGAAATAGTACCAGATAAAGAAAGTTGTATGAAACATATATGACATAGTTATTGTATGAAACACTGTCTCCATATCCATACTCATGCTGTCCGTCAATTCACTGATGCTCACCAGTTGTGGTCTCTCTCATCCAAGTATCCCCAACAACCTCTGCATTATTGATGCTCATCACCTGTGTTCCCTCATCTGTGTATCCCAAACTCATCTCTGCATCACCATGACAACCTCCATGGTACTGATGCTTACCACCTGTGTCTCCTCATTCCCATATCCTGTATGCTCACCAGTTGCACCCCTTCATTCATGTATCCCTAACAGTCTTGACAACACTGATGTTCACCACTTGTATCACCTCATTCACGTATCACTAACAACCTCAACAACACTGATATTCACCAGTTGTGTTCCCACATCCACATATCTAACAACCTCCTCACCACTCGTATCCCCTCATTCATGTATCTCTAAGCCACATTCACATCACTGACACTCACCAGCTGTGTCCCCACATCCATAGACCAATACCTCTGATATACTGTCCACATACTTATGAATCAGCATCTACATCAGCTATACTAATATTATCCACGCACCAGTGAGCAGTATAATGCACACTGTTAACATGTTATTTCTCACTAAGTCGTCTGTCTCCACATCTATATTTTCATCATCCACTCATCCCTGAGCAGTGTGCATATCGCTAACATGTCATGCATTCCTAGGCTTCCTCCACATCAGTGGTATTTGCATTGTCCAAGCATTGTTGAGAAGAATGCACATCTTTAACACTTCATGCATCCCTACGTTGTCTCCAGACCAGTGGTGTGTGAACAGCCACGCAACTGTGAATATTATTCATGTTACATGAAGGTCAAGCATGCCTACGCTGTCTCTGCATCAGTGCCATTTACCTCATCTAACACTGCTATGTAGTTATTGACGTCACTGAGGCCTTGTATACCCAAACTCTCTTCACGTCAAAGATGATAGTGATGTCATCCACAAATCTTAAGCAGTCTCTACATTACTAAAATGCGTCATCACCGTGACCCAAAGCTATCTTCGTGTCAGTAATACTTACGTCGTCCACAGAGCCCTTCAGACTGTTGTAGCCCAGACCATGGCCAATTTGTAGCGCACATGTCCGGTCGTCAATTCTCCCTGCAAACAACCAGCGTACACAATCAGAATCACCATGTTTGTAGGGTATATGTCTGGTCTTTGCTCCTACCTGTAAGCGACCAGCAGATGCCATCAGCATCACTATGTTTGTAGGGTGCACATCTGATCACCAGTCCTTAAAAACGACCACCATTCACAATCAGAAGTATCATTTTTATAGGACACATGTCTGGTTGTCAGTCCTGCCTGTAAACGACCAGCATGCACAATCAGGATAACCATGTTTGTAGAACACATGTCTGGTCATCAATCCTGCTGTAAACGACCAGCATGCACAATCAGGATCACCATGTTTGTAGGACACATCTGGCTATCAATCCTGCCTGTAAACGACCAACATGCACAATCAGGATAACCATGTTTGTAGAACACATGTCTGGTCATCAATCCTGCCTGTAAACGACCAGCATGCACAATCAGGATCACCATGTTTGTAGGACACGTCTGGCCATCAATCCTGCCTGTAAACGACCAGCATGCACAATCAGGATAACCATGTTTGTAGAACACATGTCTGGTCATCAATCCTGCCTGTAAACGACCAGCATGCACAATCAGGATCACCATGTTTGTAGGACACATGTCTGGTCATCAGTCCTGCCTGTAAACGACCAGCATGCACAATCAGGATCACCATGTTTGTAGGACAAACGTCTGGTGGTCAATCATATAAACAACCAGAATACACAGTCTGAATCTACCCATTTCACAGTACATGCCTGTCATCAGTCCTGCTATCGGACTATAGCCTAATTGTAGACACTGACAAAATTTACCTCGTTTTTTGTACTTACCAAAAACTGACAGACTCTGCTCTGTTTTGTTTGTTTTTGTTGTTGTTGTATTTTCCAGAGACTTCTAGACTTGACCTTGTTTCTCGTACTTACCAGAGACTGCCAGACTTTGCCTTGTTTCTCGTACTTACCAGAGACTGCCAGACTTTGCCTTGTTTCTTGTACTTACCACAGACCTGCCAGATTTTGCCTTGTTTCTTTTACTTACCACAGACTGCCAGACTTTGCTTTGATTATTGCATTTACCAGAGACTGCCAGAGTTTGCCTTGTTTCTCGTACTTACCAGAGACTTGCTTGGACTTGGACTGCCCATTGACGGTCCCTTTCAGCTGGTAGATTTGGCCCTCCTTCCCGTACTGGAACCTCAGGTCCAGCCAGCCGTCCTGCAATCAAGCATCAAGGAAATGAAGTCAGGGTCAGTCAACTTCTTCCTTCACTTCGGGTGTTTTCCTGTCCCACTCCTGCATTTCAAGCATTTTCCTGGCCCAGTTTTGAATTGTTTTCTGGCCCACCCTCTATTTCAAGTGTTTTCCTGGCCTGTCCTTCATTGGGCGAGTTGAGCACAGTTAACTTGATTTACAGCAGCTCCACAGTAGAGCACAATTAACACATACAGCTGTCTGACAGCTTAGCACAGTTGACATAGCTGTCTGACAGCTTAGGAAAGTTAACACTTACAGCTGTCTGACAGCTTAGCACAGTTAACACTTACAGCTGTCTGACAGCTTAGCACAGTTAACACTTACAGCTGTCTGACAGTAGGGCACAGTTAAAACTTACAGCTGTCCGACAGTAGGGCACGGTTAACACTTACAGCTGTCCGACAGTAGGACACTGTTAACACATACAGCTGCCTGACAGCTTAGCATAGTTAACACTTACAACCGTCTGACAGTAGGACACAGTTAACACTTACAGCTGTCTGACACTAGGACACTGTTACACTTACAGCCGCCTGACAGCTTAGCACAGTTAACACTTACAGCTGTCTGACAGCAGGACACAGTTAACACTTACAGCTGTCCGACAGTAGGACAATGTTAACACATACAGTTGTCTGACAGCTTAGCATGGTTAACGTAGTTAACATTTACAGCTGTCCGACAGTAGGACACTGTTAACACATACAGCTGTCCGACAGTAGGACAACGTTAACACATACAGCTGTCTGACAGCTTAGCATAGTTAACGTAGTTAACACTTACAACTGTCTGACAGTAGGACACTGTTAACACATACAGCTGTCTGACAGCTTAGCATAGTTAACATAGTCAACACTTACGGCTGTCCGAGAGTAGGGCACGGCGATGACCTCCGCCTCGGTGGCGCCGTCAGGCGTGATCTTGAAGTAGACGTTCTGCGCATCAACGGTGATAGCCAGTGACTCCTTCTGACCGCAGTCGCCGTTGGACACGATGGCCATCTCGCCACCGTTGCCGAAGTTGACGTTGTCGTCCAGCCGGACTCGCAGCGCCACCTCCAGGTAGGGGAAGTAGAATCCGGAGCCGCTGAAGCGAAGCAAGATGATGCGGGCGTTGCCGTTGAAGTAGCCTACGTTGCCGTTGCCGCCAGGGATCTCGGAGCGCAAGGACACGGAGTTGTTGGGGTTGCCGTCATCGAAGGAGATGTCGTAGTAAGGAACGCACCCTGCAGATCACAAGCTGGCGTCAGAAAGGGCAATGACGAACTCGCAGAGACCCAGCTGGTGTCAAAACATCAAGATCTGTCTCACGAGACCCAACTGATGTCAGAATGTTAAGATCACATTTTCGAGGAACCCAACTATAATAATAATAATAGATTATTTATGGCGCCCCATCTTGTAAGAGCCCGGAGCGCTTACAAACACATAAGAATACACTCATTTCATCACGCACGCACGCACGCACGCACGCACGCACACACACATACACACACACTGACGTTAGAAGATCAAGATCACAGCTTCCAGAGACCCAACTGACGTCAGACTATCAAGCTCACAGCCTCAGAGATCAAATGATGTTAGAATGTCACGATCTCAGCCTCCAGAGATCCAAAGGACGTTAGAATGTCATGATTATAACCTTCAGAGATCCAAAGGACGTTAGAATGTCACGATCTCAGCCTCCAGAGATCCAAAGGACGTTAGAATGTCATGATTATAACCTTCAGAGATCCAAAGGTCGTTAGAATGTCAAGATTATAACCTTCAGAGATCCAAAGGACGTTAGAATGTCATGATTATAACCTTCAGAGATCCAAAGGCGTTAGAATGTCATGATTATAACCTTCAGAGATCCAAAGGACGTTAGAATGTCAAGATTATAACCTTCAGAGATCCAAAGGACGTTAGAATGTCATGATTATAACCTTCAGACACCCACGCAACGAGGAAGAGCAAGGACGGGGAGCAGGCGAGAGCGAGAGCATTCAGGACAACATGGGGAGAGGGGCTAGGAGGGAAGCTTCCCGACTCTTCTGTCTGGGGGAAGGGGTGGCAGGTGGACACAGGGCAGAGGGAAGGGGTAGAAGGAGAGCAGCCTGGCTGCCCTATCTTGGGTGGGATCAGCTGTATAGAGAACGGGGATGGATGGAAGGAGAGCAGCCTGACTGCCCTATCTTGGGTGGGATCAGCTGTACACAGAACGGGGATGGATGGAAGGAGAGCAGCCTGACTGCCCTATCTTGGGTGGGATCAGCTGTACACAGAAGGGGAGGGGTGAAGGAGAGCAGCCTGGCTGCCCTACTTGGGTGGGATCAGCTGTACACGGGAAGGGGGAGGGGTAGGGGGGAAAAGCTTCCCGACTCTTCTGTCTGGGGGAGGGGTGAAAGGGGGTACACAGGGCAGGGGAAATGGGGTGGAAGGAGAGCAGCCTGGCTGCCCTATCTTGGGTGGGATCAGCTGTATAGAGACCGGGGAAGGGGTGGAAGGAGAGTAGCCTGGCTGCCCTATCTTGGGTGGGATCAGCTGTACACAGAAGGGGAGGGGTAGAAGGAGAGCAGCCTGGCTGCCCTACCTTGGGTGGGATCAGCTGTACACAGAAGGGGAGGGGTAGAAGGAGAGCAGCCTGGCTGCCCTACCTTGGGTGGGATCAGCTGTACACAGAAGGGGAGGGGTGGAAGGAGAGCAGCCTGGCTGCCCTACCTTGGGTGGGATCAGCTGTACACAGAACGGGGATGGATGGAAGGAGAGCAGCCTGGCTGCCCTATCTTGGGTGGGATCAGCTGTACACAGAAGGGGGAGGGGTGAAGGAGAGCAGCCTGGCTGCCCTACTTGGGTGGGATTAGCTGTACACAGACCGGGGATGGATGGAAGGAGAGCAGCCTGGCTGCCCTACCTTGGGTGGGATCAGCTGTACACAGAACGGGGAGGGATGCTTCAAGAGCATCCTGGCCGTCCTACCTTGGCTGA